>CM029642.1:3968452-4543452 GCA_017311315.1 Dendrocalamus latiflorus | reverse complement strand
TGAACGTCCTTGATGTTTTTGAAATTGAGTATCCTGCAGTACCCCATCAGGCCACCAGGTTATTAATCTTTGTGTTTGTTTATTTTGCACTTTTATTGTACCTCCAAATCTGTTATGTTTAGTTTTGACACCAGCAGGGAAAAGTTTGTTTTCAAAGTAGCCAACATAATGATGCAGAATCACCTTTTACAATTTTTATATGAAATGCGTACTGGTTTTATATTTTTTTATTATATGTAAATATTGTTATAGTTTTATATAAAAATATCATGTTATTAAAAATGTCTAATCAATAGTAGGTAATCCTTTTAGCTCTTTTTTATTGTTTGTGTGCTATTCTTAATACATGTGTTTTTCTGTTGTCATCATTTTATTTGTAGGACATCATGTTCTGCACAAAAATTGTTAGCCAAAAGATAACCTAACAGGTGCTGTTCATTTTGTCTCTCAAAAAATATGGTTCCTTTTTCTTTTCTCACCACATAGTATCCTCGTGTATTTTGACTTTTTGAGGATGCCAATTCATTTCCGATGTCCATGGCAAGACCTAGCACATGTTATCATGCCGATCACTTTTCTATACAACATATATTACTACATTTTACACATTTTACTTCATGTAAATCACCTATTGATTAACTGTAAAAAAAGGCATGCATACACTTCTACTCTACGACGTCACATCCATTGCACATGGATCAGTCAACTCAACTTGGGTTTTTACATGGTGTCTGGGTATATTTGTTTTTAGCCTAAGTTTTCTTTTTTGTGGGCCGTAAACTAATCGGCTGTAAAATTAAAAAGCCCAAACCAGATAAGGCCGTTGAAACACGAAAGGGTTGGGGCAAAAAAAAAAATGCAAAACAGCCCACAACGGTGAGAAAAAACCTGACCCATTAACACGGAACGGGGAAAGGAATCCGATTTTTGTTGCGGGAGTAAGATTACAATCGCACTGTTCAAGATCCAAGTACCCCAAACACAAAAAGTACTCAAATGTTGCCTAGACATCCCCATATATGTTAGTGTTACTCTGTTCACGTCTGCACTCGGAATCGAAATGCTAATTGCAGCCAAAAGAAAAATCCGGCCAAATCCTCTTCAGCTCGAATTTATATGCTATTTTTTTAGTGAAAAAGATATCTAGTCCTCTAGTCCTAGGTGTTCTCACTTAGTCATTTGGGCTTTTTTTTGTGGCTTACGGCTGAAAAGCACTGTAGCTGGTTGAAAAAACACTGTAGCTGACAGATACTTATTTAGCATAATTAAGTTTACAAAAATTTAAAAATATATAAAATATGTTAGCCCATTACGTATAATACAAACAAATACGGGAAAAAAGAACCGAAAAAAAAGCTCAACAAAAAAGCAAAAGTTCAAAAAAGACGAAATTTATGAATAGTGAAAAATAAGCCGGAAGACAAAAGCTAAAGCTCTTTTGATCACCATATGCTCAACCATCTCAGGACCATTCATTTAACTCAATTTTAGCTGTCCTTGTTTTTCCCTTTGACGCCAAAGTTGTGTTAACATGAAAATATCAGTAAGAAGTGCATCTAAATGAAAAATAAGAGAGATGCACAATTAATTCACACGGACACATTGCACGCCAAGAAAAAGGAAAGAAGACCTTTACTTCATATACTTATATATAGAAAGACAGAGTTTGATATATATCGCTCTTAATCGCTTGTTTTTCTTTTCACTCAAATAGTATAACTTGGCACTTTTTTCTTAACGTTTTGATGATTGACTCTACTAGCCTCATAGGCGCGGCGACACGCCGCGCCAGCCACCGTGTGTACCGAAGTAAAAGAGGCGATAATTCGTGAGGAGTTTTTTTAAAAAAAATCGAGGGCAAATACGTATTTTCGAGGAAGCTAAAGGGTTTTTTCGTAAAAAATCGAGGACTTGTAAGGACCTGTACGTAAGTAAATAAGGACCTATACGTAATTTCGGGAACCTGCGGGGCGCTATCCAAGTTTTTTTTCTTTGAAAAAAAACTTGCAGGGACCTTTTCGCGAGGAAAAAGGACTTTTACGTAATTTCTGGAAAACTGGAGGAAATGGCCTCTCCCGGCCGTACGAAGATTCTCCCGCCACGCGGCCGACAGAGCGTGCGCGCGGGCGGGAGATGCCGACGTGGACACGCCCGAGGGCCGGGAATCCCCCCGGGTTTGTTTAGCTGATTATTACTTTGCCTTGCTTGTAGGATTGCTTTACGCATTACTTTACACGTAGGAGCATATGTTCGTAATAAATGTGGAAAAGCTAGCTGATTCCGTTCACATGATGAACAATGTTATAATGGTTTGATAATAATGGCGGAGGATTCGTTGCCCTTTCCCACTGGTCAAATATATGAGCATCTCCAATAGTATTGTCTTAACTATCTCTTAACTATATTAAATAAGTAAAATTTTATATGAAGGAGAAAGAATATGAGAAGAGATAATGTGTTATCTCTAATGCAAGAGATGATTTGAGTCCGCAAACCAATGCCTCTAATGTGCTGTCTCTAATGCCCAACTCTAACTATGACTCAAAAACAAAAATCCTGTTTTTCTACGAAATTCGGTAGTACCGTGCCTAACACGCCAGTACTACCGCACTGCGGTACTACCACTCCCCAAAGCGGTACTTCTGATTTTTCTGACACTTCCAGAAAACAGTCCAAATCAAATGTAATCTTTACAAAACCAATTCACCACTCCACAAAACTTACAATGGTTCATCACAACAATAAACATGACCTTTTCACATGGTCCTTCAGTCAGCTTTTGGTTGTTTTACTTTTTTGAATTATTTAATTAATACAAAGAAATAAAGCAAAGGAAAACAAAAAACCCAAAAAAAACAAAAAACCAAAATTAAAAAGTTAACATGTTCCAAGTGGCCTTTGACTTATAAGAATTGAAACCCAGAAGCCGAAGCCACTTGGAGTGGCAATACGGGCCTGTTCTTTTTGGCTGAGGCTTATGGTTTTTGACTGCGGCTTGTGACTTTTGGGCTGTTCATGCGAGAGATTACAGAGTAACAAAAATGTGTTGTTTTTATCGATATAAATATAGTTAGTACAATATGTACTACAATTAACTAGTAGACTCAATCTTAAAAAGACACCCCGTTTAAAATCTAGTTACTGTAGAAAAGTCAAAAGCTGAAAAAGAACAGGCCCTACGATGATTACAATTGAGGCTTTAGTTTCACATGGCTCAAGAGCTCATCCTCCGGCTGGACGTAGCACAAGAAAGTCTACTCCTTTTCAGCTGAAGAGTGTGACCTCCAGAAGTGTCTAAAGAAAAGAGTAATGGAACTAGCGGTCATAGAAAAATATTAAAAGAAGCAGGTGTCATGTATCACCTGGCTTAGGTAGGGGGACACAAACACAAAATTCTTTCATATCAGGGTAAACAGTCGCATGAGGAAAATTTTCATTCATCACCTTTCAATGAACCTTGGATGGGCTATCTCCCATGAGGACAAAGCAAATGAGCTGTCAGCCCACTTCAACAAAATCATGGGACAAGCCCTGCCTCTAACCACCTCCTTCAACTGGGATGCCTTACAGCTGCTACAATTAGACCTTCACACCTTAGGCCTCCCTTTCTCTGAACAGAAAGTGCACCAGGCCATTCTAGAGCTGCCATGAGACAAAGCCCCAAGACCTGATGGGTTCAACAAGAACTTCTTCCGTATCTACTAGGACACCATAAAGAGCGGCTTCATGGTTGCCATACATGCCTTCTATAACTTGAGAACAAACAATTTCAATCGTACAAACACCACAAGTTTGATTTTGGTGACAAAAAAGGATAGTGCCAAATCTGCAGGGGATTTCAGACCCATTAGTCTAATTCACAGTGTGTCCAAAATTATTGCAAAAATCATGGCATTACGTTCGGTGCCTTTCTTGAACCAGCTTGTTTCCCCAAGCCAGAGTGCCTTCATCAAAGGTAGATGCATTTAGGACAACTTTCTCTATGTGTGGAACCTTGCACGCATATACCACTAGAACAAAACATTGTCACTTCTCCTAAAGCTAGACATTGCCAAAGCCTTCGATTTGGTTCGGTGGGAATACCTCATAGACCTTATGGATAAACAAGGGTTCCCCCTGATGGAGAGATTGGGTCTCATATCTACTCTCCACTGCCAACTCTACGGTCCTCCTCAATGGTGTCCCAGGGGACACAATAAAACATCACAGAGGTCTATGACAAGGTGATCCCTTATCTCCTTTCCTCTTTATCTTGGCAATAGACCCACTACAAACGGTTCTCAACATTGCAACCGACCTAGGCCTCTTGCAACCTCTTCGAGGCCGTCCACCCGCCCTTAGAATTGCCCTTTACGCGGACGATGCTATCATCTTCCTACATCCAAACCAAGACGATGTGCGCTCTCTCATCTGAATCCTTCACGGCTTTGGGGAAACCACAAGGCTGCACACCAACCTACAAAAAATCCATTGGCGGCTTCAATCAACTACAACAACATTGACCTCAATGGCTTATTACACGACATACTGGCTCGGCTTGCTTCCTTCCCTTTGAACTATCTCGGATTGCCACTTGCAATCAAAAGGCTACGTCGAGTAGACTTTTCAAAAACTTGATGACAAATACGCCAATCGACTGGTGAGATGGAAAGGCAGGCTACTCATACTCGTAAGAAGAAAGACCCTGGTGAAATCCGTGCTGACGGCCCAGTCAACCTACCTCCTTACGGCCATTAAGCCCCCAAAAAAGTGTCTTCAAAGCACTAAACAAGCGGACAAGACGCTTCCTTTGGGCTAGCTCGGAGTAATTGACGGGGGTAAGTGCAAAGTCAACTGAGACAGAGTTTGCAGGCCAAATTTAGGAGGACTTGGCATCCTGGACCTGGAGCGATTCGCCAGGGCCCTAAGGCTCAGATGGTTTTGGCTTGAATGGGAGCACCAACCAAGATCCTGGCATGGCATGGAAACACCATGTGATGATACAGATCGGGACCTCTTTGTTGCAGCCACCATCATAACAATTGGGAATGGAGCAAAGGCGGAGTTATGGACAACCGCCTGGGCAGCAGGGAATAGGCTATGTGACATTGTGCTTACAGTCTTTAGAGCCTCTAGAAGGAAAAATCGCACCCTACAAGTAACCCTCGCAGGGGGCACCTGGATGCATGACTTAAATTGGGAAACTGGGCCATTGACATAGTACATTCATGAGCTGATCATGATTGAGGGACACATCAACACTTTGAACCTGTAGCAAGGAGGGGAGGACTCAGTGACATGGAAGCTTAACCCCAATGGAGCATATAGCGCGGTCCCAGCCTACCGAGCTCAATTTCTAGGGGCAACAACAACCTCTATGAACTCCCTAGTTTGGAAAGCTTGGGCACCTAACAAATGCAAGACTTTTGCTTGGCTCACCATCTAGAATAGACTTTGGACAGCTGATCGCCTCTACATCAGAGGCTGGCCAAACCAACTCACTTGTCCCCTATGCTCATGGACCCCAGAGTCTGCCATCCACCTTCTTGCCGAATGTCGTTTCATGAAGAGGATATGGACCGCTGTGGCGTGGTGGTCTGCCTGTGATTCCCTTTATCCAAATTCCTGGCCCTCCTACTCTTCGGTCCGAGATTGGTGGGAATCGATCCTTTTCTCACCTGGCGTACCACATAAAGCAATAGCAATGTTGTGATGCTTGTCACTTGCCAAGCTTGGAAGCAGCGGAATGCCAGAATCTTTCGGTCCACCCACCTGACTCTGGCACTGCTATTTGCTGCCATAAAAGAGGAGGCCAGGATTTGGATCCTAGCAAGAGTAAAAGGTTGGCAGAGCTCTCCATTGCCTTGTAGCCTTAGCGTCTTTCTTTTGTTGAGCGTGTCTCTGACCTTGGGCCCCCCTCTCTCTCCCCCCTCCCTGTACCTCTTTGCACCTTTTTTGCTTGTAACTCTAACTTGTTAAACTCCTTCCTTATGAATTAAAATGGCAGCTCTCGTGCTGATTTCAAAAAAAAATCTTACATCAACATTTTTTTGAGGAGTACATGAACAATTTTCATACTCTGAGGGAAGATAATCCATAATTATATACACACACGGTATCACTATGATGAAGCCACCTGAAATAAAACACAACTGTGAGATGCAATCTAGTTTACCACTGATAATTGTAAACATGCACATGATTCAAGGAACAAAATTTCAGTTCAGGAAAGCTCAACCATCTTAGGACCGTTCTTTGATTCCAAAGTTGTGTTTTTTTAGATAATGGATAGAAATCCGGCCTGTATATCCACACGTGGATATACACAGCCAAACATTACAGGAGCCATTAGACTCAATTACTCAAAGTCTCAAAACTGAGGTACGCACAAAACAAATAGCAAAAAGACTAAGAGAGCTAGAAAGACTAAACTTCTAACTTCTAAGTCCTTGCTTCAAACTTGCTTTGACCTTGTGCACTGGCAATCCTTCGCATCCTAGTTTACTTAGAAACTCTTGATGACAGGCCTCATAATTTGATCTTGATCAGTAGCAGTCCTTCGCATCCTCGTTTACTTAGAAACTTTGATGTCAAAACGAAGCCACCAAATTGGGAACCACGTGTGGAACTGTAAAGACAACGCCTCCAGGAAGGAACACGACGTAGCCACGCCGCCGCTGCTCGTCCAACATGAACAGGGATTTCTCCTGCAAGAACCACACCGAGAGAGGAGGGGTGCATCGACAGACAGACGCCTTCAAGGAGCAATACGGCCCCAAAGGTATCTCATCGTCAGCCCAACAGCAAGACGAAGGCTTTCGCCTGGCACCCAACCCACTTCCAGCGACAAAGTCACCGTCAGCTCCGACGAGACGTGACCACACGCGGAGCCCACGCTCCTCGCCACCACCAACCTACAGACGCGCACCACTCCAACCGGCCGACTTCCCTCTCTTTCTCAGCTACGGCGGCCGTCACTCGCTGCCTGCCCCCATCGGCGTCGGCCTCCTCCTCAACGACCTCCAGTGCCACTACGGCGACAAGGTGTGGAGAAGTCGATGTAGAAGACCCGGATCCGGTCCGGAGGGGGGCATGTCCGGCCACCCGCCGCAGATCCAGCCGCCTCCGGTCTCCAGGCTTGAAACCGCCCCACCGCACCGGACGCCGGACTTCAAACGGCCAGGCCGTTCCCGACCCCGCACCGAAGCCAGATCCGCAGGATCACCGCGCGGCCCTCGCCCAGCCCCGCACCGACGCCAGCCGCCCACAACCCCTGCGCTTCAAACCACAAGCGGTCACCACCTCGACTCCGGCCAGATCCAACACGGAAGTGCAGATCCGAGCCGCTCTGGGAGATCCACACCACCACGAGACGGCTGCGAGAGGCTGAAAAAGCCCCGCCGTCGCCCTCCTTGCGTCCACCGGAGACCGGTGTCGCGCTCTGGCGACGGCGAGGAGGAAGGATCCGGACGGGGGTTGGGAGGTGAAGGGTCGGGAGATGGGTGGGAGGTGAAGGGCTTACATATAAAAATAGTACATGTAAATGGAAAATAAGGGTGCCGCACAAATAATTATGTGAACCAATTGCACACCAATGGAAAAAAGAAGAAGAAAAAGAAAACAAAACTTTCCTTCACCAAATGAAGGCAGGCTGCTCATATAAAAATATGGTACTCCCCTGTTCTCAAATAGACATTGTTTTAAGGCCTCGCTCGGTTGGGTTGAAAAATAGTGGCTTATGGCTGAAATTGTACTGTAGTTAGCTGAAATTACACTGTAGCTGAAGATGGCTTATTTGGCGTAATTAAATTTAAAAAAATTTAAAAATAGAAAAAATATATGTTAGCTCATCACGGACAACGGAAACGAATATGGGAAAAAAGAACCGGCAAAAAAGCTCAAAAAAAACAAAAACGTTCAGAAAAAGATGAAATTTATGAATAGTGAAAAATAAGGCAGAAGCCCAAGTCGAAATGAGCGGGGCGTAAATACATGCAATTAAACTTTAAATATTTATTTTTCTGGATGGTTGGAGTGACATTCAGAATCCTCTTGGATAACGTCAGCATTAATGCATTATGATGTTCAATTAAGAGAGCCTCTGGTTCCTTTTAGGCTTCTTTGTTACAAATTCAAATGGTTGGTCAGTGCTCGTATCTATTCTTGCCATCGGTGGACTGACAGCATGATGATTCAAAAATTGTTCAGTCCTCAGCTGGCAAAGCCTGAACTGCAAACAGCACGTGCCACAGAACTGATGGAGATGCAGTTTATCCGCTCATTTCACTTCAGCTTCTGGCTTATTTTTTACTATTTATAAATTTCATCTTTTTCTGAACTTTTGGCTTTTTTAAGCTTTTGTGCCGGTTTTTTTCCCGTATTCGTTCGCGTTATCTGTAATAAGCTAACATATTTTTTCTATTTTTAAAATTTTTAAATTTAATTATGCTAAATAAGTCACCTTCAGCTACAGTAAAATTTCAGCTGCTACAGTGCAATTTCAGCCATAAGCCACAGCTTTTCAGTCTAACGAGCGGGGCCTAAAATTTCAACTGACATTTGTACTTGGGCGACCAATTGGAGGTCTTAGGTACCGAATTTAATTTTCAATCCAGAAAACCCATCAATCATGTTCCTAGGTCCTTACCGGTGCTGCCGGGAAATTTAAGTTGGATAATAGTCAACGGCCATACGTCCAGCCCAAAAGCATGCGGTCAGGCTCTGCCCATTTTAGCTTAAACTTCTGGTTTCTGACTTATTTTTTACTATTCATAAATTTCATCCTTTTTTTGATTTTTTAGCTTTTTTGCCGGTTCTTTTTTCCTGTATTCGTTTGTATTATTTGTGATAGGCTAACTTATTTTTTCTATTTTTAAATTTTTTAAAATTTAGTTAGGCCAACTAAGCCACTATTAGGTACAGTATAATTTCAGTCAGCTACAGTGAAATTTCAGTCATAAACCACTTTTTTCAGTCTAATCGAGCGGCACAAGAGTAGTTCTGCACATGATTTCAGTGGCCGGTCAAGGAATCCTTTTTTCTCTTTTTTGGCATGCGTAAACTATGAACTACGAGGTCATCGCGTGAACGTATGGAGATTGGAGACGCAGTACTTTAGATTTTCTTGCAGCAAGTTGCCCGCGACACTACAACGTGTGGTGCAGCTGCCATATTTGCCCGACCCAAGATCGCATCCGATTTTCTAAGCTAGCTTAAGCTGCCCTGGCCATACATATCGGTCGAGACCTCAATTCTTCCACGAGTCTCTCACGAGAGCTGACGACTATGCACGCCGCCCCGGGGCGAATCTGCATGTGTTTGCCGGGTTCAAGCCACACCGACGTCCTTCACTCCGGCCCATATAACTCCTTATTATAAGCATGTGATCTCTTATTAAAGCTACAATTTAGTATTATGAGTTCATAATAACCCCGATGACCTCTTTTCCTGGATCCACCCCTGACGCCGCCCTTCGCAAGGCGGCCGAGGTGACGCAGGAGCAACTCGACCAGCAAGTCAAGTTCTAGGCATGCCAAATCAGGGAGCTCTCGTACGACATAGAGGACATCTTGACACCTTACTCGTGCGCGTCGAGGGCCGTAATAGATACTACTATTATAATTTATTAATCTATTATAATAAAAATAAGTGTAGATGTTGAGAGATTTTTTTACCAGAGCAGTACTGATAGGTAACAACTCAAAACATGGCTAACATGGCGTAAGATTCTCTGTCCGCGGAGCTTGGCAATTAACTGAGAGCCGCACAGTGAACTAAGACGAGAACACTGCACGAGAAAGAAAAAGAAAGAAAGGCTCCTTCCTTTGAGATGGAGAGAACAAGCTTGCCTGAGCTGTTCCTGGTCTGTGCTGCCGGAAAATTTAAACTGGACAGTAGTCAGTGGCCGTATGTCCATCCCAAAAGCACGCGGCGAAGCACGATTGAGTATAGTGGCCGGTCGAGGAATCTTTTTCTTTCTTACTTGGCGTGCGTAACCTATGAACTACGAGGACGTATGGAGATTGGAGACGCAATACTTCAGATTTTCTAGCAGCAAGTTGCTCACGGGACTTGAAAGCTAATGTATTTTAAGTAACTTCTGACTTCTAAAAATCTAAACTCAGAAGTCGAAGCCACTTGGAGCGGCATTACAACGATCACCTTTAGGCATACTCCACTGTCAAGGATCTCTTAGCTTTAGTAAAATGCCACTGTAAGTAATACAGGGAGCTGATTCCGTTCACACGGCGACTCATCGGTGTCTTTCCCTGTCAAGATCAAGTTCTCAGTTTAGATTGGATATTCTCTGGTGTTTTACGTTAGTTTCATTTGTTTACCTTTCAAAGAGCAATATTCATAATTGTGCTGGATACATAATGTTAGTGTTACTCTGTTCAAAGGGAACCACTCATTCCTCTTAGGCTTCTCTGTTACAAGAGTTGAATCAAATCAAGGTTTGGTCAGTGTTCACATTTGTTCTTGCTCTGGTGAAATATAATATCTTACATCAACATTTTTTTTGAGGAGTACATCAACACTTTTCAGACTCCGAGGGAAGATAATCCGTAACTATATACACACACACACTAGGTGACTCTATGATAAAGCCGCCTGAAATAAAACACAACCGTGAGATGCAATCTAGTTTACCACTGATAATTGTAAACAGGCACACGATTCAAGGAACAAAATTTCAGTCAGCAAAGCTCAATCATCTCAGTATCGTCCTTTGATTCCATAGTTGCGTTATTTATATCAATCAAAAGTAGTACATGTACTCATGTAGATGGAAAATAAGGGAGCCGCACAAATAATTATGTGAACCAATTGCACACCAATGGAAAAAGAAGAAGAAAAAGAAAACAGAACTTTCTATTGCAAAATGAAGGCAGGCTGCTCATATAAAAATATGGTACTCTCCTGTTCTCAAATAGACATCGTTTTAGAATACATGCAATCAAACTTTTAAGATTTATTTTTCCGGATGGTTGGAGTGACATTCAGAATCCTCTTGGATAACGTCAGCATTATGATGTTCAATTAAGAGATCATCTGGTTCCTTTTAGGCTTCTTTGTTACAAATTCAAATGGTTGGTTAGTGCTCATATCTGTTCTTGCCATCGGTGGACTGATAGCATGATGATTCAAAAATTGTTCAGTCCTCAGCTGCAAAGCCTGAACTGCGAACAGGACATGCCACAGAACTGATGGAGATGCAGTTTAATTTCAACTGATATTTGTACTTCGGCACCCGATTGGAGGTCTTAGGGACCGAATTTAATTTTCAATCCAGAAAACCCATTCCTGACCGGTGCTGCCGGGAAATTTAAGTTGGACAGTAGTCAATGGCCGTACGTCCAGCCCAAAAGCACGCGGCCCGGCACGATAGTTCTGCACATGATTTCAGTGGCCGGTCGAGGAATCTTGTTTTCTCTTTTTTTGGCACGCATAAACTATGAACTACGAGGCCATCTCGTGAACGTATGGAGATTGGAGACGCAGTACTTTAGATTTTCTTGCAGCAAGTTGCCCGCGACACTTCAACAGCCACCTTGTCAATTCCTACGAAATGCTAATTGCAGCCAAAAGAAAAATCCGACCATGTCTCTTCGGCTTAAATTTAGGTGCTATTTTTAATGAAAAAGATGCGTAGTCCTAGGTGTTATCGCTTTTAAATACTCGGATCATCTCAGGACCATTCCTTTAACTGAATGGAAAATAAGAGAGGCGCACAATTAATTAAAGATATTACTCTGAAGTACATCTAAATGGAAAATAAGTGAGGCGCATGATCAATTAATACGGACACATTGCACGCTAAAGAAAAAAAAAAGAAAGAAGGAAGATCTTTACTTCATATACTAATATGTATGGGGAGACAGAGTTTGATATATGTAGCTTCCAATCACTTTTTGTCTTCCCACTCAAGTAGAATAACTCGGCACTGTTTTTTTCTTAATACTTTGATGATTGTTTGTATTACTTTCTCTTGTTTATGGGATTGCTTTTTGATTTAGTTTACGCGGCGGAGCATAGGTTCGTAATAAAAGTAGCTGATTCCGTTTACATATCATAATTAATTAGGTCATGCTTGCAAGACGCCGGTGTGAATAGGAAGAAGCCAGCAAATTAATTGATGGATCGATTGATAATTCGCTCGAGCGAACGACTCTAACGCACCGATCGGTCCCTTTTTTTTTTCTCCCCGGTCCATGCAAGATCAGTATAAATAAGCTGCCCTCGCGACCCCCTACGCAGCAACCACCAAACAAAGCAAGAGAAAGTAAGATACCTACCGACTGACCATGGAGCTTGTGACGGGGGCGATGGGCAGCCTCCTCCCCAAGCTCGGCGAGCTGCTCAAGGATGAATATAACCTAGAGAAGCGCGTGAGGAAAGGCGTGAGGTCTCTCGAGACAGAGCTGACGATGATGCACGCCGCCCTCCACAAGGTGGCCGAGGTGCCCCCTGACCAGCTCGACGAGCAGGTCCGGATCTGGGCAAGCAAGGTGAGGGAGCTGTCCTACGACATGGAGGACGCCGTCGACGCCTTCATGGTGCGCGTGGAGGAGGGCCATGATCGTGAGCCCGCCACCGTCAACATGAAGAACAGAGTCAAGAAGTTCCTTAAGAAGATCACTGGGTTGTTTACCAAGGGCAGGGCTCTCCATCCGATCGCCGCCGCCATGGAAAAAGCCCAGGACCTCGCCAAGCAGCTGGCCGATCTGCGCCGAAGGTACGAGCTCGAGATGCACAACACCAGCGCTGGTGCTACCATTGACCCTCGCCTGATGGCTATGTTCAAAGATGTGCAAGACCTCGTTGGCATTGACTCCACAAGAGACGAGCTGATCAAGATATTGACAGAGGGTGACGATGCGTCCAAGCAGCACTTGAGGACGGTCTCTATTTTTGGATTCGGTGGGTTGGGCAAGACAACTCTTGCCAATGTGGTGTATCAGAGGCTTAAGGCGCAATTCGATTGCGGGGCTTTTGTTTCTGTGTCTCAGAATCCTGACGCGAAGAAGATTTTCAAGGACATGCTCTATCAATTTGACAAGAAAGAGTATAAAGACATTCATAACGCAGGAATGGATGAAACGCGGCTCATCCACGAGATCAGAGAGTTCCTTCAGAGCAAGAGGTACGTACGCATCGCAGAGTGCTTTCCTTCAAATCAGTGACTTTACTACCTAGAATTTTCTTTGCTGCTTCGATGTCCTTGCATATTCGATACAAGAATATTGGTGCACCTTGTTAGTAATTAGCACTAACCACAGATGCGTCGAAAGCGTATGTATACTTCAACTTTACAACATGCATGTATAACGTATTCACAGCAATTGTATATGTAATAACAGTGGACATATGCAATACTACTCAGCCCAACCTATACTTGTCTAATAGTACTAAATTTAAATTATAGTTCTCATTAGCCAACGGCAAGATGTGATTTAGGACTTCAATTTGGTAACGGAATACCTTTAGCTGTACCTATAGCTTTCGAGGAGAGTGACGATTTCAATGGGAGCTCTGTAACGAAAGCACAATAAATACTCTATTTTTTACTAAATAGATGTTTTTGTGAAATAGTCTTGTATTGGTTGTGGAAAGGAAGTGACCTAATTTTAATTTAAAAGTGAGAGTCTGCCTCACCTTACAAGGTAGCTTTTGGAGATAAGAAAGACCTTTACCATCCAACTGTTTTCAAACATCATAGTCTCTAATACGCATCTTTGATCATTATTTTAAAAAGTTATACATTTATAAAAATTACAATATTATAGAAAGTACTTTTCATGATGAATCTACTAATACCCTTCTACGTGAAAAAAATCTAAATATCTCTGCACGTCTTAGTTGCCAAAAATTTAAAAAGTTTGACTATCTTCTTCTAAAGCGTCTATTTACGAACAGAGGGAGTACCTATAAGTGACACTAAGGGCACTCTCAATGCAGAAACTATGAGATAGTTTCTATACTTACCAAGTAATGTAGACACTACCTATGGAAACTATACTCTCAATGGATAGTTTCTACAAATAAAATTTTCATCCAATCATCTATCTTCTCTCTCCTATCATCTACCTATCACAGCTCTTTGTATCTTGGTTCTCGTGTAGACATGGTTTCTTGTATAGAAACCATTTCCTTATCTCTCCTCCTTAACTCCAATGACACATCAGCATTTTGCCTACTTGGCACTTTATTTAATGCCATAGAAATCACCTTAGTTTCTGCATTGTGAGTGCCCTAAGGTCCACTCAAATCAGCAAGGTCATGAATTTTTGTGGTTATAAATTTTAATTATTGGTGCAATTTTCAACCCTCTACAGTTGCGTTCTTGCTAGTGAGCTATACAGAACAAGACCCCTTTTTTTCCATTGTTTGGATCAGACTAGTTTCGGCACGGGGTTCGAATCCGATATCTGGCATGGAGTTGTTTGGGAAATATCCGATACAAACTACACCCCTACAAAAACACCCAATGTAATCAACTCCCTTCCAGCTCAGTACTCTTAGAAGCCCCAATTTTATGTCAAGTATGCCTGAAAGTGGATTGAAACCAAAATTCGAAAATATTTAAATATCAAATTATTTAAAACAAAAATGATATGATTTCCTTAGAGATAGAGAGCAGATATATTTTTTGGTTTCTAAATACAAAATAATCTGAATCCAAATTAAATTAGTATAATTTAGCATATGAAATTTCTCATAAGTTCAATTTACAATTTGGGGAATTTTTTTTCCCATTTGGTCCTTCAACTTTGATGAGACCAATCTAAATTTTGTGAGGCTAGTTTGCGTGTTATGGAGTTCTACCAATCAATTGAATTCATTAGGTGAGTTTTGCAATTCAATTTAGAATGAGATCATGTCGTTCATGCATAATTTAAGCTTCTTTCATTTCCATTTTTTCCTGTCTGTTGAACATTAAATTCCTCCACTGGTCATTCCATGAAATATTTGTTATTTCCTGCTCCCTCCGGTCAAAAATATATTTACGTTTTAGAATGCGTTATATGGATTCGACGTGTGCGATGCTAGTTTTACTAATACATGTATCACTTGTGCGTTACAACATCCATGCACAGGTACTTGGTTGTTATAGACGATATATGGGATCTAGAAGCGTGGGAAGTGATCAAATGTGCTCTGATTGAGAATGGCCGCGGAAATAGAGTAATCGCAACCACCCGTCTTTTTGATGTTGCCCAGAGAGTTGGTGGTGCCTATGAGCTTAAGCCCCTTTGTCCTGCTAGCTCCAAATTTTTATTCTATGGAAGGATTTTTGGTGGTGAAGACAAATGTCCTGATCAACTGGCTGGAGTATCTGAAAATTTTTTAAAGAAATGCGGTGGTGTACCATTGGCTATCATCACGGTAGCTAGTTTGTTGGCCAGTAAAATGCAAGATGCAAGGGAGTGGAAAATAGTCCTGGACTCCATTGGTGCTGGACTCGAAAATAGTCCTCTTGTGAAGGATATGAGAAAGATATTGGCTCTTAGCTACTACCATCTACCTTATCATCTGAAGGCTTGTTTATTATATCTAAGTGTATTTCCAGAAGATTATGAGATCGACAGAGATAATTTGATATGGAGGTGGATAGCTGAAGGGTTTGTCCAGCCTAGAAAACAAGAAACTACCTTATTTGAGGTCGGAGAGAGTTACTTCAATGAGCTCATAAATAGAAGCATGATCCAACCAGCATGGCAATATATGAATTCGGAAGGCATTGATGAAGCTTGTCGTGTACACGATATGGTGCTTGATCTCATCTGTGACTTGTCAAATGAAGAAAACTTTGTTACTATATTGGATGGTACTGAGGAAAGCACACCTAATTCGCAAAGCAAGGTTCGCAGGCTATCCGTCCAAAATAGCAAGGTGGATGAAACCATACATGATTCCATGTCACAAGTGAGGTCCATTACTCTCTTTCGAGATGTTATTAATCTAATGCCTCATCTTTTGAGCTTTCGTGTTTTACGTGTATTGGATTTGGGTGGATGTGATCTTGGAGAAAGTATTAACCTTAAGGATGTTGGGAATTTATTTCACCTGAGATACCTGGGTCTACCAGATACAGGTATCCTTGAACTCCCAGAAGAGATTGGAGAGCTGCAGTTTTTGCAGGTGCTGGATGTAGGAGACAATTATAATCTAAAGGAATTGCCACCGACTATTGTTAAGCTGAGAAAATTGATGTGCCTACTTGTTCATGACCACCTCACAAGGCTTCCGGATGGGATGGGGGAACTGACATCCTTGGAAGTACTGGACAGGATTCATACCAAGGCGTGCCCAAACTTTGTGAAAGAGCTGCACAATCTGAAAAGACTGAGGGAGCTCAGAATTTTCTTCGATGAAGATGAGAAATTGGAGTCGGAGGAAGCTTTCATGGAATCTCTACGCAAACTGCGTAGTGTCCAGAGCCTAGTTATTGATGGGTTTTTTCGATCCGTGGATCTCTTCGGAGAACATTGGGTGCCCCCTCAACATCTCCGCAAGTTTCGCTTGGATGTTTACAGATACACCGGCGAGGATCTCTCGACATTCTCTACACTGCCAACGTGGGTAAAGAGGTATCCCTCGCACCTGTCGAAGCTCTTCGAGTTATGCATCAATGTCAAGGAACTGCAGCAGGAGGACCTACAGATCCTTGGGAGGTTGCCGGCTCTTCGTTCTCTCGAGATAAATATCATCCATCGGGCACAAAGATTGCTGCACGTCGGTGCCGATGGGTTCCGCTCCATGATGTGCTTCAACCTAGGCTCATCTGGAAATTTAATGTTCCAACGAGGAGTTTTGCCAAGGGCTCAACAAGTTTATTTCAATTTCTATGTGCGGATGGCAAAAGATGATGGCAACATTGATTTTGACTCGGGCCTGGGGAACCTTCCCTCCCTCCGGAAGGTCCATGTTACAATGTTTGGTGACGAAGCCACGGATGGGGAGGTCGAGCAAGCAAAGGCGGCTCTGAGGCACGCAGTCGACACCCATCCCAACCATCCCACCATTGAAATTGATTTCGTACCAGATACACCACCAGGTACAGACACTTATCCACCTAATTAATAATGCTTTCGTAAATGTTTAAACATGTTTTTTAGTTGCTATTATTATTATTATTCTCCTCTTTTTTCTTTCTCAATTTCATTTTCTAAATTTTAGAAAGCGATGACGATGAGATGGATGTCTTTGGTTGTGAGGAATCTCCTGGTAGGCACACTCGTCCACCTCACTAATTAATGCTTTTGACTTCTTCACATGCTTCGTTTTGCTCACGTATGTGTTTCTTGATTATTCATTTTTTCTTTCTCAGCCTCAGATGGTGACGACAATGAGGACGGGTCAGAGAAATCTAGGAGACCAATGTTACGACGAACGCGCACACTTTGAACTTACAGAGGTCGAATCGAACCCCAACCACCCTTGACAGGAGTCCATCTCATTTGCTGCAAATAACATGCGTCTCAACTTGCACGTCCTGACCAAAGACAGCAGCAGCTGCTCATCAATTGCTCCCTTTTAAGCAGGGGATGGTGTCTTCTTTACGGAATCAAGTTAATATAGAGCAAGTTTTCTTCACACAGTTTTGCTGCAGTTAGTTTCCTAACTTGTTTCAGTTTACTGATGGGGAATGCTTGCTCATATATAGCTAGCGAACTTGTGTCTTGTTTCTTCATCTTGTAGTTGAATTTAAGCTTGTAAAACTCTCTTAGCTCTGAAACGAGACGTCATATATGCTTGCTTCAATGTTTCGTATTATGTTTCTCGAATAAAAATGCTCATGTTACCTTTGTTACGCTATACGGAGTGGAAGTAAAAATGAATGCAATGCATGGACACATGTAGTTTCCTCCTTGTAACACCTTCTATATAATATGGTCATATAATGTTACAGTTTACTATAATCCTAGTAACACGTATCAAAGCAACGGTAACACATATTTTAGTACACTAGTAACAGCTTTTGACAGCTCTTGTAATTGCAGAAACACAATGGGATATATAATTAGCAATACTGTTACAGATTTTTTTTTCTTTTTTATTTTCAGAAACATATAAAATATTTAACACCACATATCTCAAATAGTCAAATGACATGAATCAATATGGCACAAACCATATTGCATACAGGAAGCACGTAATTGTCATTTACATCAATCCATAACAATAAGTACAATTTCAAATGATGGAATAGAAAAATGTAACTATTTCCATATTCTTCAGGAAATTATTTGTCGCTTGGTCCATTGATGAGATGAACAACATTCATTTTCCTTGAGTTAAAACCGATCATCCACTTCCATTTGCACTAATACAAGTCTTGAATGTACTGCAGTGGACCAAGGTAAAAATATTTCGTTATTATCCATAGAAATTAACATGAATTCTATGTATGAAGCATCAAACAAGGCCTTTGTTAAGCAGTAAGTTAAATCAAAAATGAAAGAATTGAATATGTACATCGATAGATGTAGTTTCGGAAAGGCCTTATAATCTCACAAAAGCTAGTTTCAAATAGACTCCATTATTTTGTTTCCTTTTGTAGCCAAAACAAATATAGTCTAGACGATAGTGCAACGTTATTGGCTCAAGGAAAACAAAGCTAAAAAACTAACAATTAGAGCAACAATACAGCTTTCCCATGCGATTGAGAATTGTTATAAAAAGTAAAATCTAAAACAGGAGATATTCTAGCAAGTGCACGAAACTGGTCAAATGGTGGATGAAAAAAAATCGAATAAACTTTTTCCTATGATAAATGCAGGATGTAACACTACACCTTTGACATCTATTTTCAATGAGATCTAAATTTGCATTAAGTTTTACCTGAACCCCTGAACTAAAATCCTGAAGAAGGCCTTTCAAATAAAGAACATGAGTTTTGACTGTTTTCTTTTTTCCATCTCTCTGCAGTTAAAAGCAAAATACAATTATAAGTCATGGAAATAATTGGAATTGAAGCAGGTACAATACTACCATATTAGTATGCTCAGTACCATATTAGTGTGCTCAGTTCAGTAAAGCAGGTGGGCAGCATTTACCAAGCCTACGACTAAACCACTCCAATGTAATCACTGCTTCATAACATGTTTTAGCTCCCCACTCAGATTACTGAAGATCAGCAACAATCTAGCTATTGTTTAGTATTATAAGTAAATCCGCTCATAGCAGTGACATATGACGGGTAGTTAAATGATATATTAACATTAACTGTGAGAAATATATCTGTCAGACTTCAAGCTCCATGTTATTCTAGTTTTATTGAATCTTATGCGGATAAGAAATTAAGCAAGTTTGATATGCTCCTGCAATAATTCACAAATTCTATGACCCTGTGCCTGTAACTTAATGCATGGAGCGTGCCTTGTGAAATCTCCTGAACAGCCAAAACATAGAATTGGATATTTGGAACATTATTTGGAAGGCTGCAAGCATCAGGATTAATTTTGCATGGTTAATTGAGCAAGCAGAGATGCTCTGGAACAGCATTCACAACATTTAAAGGTGTTCGTGGCGCTGCAGCCACTGTTAAAACATGACAGAAAATGTTGGACATTGAGTGGAACCATAGCTTGACAATCTTTTCGGAACCCCTTTTAGTTCATAGAACTTGATTCATTGTAACAGATGATAATATCACATTAGAGGGTAACCATAACATGACAGTCATATTTATTAAGAGCTACTTACTTGCAAGAATACTGCCTTTCAAACTGATAGCAGGAGTCAGTAATGCATAGAGCCTTTCATAGAAATTTGGATATTCCAGACCATGTTGTGTCATAAGGATGAAAAGACCACTTAAGGCCATCACACTGATAACACCACCTATGTCGTATGATCTAGTCAAGAAATCACTTCAACAGAAAAAATATAGAGGTGGTAAGATTTCCATCAGTGGTGTCAAACAAATTACAAATATGAAAACAAAATGGACATAAACAACCTACCATAAGATGGCTGGGTTAGACATTGAAGGGATTACATTCTGATGAATTGTAGCAAGGACCTGCAAATTACAGAGTATCACTCAAGGTAGGAAACCACAGCCAGCAGCAATTAAAGTGCTTTTAAAAAAAGGTATTATTGTAAAACAAAACCAATAATTCTTAGCATAGAATAGCACCAGTAAGCAACAAATGATTTCATCATCCTAAGTGGCTACACAGTTCGTGTATTATAATAAATTCTCCATTCATGGCAGACTGCAAGAAAACTTGGTCCATACTGTTACATGTAAATCACACCGTCAGAAAATTCGTTGTTTCAAGATTGTTCATAATTCAGATGCAACACACATAACCATTCATAAACAGTTCAAGATGAAGCAATTGAAAATTTGGTACTTCTTGTGGGATACTGAAAAAAGATTCTGATTTTGAAGCCAAGGAAAAAAATGAAGTAGCAAGATTGCATCGTACAGTTATGGTTTCCAGAACAAGAACAGATTTACCTCCTTGTACACATCAAGCGGGAGTACAGGACATAGTCACACCGGAGAAGGGAGAGGAGGAGGCCGGCCTTGGGTAATGGGTGCTCACCTTTGTCTCACCGGATGTGGCGCCGCTCTGTGAGGGAGGAGAGACGGGCGGCGACGGCACCTCCAGTTTGTGGGGGTGGACCGGAGGAGGCAGCGGCGCTGGTCTGTGGGGGCGGAGGCGGGCGGCAGCGGCGCCGGTTTGTGGGGGAGGAGAGGCGGGCGGGCAGCGGCGTCAGTCTGTGGGGACTGGGGACGGAGAGGTAGGCGGCGGCGCCGGTTTGCGGGGGCGGAGATGCGGCCGACGCAGATCTGTGGGGGAGGAGAGATGGTTGAACGGCGGTGCGGGAGTGGGATTGTGGGAGGACCGAAGTCTGAAGGCGGCGAAGGCGAAGGAGGAGACGAAGACGATGACGAAGACGATGCGATCTGGATTTTTCGGCCGCCGCAGCCTTCGCTAGGGTTAGTGAACTGGGCACGTCGCCACTCGCCACTCGGTCCGTGGGTCAGTTGCCATGGCTGCCCGAAGTCGGCATCGCGCGGCGCGGTGGAGACTGGAGAGAGCATAGCAGTGCCGGGAGAGAGCGGCGGCGTAGTCTGGAGAGCAGCGGCGTAGTCTGGAGATTGTGGGGGAGGGGAAAAGTTCAATGAGATAATGAATAGATTTGGGAATCGAGTGGTCACATATATGGGCCTGTTCTTTTTGGCTGCGGCTTATGGCTTTTGGCTGCGGCTTGTGACTTTTGGGCTGTTTATGCGAGAGATTACAGAGTAACAGAAACTCAAATGCAGTTTTTGGCGATATAAATGAAGTCAGTAAAGTATGTACTACAATTAACTAGTAGACCCTATCTTGAAAAAATACTTCGTTTAAAGAGCTAGTTACTGTAGAAAAGCCGAAAAACAGCTTTTAGAAGCTGAAAAGAACAGGGCCTATGCCGTTTTCACGCCGGGCGCCAAAAATTTTCATGGGCGCCAAAAATATTCGCCGGGCGCTAAAAAGTAGTCTGGAGATTGTTATTTATTTTGGCTTTTCCTTGTTTTTTGTTTAGCTCACAACTCAGCAGAACCTGATTTTACTGTTTTGTGTATGGCTTGTTCCATCAAGTTTGATACTATTGCAGCTTCTGATACAAATATATAACTGTCTATGAATATGTATGTTATCTCCATGGAAATGTTTTTGATCAAACTCTTGTAGAAACTTTAACATAACATACATTTTTTAGCTCTCAAATCTTAGATAACTTTAGGTGCCACATAATGCTTTTAAACATATCTAGTTTACAACTGAATAAAAAATCAAGATGAGTAGTTGTTCCCATTCTAAAGATACTAAGTTTCATATGTAGTGACCTGCTAACCAGCCTTAGTAACACATATTATGTGTTACTGTAGTACTGCCTGTAACATTGTTTCACACTCGATGCTGGATGTGTTACAACCTTTCTGTGCAACACATATTTTGTGCTACTGTGATATTTCTCTGTAACATAATTCTTCATGTGTTACTGGGTTGTGTTACCATAGCCCTGTCCTGTAGTAGTGATGGTGCCTCTTTAAAAATGCACCCCTCAAAGTATCCACATGCGAGTCTCCTCTCCGATAGCTACGAAAAGCAATGAAGAGGAAAGTTCATGCTATCCGGAAACAGGAGAACCACAAACCCTAAAAAGGAAAAGAAGGCTAAAGCCAAGAAACAGAGAATCATCAGCAAAAGGGGGCAGTAGACTGTGGCCGGTCTGACCGGTGGTGATGGGCCGGTCAGACTGCCGCCTTACTACCGGTTGAACCGGCCTGACACCCCCGGTCAAACCGCCCAAAAGGCGCCAGTCAGACCGCCCACTGCCCCGGTCAGACCGCCGGTCAGGCGCCGGTCTGACCGCCCTTGGCCGAGCGGTCAGACCGCCATATCTTTTCCGGTCAGACCGGCCCCCGGGAGCAGAGAACAGCAGCGTCAACTGAAAAAGCTGAAACTCGCGATTTCACTGAAATTAAAGAGAAGCTGCTGTTCTTTGCAGACTAAGTTCTAAATAGCAGAGAGACAACAAGATTCAAAGGAATTTATCACAAGAGCAAAGAATCAAGTTTTTGAGCTGAAATATGAAAACAAGGTGAAGAGGAGACTAATTTTCAGATTTCTCAAGATTCTTCCATCCTTTGCCCAAGAAAATGTGAATCTCAACTGGAGATGCTCTTACAACTGCAATACCTAAATCTTAGGCCATCTCTAGAAGGAAAATCAAAAGACCCAACATACCCCTGCCATTAAACTCTAGAAATTAAGAAAAAGAGGAAGTTGAGCTAAGCACTAAAAAATTACATAAGACATTGAATCCTTCATTTTCTCTTGGGAATGGAATGGCCAAGTGGTCTAGAATATTTTCCCATCACTGAGCAACCAAAAGCCAGCTTCCTCAAACAAGATTTGTTCTAAATCAAAAGAAACAACAGAGAAACACACTGAAGCATAAAAACCAACAGAGAGGCAAATACTCAAAAGACTTCTCAAATGGATTCATTGCCATGAATGATTGCATACAGAGGAATGATTACACAAGAGTCCCCATACGCAGTTGGGAAGGGAAATCACTACATGCTTCTCTTTCTCAGAGAACACACGCACACTGCTGTCCAAAACTCACTCTCTTGCACACTCTCTTGCTTGAGCTCTCTACAGAACTACTGCAACTCTCTTGCCATCTTCTCCTTTTAACAACAAGCCTCACACCAAAGGAGAAATTCAAGAAGAGGCAGCCCAAACCCACTCCATGCCTCACACACACTTGAGGCAAAAAGTCAACAACCAGATTTTGGAGGGAAAACCACCTCCTCCACTCATTTGCTTGAGTCAATTTACCAAATTGCCCCTCAAGCACCTTCCCGGAAGCTTCCGCATCTGGTACCTTGACCGTCTGGACCTCGACTCCTCCCTGAGTCTAGTCTGGTCCGCTCCGCTGCACACGATCGCACCCGGCATCCTGACCGTCTGGACCTCCGACTCCTCCCTGAGCCTAGTCCCAATCCACTCGCCGCTGCCCGTCGTGTCCACCCGACACCGACCGAGACCTCTGACTCCTCCTGAGTCTAGTCCTGGTCTGTTCCGTCGCGCACGACTGCAACCGACACCCAACCGTCTGGACCTCCGACTCCTCCCTGAGCCTAGTCCCGGTTCGCTCGTCATCGCCCGTCGTGCCCTCCACCGGTAGCTCCAGCTCCGGTTCCTCGTCTCCCGACTCGCAACCACCTCACTAGCCTCGATCATCTTCGGCATCACCGACCGTCTGGACCTCAACACCTCCTGTGCCTAGTCTCGGTCCTCCTCGCCTCACCATGACCTAGCTCCGAGGTCCTGCAGTCACACAGACAAGCAAACCGTCACATAGCACCGCATGAAACAGCATAATCAATATTAGCACAAGTAAAGGTACTCAACCCTAGAATACCCAAAATAAACTCAAACTCACTAATACAACCATCAATTACTCATCACCAACATGGGGATACCACCACATGGTCTCTCACATACATACATACATATTCTGATAGATTTGAACTTTTAATTTTTTATCAGAAATTTTTCTCTTTTAGTACTCTTAACGAATGAATTTGAACTAAAATTTTATACATAGGTAGAGTAAATCATAAAATACATCCAAAAATTTTTCAGATTTTTTTGTGATTTTTTTAATTTGAGTGCACTAGAAAGATGTGTGTCTATATATGTGTGTTATATATATATAATCTAGCCTCCTCATACTTGAAATTACAAATCCAACCCTCTCTACGACCGCAGTAGTAGCGGTAATTGACATGTGTCACCTACCACGCTACTACACCACGACAAGAGTTCCAGCGTGGTAGACAGTGGCCCCATCGGCCTGCCTACTCATGCATCGTGGCAGGAGTTGCTACCGAGCTCGAGTGGCGCACCAAGACAGTGGAGTCCATCACCTGCCACCCTCATTCGTCGCCTACCGCGCTGGAGCTCCTGCCACAGTGGGACAGTGTGGCATGTGATGCGTGTCGCCTGTTGCTATTGTGGTGGTCACGGAGAGAGCCATATTTGTAAATTTGTGTATGAGAGGGTTAGATTAGAAAAAATAGTATCCTAGAGAAGCCATATATGCCATAGATTCTGACCAAGAGCCAAGCCCTCCATCTCCAATCCCGCAACACGCACTCGCTTTTGCCGCCAAACCCCAGCCCAGCCCGTTCTACTGCTCGTCGCCGGCGAGGCTGCGCGATGTGATGACGAGATCTCTGCCGGCGCCAGCGACGAGGAGGTGAGGGCCTAGGCACTGCCACTGCTCCTTCGCCATCTCCCTTATCCTCTGCTCGCATAGAGTCGCTTAATTGTGCATTACTGCTTGGCGTTTCAGGTCGTGCTTGGCGTGTTAATCCAAAATCCCAATGCTTGTGTATTTCTATTCAATCGAGTTGTGGAAGAGGCGACAATATCGTATTGTAGGAACGACAAATTGACAACTACGTAGTCTTGCTGTTGCAGCAGTGCTAACTAATTTACCATTGGATCTCTCTTGTTGCAGGTGGGCCTTTCATTTTCTTTTCTCTAGTTCTTTTCATCGTGGCTATTGGGCGGCCTTGGACATTATCAAGCCCAACATAGAATAAAAATGGCCAAAATATGACACCCCCCAAAAAAAAATGAAAGCTTGGACAAGGACGGTAAGCTACAGATCATGCATCCTCCTGAGCAAAACCGAATTGATCATAAAGAAGAAAATAAAGAAGAAAGGCAACAAAGAAAACAGAGCGCGATGGGAAAGGATCAAGATGAAAATGGAAAGAAAAGAAGGCCAAGAACCCAGGTAAGCCGAATCCAATGCGTGGCCTAGTGACAAGGTTGACAATCCAAAAGAAAAGGGTAACTTGGAGATTGATTCCAGCAATGCATCAACCTTGAATTCCCTCCATGTAGATTGACTTCTCTTGTAGATCAAAAGAGAACCAAGAATACTAAAGTAAGAAACCCTGACAGTTTATTTCAATCTAAAGAAACTAAGCTTGCCTGCACTTCATCTTGTCCCACAACAATTCTGTTCTCTTCCGCAAATTCACCTTCGTTCACTCATTTTCAACTTGATCCACGGGTGCACTGCTTCTACAAAATGAAGTATGAAGATGCTCTTAGGAAAACTGCATAATGCTCTAATAAAAGTTGCTCTAAATAAACACTGCATTAATAAACACTGCAATTAAAGAAGAGCAAACATCTTCAGATCAAAATTGCTGAAAACCCAGCCATGGATTAGTACTCTTTCAAATCACTCTCCACCTTTTTAAAATACGCTAATGGGAATATAAATTGCACATGTCCTTTTGTTTTAAACAGGATGGCAATTGGAACACACTGAAGCAACTATGACCTAGTACAGTACAGGGCTCTGGCAATATTTTAGCTGAAAACAGAGCACTGAAAATAACAGGGATGTGAGGAAAAACATTCTTGTAAAAAATAATATGCAAACTATTTGATGTAGACCATGGCAGAATGACACAATTAACTGTTGGGTTCCAACTTAGAATGACAAACTAGTCCGATCCAACAATGGTCCAATAATCCAATCGCAAAGTGCACGAATCACGGAGACAGATCTGATGGCTACAAAATCGACTGATAGATAACAAACAACCAGGCAACTGAGATTTAGCAAAACTGATCTACATTAGTTAAGATTTCTTGTACTACTCCCATTTGCACGAATTAGATCAGTTCACACACATCAAATGATGTAGTATACATTTTTTCCAATTGGGCCAGCAATATTTCGTCATAATCACAATTTGTCTTCACCAAACCTTAGAAAGTATATCAGTTTAAGAGATGAATCTCTAACCACATTACCCTGTTACTTGATCAATGGAAAAATATCACAGGAAATGAACCACTATGTCATACGTATAAGGTGCTCTTGAATTCCATACTATCAAGGGCAACTAGCATAAGCTATTTTGCACACTACATAGATACATACATCATGAGCACAGCTGCAATGTTACAATAGAAAGGTAAGTATCGAGACGAGATATGTAGGTACATAAGTACTGGCAATTCTGTTCTGGTAGGCAGATATGTAGCTTAGTGACCTGACCTATATCTAGATGGCTTCAGCCTTCAATAGCAGGAGCTTCCTCCTTTACCACAACCAAAATGTGGAGCCAGCATCTTGATCTCTTCATCGTCCATCTTCCAGAATACCTCAGGGCAGTAATGATCTCCATAGGAGATGGCAGCAGGGGACAGGGGAGATTGCTGCATGCTTTATCCTTCCCTTCATTAATGGCCAGCATGGCAGGTGCCACGATTTCCCTCCATATCCATCCATGGGATATCCATCCATCACTCAGTGACGGATCCAGGATTTTTAGAATGGGTATTTGGATTTCGGAGCTAACTTGTTGAATACGTCGATACTGCAACACACTGTTTCCCCAAAATCACCGAACAACGATACGTGTATATACATATAATAAAAATACATAAACTATATAAATTAATAATTTTTTTTACGAGGAAATGGACGACATAAGGCGAGCATAGTGACATGAATTAAACAATAAATTATAGATATTAATGACAGTTGTATACCTTGTTGATCCTACCTTTTTGTGCTCTTTCCCCGTCAGCAAAAACCGTCCATCTAAGAGAAAATTGTATGTTCCTTCCATGGAGCAAAGCATAGTAAAAAATTAGCATGTAAACAAATGTCATAAGGGTCCAACTAACTGCTCATTGCCTAAGGCAAAGATTGTATTTTTATACAACATCTATTAGATAAAACGAAGAAAGCAAATGCTAAGCTCTAGAAAAAAACCAAAACCAGAATAGAGCAGAGTAGAGCAAAACGGAGCAAGAAAGAAAATAAATGGAGTGGGGCAGAACACACCTAGATCTGGAGAGAGGACGATGACGATAATTTGGATGTGCTGCTCACTTCCCGATGATGTGCTTCCTCCCGCCTACCGCGCTGCCCCCTTTCCACTGCCCACTCCCTACCACTGTGTTCACCGTGCCATCATCCGCTTGCCCGCGATACCTTTCTGCTCACCCGCGCTGCCACAAACTCACCTTGCACCCCACGCAGCCTCACACATGATTGCCGTCACATCATGGCGCCATGTCCACCGGCTGTCGCTCGCCTACGCAGTCCATGTCCGTCAGTCGTCACTTGCTTCCGCAACCTGCACCTCCGCCCGCTCGCCACTCGAAGGCCGGAGTCGCCTCCCACACAAACAGCGAACAAGGTTAGTGTTTTGTTGGTATCTTTACCTCTTTGGGCCTATGCGAGGAGGGTTGAGATGGGAAGAAAAATGGGTCTAATTTGTTACACAGGATGCACACGAGATATGGGGAGTGCGGGCTAAACTTATTTACAGGCATAAAAATATAGTTTTAACCTAACTAGCAGTATATACATCTAATAGATCTATTATATATCTAGTATTTTGTAAAAAAATTTAGGTGTTCACATGCCATGACCTCTGGTTGTCCTTAAGTACACTTCTGATGCAGCTACTGCCATTACGACCTCTGGTTCTCCATCCGTCCCGATGATTGGTGCAGTCCCAAGAAAGCATGTTTGGTATGTCAACAATGATGAGGACGACGAAGGTGATGTGTTCATCTTCCTCTCCTGCGCTTTCTTCCTCAGGTGTGTCCTCCAGTAGTTCTTGATTTCATTGTCTGTTCAATTGACGTGGCTCGCCGGGCAGCCCGTCTGGCCACCTCTAACAACGACGGTTCAATTAACAGAGGCAACCATCGGTTCTGTTAGAGGAACATAGCAGGAAGGAGATGGCGGCAGCGTCGGGTTTCGGCCGGAAACAAGGAAGACGGACAGTGCACGATGCTCCTTTTGAGGAAGAACGAAATTGATTGACGGGAAAATATCCTTGAAGGCTAGAACGTGCCGTGACGCAAGTGGTTTGGAAGAAGATCACCAGATTGGCCAGAACGGCGAGGTGAACGCGGCGGCCAGCGCGGTACAGTGCGGCGTCACGAGCTCGAGTCGAGTTCGGGGAGGAAGCTGATAGTGTGGGAGCGCGGGGAGATGGAGGAGGGCGATATAGCGATCTCGGCGCTCGTCTCGGCTGCAGCTTTTATGGACGGGCACGCTCGCGAGAAGGCTGCGGGGACGAAACGAAGCGAGAGAGTCGAGACAGAGTGTGAGCTGCTGCTGTGTGCGTCGACGAGGTGTGAGACAGCGAAGGCGAGGCGAGGACGACGTCGACGTGGGCGGTGGCATGACTACAGCGGCTCGGGCGTGCGGGCGCGAGGCTGCCGGTGAGAGAGAAGCAGAGAGGAGGAAGTTAGGCCGGTGCTGCGCTGGTGGGCTGGAAGGAAGGGCAAGGGGAGGCGGATTACGCTGGCATGGGCCGAAGGGAAAAATA
The DNA here is from genome assembly GCA_017311315.1 of Dendrocalamus latiflorus. NCBI lineage: Eukaryota > Viridiplantae > Streptophyta > Magnoliopsida > Poales > Poaceae > Dendrocalamus > Dendrocalamus latiflorus. The sequence continues at coordinate 4,514,561 of CM029642.1, read as the reverse complement.
GAAGGGTGGGCCGGTCCAACTATGATATGAGCATTTTTTCTTTTGTTTGTTTCTTCTTTTCAAATCCATTTCAATTCAACTGTTGGTTCAGCAACTCACATTCAAATTCCATTTCAATTTGTTTTCAAATTTCATGTATTTAACCTAAATTTGCATTTTATTGTTTAGTTTTGCAAAATTCAAATTTCAACAAAAATTCAAACAATCGCCAGAAAATTCAAATAACACAAGCAGGGTTTTCTTTTTAAAAAAAATCCCACATTTTCTGCTCGAGGAATTGGGTTACAAAATTTGGGATGTTACCCTCACATTGAGCCAACACACCACAGCTGCTTTACCGTTCTCATCTGCATGTGTCGCGCGCACGGCATATAGCAAACCGCCGCCCACGACCCATTTGGAATCGAAACGATTACTCACGGCTGTCTAGGCAATTTGGCTTTCGCACACTGGCGAGTGGGACCCGCCCCTCACCATGCGTGTTGCCTACTTGAGCTGTGATACGAGGGTTTGGGTGAATTGGAGCGTAGCCTTTCTTTTTCTTTTCATTTAGGCGCATTTTTTCCCTGAATGTTGTAGTAGGTGTTTTTCTTCCTCATGTTCGGTATTGTTCTATTAATATTTTTATTGTTTTTTCCGAATATTGCAGTAGGCATTTTCCCCTCATTTTTATTTTTTACTATTGTTCTATTAATTTTTTTATTTTGTTCAGTGGACACATGTCTAACGAAATCATTTTGCTTAGTCTAAATATATACAGGTGGATCTTGTTTTAAAGATCTCATCATAAGAAATTCAATGGTTCAAAAGGACGGTGAATTGGACATTCCATTTGAAAGATACAATTATTTGAAGTTTTGGATTGCGAAAAAAACCACCTCGATTTACGTGCACAGAGTTGCACTGATAGGTTGATGGGTCCGTGGGCTGCTGAGGTGGGCAGCGCGCGTCACCTAGTCGTGCCCGAGAACCAAGCAAAACCCCAGCCCAGCCCGTCCTGCTCCTCGTCGCCGGTGAGGCTACGCGATGAGATAGGGAGATCTCCGCCGAACCGGCGAGGGAGAGGTGAGATCCTAAGGCACTGCCACTGCTTCTCCGCGACCCTCCTTCCCTCCTACTCGTATAAAGTCGCTCAGCTGTACATTAGTAGTGCTTGACGTTTCAGGCCGTGGTTGGACCGTAACTGTGATCGTAACCGCAAGGGTAGTGAGCGTGTTGATCCAAAATCCCAATGCCGCGGATTTGTTAACTGTTGTGCATGTCTGCAGCAATGGGAGGATGCATGGGAAATGTAGGGACTATCTAGGGAGTATGCTCCCACAGTAGAAACTTAGGGTTCGTCTGTTAGGTAAGCAGTTATGCATTTCTATTCGATCGCGTTGTGGAAGAGGCGACAACATCGTATTGTAGGAATGACAAATTGACAACTACGTAGTCTTGCAGTGCTAACTAATCTACCATTGGATTTCTCTTGCTGCAGTTGGGTCTTTCATTTTCTTTTCCCTAGTCGTTTTTCATCGTGGCTATTGGGCCTTCTCACATTACGCCTTTGACATTGCCAAGCCCAACATAGATTAAAAAAAGATCTAAAATATCTCTAATAATATAAAAGAGGAGTTTGTCCATTCACCGCCTCCTTCTCTTTACCCTCACAGATAGATAGTGTAGGCTAGGTATACCATCTATTTTTTCAGTGAAAATTTTTAAGGTCTATTTTGAACATAGGAATGCCGCAAGAAATAGTTCAAATATTCTTACAGAAATTAGAAAATCTAAAAGAAACCTTAGTTTCTTTTTTATTAAATCACTTAGCATAAGGTAAATTGTCTTGAGTTTCGCAAAACACCCTGTTGAGAAAAAATTTTCATATAGTATGAGACCTGAGATAAATTTACAACCTCACTTATATCTATTACCTTTTTTTTTGGATACTGTTGCAATGCACAAGCACCTTTCTTGTAAACGAAAAAAGAAAGAAAGAAAGCTTAGACTGCGATGGTAACAGCCACAGAGCATGCATCCTCCTGAGCAAAACCGATTGATCGTAAAGAAAACAACAAAGAAGAAACGCAACGAAGAAACAGAGCGCGATGGGAAAGGATCAGGATGAAAACGGAAAGAAAACAAGGCCAAGACCCCAGGTAAGCCGAATCCAATGCGTGGCCTAGTGACAAGGTTGACAATCCAAAAGAAAAGGGAAACTTGAAGATTGATTCCAGCAATGCATCATTCTCGAATTCCCTCCATGTAGATTGATGGCCCTATTCTTTTTAACTGTACCTTATGTTTCAACAAGGTTGACAATCCAAAAGAAAAGGGAAACTTGAAGATTGATTCCAGCAATGCATCATCCTCGAATTCCCTCCATATAGATGGGACTGTTCTATTTTGTAATGGCTTGTGATTTTTGGACTGTTTGCGAGAAAGATTACAAAGTAACAAAAATTCACATACAATTTTTGCCGATATAAATAAAGTCGCTACAATGTGTACTATAATTAACTAGTAGGCCTCGTCTTAAAAAGACACTAATTTTGAAAGCTAGTTAATGTAGAAAAATCAAAAGACGGAAGCCAGAAGCTATAAAGAACAAGAATTTTTGGTATGAATATCAATTTTTTATTTGAAATTACAGAAATATACCTGCGAGAATTTTTTTACAGAAATAGGCTCAAGTCGCCTAATGGGAGGGCGACTGGAGCCTATCGCCCAACCAGGGACCGACAGAGTCCCTGTCACTCTACCCTCGGGCGACTGCATCCAGTTGCCCTCCCATTGGGCGACTTTCATGCAGTCGCCCAATGGTTGGGCGACTGCACTCAGGCCCCCCGTGAATATTTTAAATTTTGTCAATTTTGTAGTTTTAAACTGGTAAAAAATCTGCTGGAGATGTAATAAAAGTTTATGTTCATTGTATGTTGTAGGTATGTAAAAAATTTTGGGAAATTTTTTTAGGAACGATTGACCGTAGAACGATCGGTACATATGATGGTAAGTGATATTTTGATGTCACTGAGAATTCGCTGATTTCGGCCAGTCGCCCTCCAAGACCCCGAAAATCAGCTATCTTTGGACATAAACCTGCGTCGCAAGTTTTTGGTTTCTGTTTTTGCCTTTTCTCTTGGTCTTCCCTTCGGAATTTGGATTTTGCTTCAACTGAAAAGTTGTAGATCTTATCGAAACCTTTCAAATGAGTATATATATGCCATATAAAACTTTGCTATTTTATCTTTTGAGACTAGTTGTTTATATTGCATCGGTATATAAAACTTGTGATAGAGAGTATTACAGACGGTTTGTATGTAGAACCGTTTGTGATAATCTGACCGCTGGGCCCATCGATCCTCCTCAACCCAATCGTAGCCCAGAGACATGAATTCTCAGTAACATCAAAATATCACTTGCCATCGTATGTACCGATCATTCTACGATCAATCATTTCTAAAACAATTTCCCAAAATGTTTTACACACCTACAACATACAATGAACATAAACTTTTATTACAACTCCAGCAGATTTTTTACTAGTTTAAAACTACAAAATTAACAAATTTTAAAACATTCACGGGAGGTCTGAGTGCAGTCGCCCAACCATTGGGCGACTACATGAAAGTCGCCCAATGGGAGGGCGATTAGATGCAGTCGCCCGAGGGTAGAGCGACAGGGACTCTGTCGGCTCCTGGTTGGGCGATAGGCTCCAGTCGCCCTCTCATTGGGCGACTTGAGCCTATTTTTGTAAAAAAAATTCTTGCGGGTATATTTCTGTAATTTCGAATAAAAAATGGATTATTCGTACCAAAAATTCTAAAGAACAAACCTTGATTTCTCTTGTAATCAAAACTGAAGGACCATGTGAGAAGGTTCAGGATAATGTTGTGATGAACCATTGCAAGTTTTGTAGAGTGGTGAATTGGTTTTGCAAAGATTGCATTTGGTTTGGACTGAATTCTGGAAGTCCTAGAAAAATAGGTATTGAGAAATTGAGTCATAAAGTGAGTTGGGATGACTTGGGTCATTACATTAAGGTTGCATGATGCATGTTTTGACTAACGCGGGTCAAGTTGTAAAGAACTTGTGCCTGAAAACAATTTCTTTGTCTTTGGATGTGCAAGGTCGCTTGGAGTCAACTGTGGTCAACGGCGATGATCGGAGTAGGCTCATGGAGGAGTTGAGGCCCAGAACTATCGAGGATGCCAGGCAAGACGGTGAGCTCAAGCATGGCATGAAAAAGGTGGGAAATGTTGAAACGCGAGTTTGAACGGCTGGATGGCACCATGGGCGAGCACGGGCCAAGTGAGCTGTAGTTCGGTGGAACCGGGACGGGAGAGACTTGGCGACGTGTAGCGAGCTAGTGGTGCATCTACACGTGGCAAGCATAGCGATTGCTTGCAATGGATGGTGATGACGGGTCAACGAAGGGTATTTTGGTAGTTTGACCAAAATACCGAAAACCACCTTGGATCGAAACCGCGGCATGTGGGCGATGCGTTGGAGAGTGGTTTAGGTCAAGGTGGTTCTGGTTTGATCAAGATGGATCAAGACAAAGGATTTAACGGATTCGGGCTTATGCGCTTTGAAAGCGTGCATAAGTAAATATGTGTGAGTGAAACCTGTTTGTATGGGGTTAACAGGTTTCTCCCATTGTAGTAGTGGATAGTATTCACTAAGAGGTATGAGTGACTGGTTGCCCACTTATAAAAGAGGGTTGGTATGAAAATATGTGGCTATCCATCTATCCATCCCCTTTCATGTACTCTCTTCTCTAGGTTAGGATTAGAGAGTGAGTATCTTGGGTGCTTTTTGTCCTCCAAGATAGAGTGGCTGTAAAAACTACATCCTCAAGAAGCAATACATCAATCTTTGATCAGCTCCATGGATCCCTCATATTTTGATTGATTTGTTCTTGAGTTGGTTGTTTTTTATCTCCTCTTTTCTTTTCTTGATCTTGCTATGACAAAGATGTGTAAGAGATGGAGACAACCTCTGAAAATCTATCTCCACCCATCTAGGCACTTTGATAGCAAGTTTATCAAGAAAACCCGGTTTTGCTTGATTTCGCCTTAAAGTGTGATTTCGTGATCTGAGGGTTTTTGATGTGATTTCTTTTGTGCTATTGCTTGCTGGGATATATGGGAACATATCTAAAGCTATCTTGGCCATCATCCACCCACGAGCAAGTTATATTCACCGTTTTTGGTTTTGGCTCAGTTTTGGTGGTCTTTTCCTTCAAACTGAAAAAGGTCTCAACTTTGGCCATGATTTTCAGGATCGTTTGCTGGAATAGATTCATAATACCATAGAGAAGATCTCTGCAAAATTTCAGACCATTGGGATCTATGTATCTAAAGTTACACTTTTTTTTAGTTTTTGAGTCTGTTTCGGTGCAGCAGAGCTTCATGAATCAAAAATATCCCAATCTCTCAAGTTCTTTCAAGTTTTTCAATTGGGATAGGTTCACAAGATTATGAACTAACTGTGGTTCAAGTTTTATATCTTTTGGACCAACGAATCAAAAGTTACATGATTTTTCGGATTTGAGATAGTATTGAAATCACTATTTACGGGCTGAAAATTTCAATAGCTCCGAGAATTTTTTGATTTTTGGCTTCTTGTTCTTCGTAGCTTCTCATAGCTATTGGATTAAAGATTAAGGGATACCTGGGAAAATTTGAAGGCACCATTTACACTTCCTCTATTGCCATATCGGTCCTACAAAAACTGAACCAAGAATACTAATGTAAGAAATCCTGACGGTTTATTTCAATCCAAAGAAACCTCCACTTCGTCTTGTCCCACAACAGTTCTGTTCTCTTCCGCAAATTCACCTATCGTTCACCCCCATTGTCTTTTTCTACAAATATAAACTTCTTTCAACTTGATCCACGGATGCACTGCTTCTACGAAATGAATATGCTCTTAGGAAAACTGCATTATGCTCTAAATGAAATATCCCTGACGTCAGCTATATAAAGGTATGTGGCTATTTTTGCAAGCTATATAAAGGTGGATGGCAGGGAGAAAGGTGACAAGCGGGACAAACCCTTGGGAGGATAGAAGTAGAGTAAGGCATTCCGCTTTATTATCTCAATTGTAATCAGTTCATTGAGCAATAGCTACACATAAGTAAAGTTGTTATTTTTTCAGGAAAAGGTCCGAACTCATATAAAAATCTCTATGTCTTTTTTCTGTATGATCGTAGTTAGGTCTTCAAGAATCCCTCCGAATCTAAATTCTCATATGTAAAATTGATACTAAAACATCGACATTGATCACATCCTCGAAGTTGGGTTCTATTTTCGTTTTAACGGAGAAGATACCTAATCCTCTAGTCCTAGGTGTTCTCGCTTTTAAATGCTCAATCATCCCAGGACCATTCCTTTAACTGAATTTTTGCGGTCCCTTTCCCCCTTTGACGCCAAAGTTGTGTTAGTTTAAAGATATATCAATCAGAAGTACATCTAAATGATAATAAGAGAGGCACACAATTAATTAACAAGGACACATTGCACGCCGAAGAAAAAAGAAAGAAGGAAGACCTTGACTTCATTGTGCAGGCCGGCTCTAACTGACTTACGGTTTAAACTTCTGGCTGTGGCTTTTGGTTTATGGCTAAAATTACACTATCGACTGTAAGCTTGTTCTGAAAAAATAAAGGAAAAAAATGAAAATAATGTTATATTATTACAAACAATGCAAAATAATAAGGCAAAAAAAAAAGAGCAAAAAACTCAAAAGCTAAAATTAGAAGCTGACGTGTTCCAAGTGGCTTCTAGCTTAAATAAGTTAAAAACTAAAATAAACTAGAAGCTAGAACCATCTGAAGCGGGACCTATGGGGAGACAAGAGTTTAGTATTTGAAGTGCTTTATTTCATATACTGCACGCCGAAGAAAAAACAAAGAATGAAGACCTTGACTTCATATTCTACTATATATATGGGGAGACAGAATTTAGTGTATGTCGTTTTCAATCACTTGTTTTTCTTTCCACTCAAGTAAAATAACTAGGCACTGTTTTTTCTTAATACTTTGATGATTGTTTGTATTCCTTTGTCTTGTTTATGGGACTGCTTTGCGATTTACTTTACACGGAGGAGCATATGTCGTAATAAAAGTAGCTGATTCCGTTCACACGATATAATTACGGGGTGCTCATTTGCGCTTAAAAAACATTGTAGTTGGCTGAAATTTTACTGTAGTTGACAGTAGCTTATTTGCTATAATTAAATTTAAAAAATTTAAAATTAAAAAAAAACTAGTTAGCCCATCACGGACAATGCAAATGAATACGGTAAAAAAGAACTGACATAAAAAATCTAAAAAAGCTAAAAAAATCATAAAAGAAGAAATTTAGGAATAATAAAAAATAAGGTAGAAGTCAGAAGTTTATATTGAAACAAGCGGGACGTTAATTAGGTCATGCTTGCAAGACAACGATGTCGATTGGAAAAAGCCGGCAAATTATATGAGTGCTGTCTACCCAGATATCGAAATTAATTGATGCATCGATCGATAATTCGCTCGAGCAAACGACAAAGATTGGATCGGTCCTTTTTTTTTCCCTCTCCGGCCCATCCAAGATCACGATAATAAGCTGCCCTCGTGACTCCCCACGCAGCAACCACCAAACAAAGCAAGAGAAAGCAAGCTACCTACCGACGACCATGGAGCTTGTGACGGGGGCGATGGGCAGCCTCCTCCCCAAGCTCGGCGAGCTGCTCAAGGATGAATACAACCTGGAGAAGCGCGTGAGGAAACGCGTGAGTTCTCTCGAGACAGAGCTGACGATGATGTACGCCGTCCTCAGCGAGGTGGCCAAGGTGCCCCCTGACCAGCTCGACGAGCCGGTCCGGATCTGGGCAGGCAAGGTGAGGGAGCTGTCCTACGATATGGAAGACGTCGTCGACGCCTTCATGGTGCGTGTCGAGGAGGGCCGTGACTGTGAGCCCGCCGGCGCCAACTTGAAGAACAGAGTCAAGAAGTTCCTTCAGAAGATCACTGGGTTGTTTACCAAGGGCAGGGCTCTCCATCAGATCGCCGCTGCCATGGAAGAAACCCAGGACCTCGCCAAGCAGCTGGCCGATCTACGCCAAAGGTACGGCCTCGAGACGCACAACACCAGCGCTGGTGCTACCATTGACCCTCGCCTGAAGGCTATGTTCAAAGATGTGGAAGAGCTCGTTGGCATTGACCCCACAAGAGACGAGCTGATCAAGATGTTGACAGAGGGTGACGATGCGTCCAAGCGGCGCTTGAGGACGGTCTCTCTTGTTGGATTTGGCGGGTTGGGCAAGACAACTCTTGCCAATGTGGTGTATCAGAAGCTTAAGGCGCAATTCAATTGCGGGGCTTTTGTTTCTGTGTCTCAGAATCCTGACGCGAAGAAGATTTTAAAGGACATGCTCTATCAATTTGACAAGCATAAGTATGAACACATTCATAACGCAAGAATGGATGAAACGCAGCTCATCCGGGAGATCAGAGAGTTCCTTCAGAGCAAGAGGTACGTACGCATCGCATAGTGCTTTCCTTCAAATCAGTGACTTTACTACCGAATTTTCTTTGCTGCTTCGATGTCCTTGCATATTCGATACAAGAATGTTGTTGCGCCTTGTTAATAATTAGCACTAACCAGAGATGCGTCGAAAGCGTATATATACTTCAACTTTACAACATTCATGTATAGCCTATACACAGCGATTGTATATGTAATAACAGTGGACATATGCAATACTACTCAGCCCAAACTATACTTGTCTAATAGTACTAAGTTTAAATTAGCCAACGTGATCTAGGACTTCAATTTGGTAACGAAATACCTTTAGCTGTACGTATAGCTCTCGAGGAGAAGGACGATTTCAATGGGAGCTCTGTAACGAAAGCACAATAAATACTCTTTTATTACTAAACATATTTTTTAGAATAGTCTCATATTGGTTGGAAAAATATGACCTAATTTAATTTAAAAGTGAGAGAATGCCTCACCTTACAAGGTAACTTTTGGGGATAACAAAGACCTTTACCATCCAACTGTTTTCAAACATTATCGTAGTCTCTAATACACATCTTTGACCATTATTTAAAAAATTATACATTTATAAAAAATATAAAATTATAGAAGTACTTTTCTTGGCGATTCTACTAATACCCTTCTACGTGAAAACTATAAATATATCTACACGTATTAGTGGTAAAATTTTAAAAAAATTGACTATCTTATTCTAAAGCGTCTATTTAGGAACAAAGGGAGTAACTTATAAGTGACACCAAGGTCCACTCTAATCTGGTAGGTCATGAATCTTTTTGTGGTTATAAATTTTAATCATTGGTGCAATTTTCAACCCTCTACGCTATTGCGTTCTTGCTTGTGAGCTACACAGAACTAGTCCTTTTTTTTCATTGTCTGGATCGGACTAGTATCGGCATTGGGTTCGAATCCGATCAGACTCAGATCTGGCATGGGGTTGTTTGGGAAATATCCGATACAAACTAGACCCCTACAAACACCCAATGCAATCAACTCCCTTCCAACTCAGTACTCATAGAGGCCCCAATTTTATATCAAGTATGCGTTCTGAAAGTGGATTGAAACCAAAATTCGAAAATAATTAAATATCAAATTATTTAAAACAAAAGGTTATGATTTCCTTAGAGATAGAGAACAGATATATTTCTTGGTTTTTAAATACAAAATATTCTGAATCCAAATTAAATTATTATAAATTAGCATATCAATTTTCTCATAAGTTCAATCTACAATGTGGGGAAATTTTCCCATTTGGTCCTTTAAATTTGATGAGACCAGTCTAAATTTTGTTAGATTAGTTTGCGTGTTATAGAATTCTACCAACCAATTGAATACATTAGGTGAGCTTTGCGATATAATTTATAATGAGATCATGTCGTTCATGCATAATTTAAGCTTCTTTCATTTCCATTTTTTTCTGTCTGTTTAACATTAAATTCCTCCACCGTTCAAAAATATATTTACGTTTTAGAATGCATTATACGGATTCAACGTGCGCGATGCTAGTTTTATTAATACATGTATCACTTGTTCGTTACAACATCCATGCACAGGTACTTTGTTGTTATCGATGACATGTGGGATGTAAAAGCGTGGGAAGTGATCAAATGTGCTCTGATTGAGAATAGCCGCGGAAACAGAGTAATCGCAACCACCCGTCTCTTTGATGTTGCCCAGAAAGTTGGTGGTGCCTATGAGCTTAAGCCCCTTTGTCCTGCCAGCTCCAAAATTTTATTCTACGGAAGGATTTTTGGTGGTGAAGACAAATGTCCTGATCAACTGGCTGGAGTATCTGAACATTTTTTAAAGAAATGCGGTGGTGTGCCATTGGCTATCATCACGGTAGCTAGTTTGTTGGCCAGTAAAATGCGAGATGCAAGGGAGTGGAAAATAGTCCTAGACTCTATTGGTGCTGGACTCGAAAATAGTCCTGATGTGAAGGATATGAGAAAGATATTGGCTCTTAGCTATTACGATCTACCTTGTCATCTGAAGGCCTGTTTATTATATCTAAGTGTATTTCCAGAAGATTATGAGATTGAGAGTGCTCGGCTGATATGGATGTGGATAGTTGAAGGGTTTGTCCAGCCTGCAAAACAAGGAACTAGATTATTTGAGATTGGAGAGAGTTACTTGAATGAGCTCATAAATAGAAGCATGATCCAACCATTATATATGCATGATTTTGAAGGCAGAGAACCTACTTGTCGTGTACATGATATGGTGCTTGATCTCATCCGTGCCTTGTCAAGTGAAGAAAGCTTTGTTACTATATTGGATGGTACTGAGCAAAGCATGCCTAATTCACAAAGCAAGGTACGCAGGCTATCCCTCCAAAATAGCAAGGTAGATGAAACCACACCCCTTGTTCCCGTGTTAAAAGTGAGGTCCATTACTATCTTTCCACTAGCCATTAATCTAATGCCACCCTTTTCGAGCTTTCGAGTTTTACGTGTATTGGATATGTGTGGATGTGATCTTGGGGAAAGTAGCTGTCTTAACCTTAGGGATGTTGGGAATTTATTTCACCTAAGGTACCTGGGTCTAGAACATACAGATATCTGTGAACTCCCAGAAGAGATAGGAAAGCTACAGTTTTTGCAGGTGCTAGATGTAAGATGCAATCTTGGTCTAAGGGAATTGCCATCAACTATTGTTAAGCTGAGAAGATTGATGTGCCTACTTGTTGAAGGCAACCAAACAAGGCTTCCAGATAGGATGGGGAATCTTACATCCATGGAAGTGCTGAACAAGATCTATACCAGCACGTGCCCAAACATTGTGAAAGAGTTGCGCAATCTGACAAGACTGAGGGAGCTCAGAATTTACTTCGGTGAAGACACGAGCTTGGAGTTGGAGGAAGCTTTCGTGGAGTCTCTATGCAACCTGCACAGTGTCCAGAGCCTAGCTTTGGAGGGTTATTTTGGATCCATGGATCTCTTGGGGGAACGCTGGGTGCCCCCTCGACTTCTCCGCAGTTTTGCCACGCGCATGTTCGACGGATTCTCTACACTGCCAGCATGGGATCCCTCGCACCTCTCGGACCTCTCTGAGTTAAGCATTGATGTCAAGGAACTACGACAGGAAGACTTGCAAATCCTTGGAAGGTTGCCGGCTCTTCGTTCTCTCCAGATACTGAGCACCCCCGAAACACAAAGGTTGCTACTCGTCGATGCTGATGGGTTCCGCTCTATGATGTGCTTCAAATTAATGTTTTTCTCATCCGGACATTTAATGTTCCAACGAGGAGCTTTGCCAAGGGCTCAAGTGGTTTTTTTCCCTTTCAATGTGCGGATGGCAAAAGATGATGGCAACAGTGATTTTGACTCGGGACTGGAGAACCTGCTCTCCCTTCGGCAGGCCTGTGTTACAATTTTTCGTCGTGGAGCCACAGTTGGGGAGGCCAAGGAGGCGGAGGTGGCACAGAGGCACGCAGTCGATGTCCATCCCAACCATCCCACAATTGAAATTAAAATGTGGCCACCTATGCCAGATACAGGTACTCATCCACCTAATTAATAATACTTTTATACATACTTCGGAATGTTACTTGGTTATTGTTACTATTCCTCTCTTCTTTCTTAATTTCATTTTCTAAATTTTAGAAAGCAACGACGGTAACATGTGCGGCACACTCATCTTCAATATCACTAATGCTTTGACTTCGTCACATGCTTCGTTTTGCTCACGTACGTATTTCTTGATTATTCCTTCTTTACGTTCCTACTTTCTCAAGACTCATTGTATTGACTTTTACTTAATGACTTATACCTTTTGACTAGAAATAGATAGTAGTAGCTGAAAGAAGTGACTTTAAGGAGGGCATAAGCAAGGAAAAAGTGAGGAAAAGATGCGTGCACGTGACAGGAGCGAGAGAAGTGGGCTACTTTAGGGCACGTACAACGCGTGTTTTACCTTCGTCTGTATAGCGTTCTTTTTGCAAAAAACCCCCTCGCGAACAGCAGTAAATGAAGGGAGAGAGTGAGGTCGTCCTCTCGCGAGGCGACGACGACCGGCGCGTGCTCCCAGGCCAAATCGCCGGCCGGAGCAGCGTTGTACGGGAAGCTTCGTCTCCAGGCGAATCGCGCGGATCCAGCTGCGGCGCGCGCGCGATTTTGGTTTTGGGCGCCAAAATTCCTTCCCGTGCTTTTTCTCCGCCCCCAATCCTCCCCTGCGCGATTTTGGATTTGATACCAGAGGAGCAATTTAAGTGGTTCGTTTCCTTTTCTTGAATTGATTTTTTGTAGGTTTCTTTGGTTCATTTCTACCTTGGAGAAAGTAGTGTTCTTTTCGTGGGAGTAATGGTGAACATGCTCGAGCAATCGGCGATCGTTGCCGCTGCCGCTGCCGAGCCTGGCGTGGAGCGGGCCCGCCTCGGCGGCGCCGCCGGGGGGCGGCTCGCGGAGGAGAGCTCGGACGAGGAGGAGGGGAGCCAGTGCTTCTCGGACGCAGAGGACCGGTCGTGGCACTCGTACTCCCGCCAGGACTCCGCCGCCCTCGAGGACGACATCTCGACGTGCGGGTCCGTCCGCTTCGGCGCCGGCACCGGGGATGAGGAAGGCGAGGGCGCGGCCGGGCGCGGCAGGAAGTCGTGCATGTCGGAGTGCTCCCTGGACGACATCGACCTGGAGGCCGGGCTGGCCGAGATCACCAAGGCCAGCCCCGACAAGGCCGAGAGGAACTGCCGCATCTGCCACCTCGGCCTCGAGGGCGCCGCCGCCGAGTCTGGCGCCGGCATCGTGCTCGGCTGCTCCTGCAAGGACGACCTCTCCTGCGCCCACAAGCAGTGTGCCGACACCTGGTTCAAGATCAGGGGCAACAAGTAAGCCCAGCTGCTGCTAATTCCATAATTCACTTCGGATAATTACCATTATCTGTTCATGTTATATACAACTCAAATGAAAAATATTTTACTGTGTCGTGAGTTCAGTGTAACTGCAAACCTGCCATTGTTTGTTTAGGATAGACGCCTTTGTGAAAGATAATGCACTTGGGTGTATGAAGAAACGATTAAGGAATCTTTAGCAGGAAGTAGTGTTTTTTTCTTTATTTAGGTAGGTGATAAATGTTACAAGGAGATGAGGGAGGAAACGGTAAAGTGGAGTATGATAACTAGTAGGCTATAGGCAAGGCTTAGGAATGAATATGATAGAACATTGGAGAGGATTAAGTCGGATTCCTTCTTTCGGTCTGCTTTTTCTTGCAGATTCTTGTGTAATTCTCTTGATCTCCGAAAGTGGAAGTGTTGACCTTTTTCAGTCTGATCTGTATGACATGCCTTTGTTGTGGTGGTGTAGAGGGTGTGCTATTGTGTCACCTTCCACTAAAAGAATGTACTTCTTCATGAAAATTGTGGCCAACAATCATACCTCACTGGAACTCAGTGCATTAAGTGATTAAAGTATACTGTTGGAGGAAAAAGGGGGTTTCCGAGTGGAGATTCCGTCACAATCTTCATGCGATGCATTCAGTTTTAATGTTGACTCATCTCAGTGCTATTTAACTATGATCTTTTGGAGATCAGTTTTGGCTTTTGATCTTTAGTTTAGGTTGTTTTTACTGCCCTGTAAGAGATAGTACTGCATGCTGTTTTTTTCACCTTTAAGAGTTTTATTTATGTTTGTAGGAAAATTTTCAGAGCAAGGACGGGACCATCCATGATCGAACTAGACACTACCATCCATGATGATATGGTTTTCTTTTATCAATCATGAACTGATACATGCGTATGCCTTTTTATGGTTTTCTTCAAAAGGAATTAACTCTATGAAATTCAGTTAATAAAGATATGCATATAAGAATATCCCAATATCCCAAATTCAGTTAATAACTCTATGAAATTGGTCTACTCCAAGATGTCAAGATTTGAAAGTTAATATGTAATTGAGTTTTCTGCCAGAGGAGAAAGGATAAGGATCATTACCAATCAAACAATCGGGAGTATATTGTTTTAGGCAAATAGCTAGGCAAGCTTAATGTATGTATAATATATAATCTGGAAAGAGTTTACAAGAAAAAAAAATGCAAACCTGGGTATTGCTAACTAAGGGATGTCTTGTACAAGAAAAAAATATGCAAACCTGGGAGTTCAGTGCATCATTTTGCTCTTCTATTCATGCATTACCCACCCAGTTCTCTTACCCAATTTTTTGCTTTTCTAATAGCATTTTCACCATTGTCACAGGGATGTTGGTCATCTGAGAAAATATTTGTTATGGCATGCAAAGAAGCAGCTTCCTCTGCAGTCCCTTTCTTTGGAAAATCCTTGTGCCAATTTTTTGCTTTTGTAATAGCATTTTCACTATTGTCACAGGGCTGTTGGTCATCTTTGAAAATATTTGTTATGGCATGCAAAGAAGCACATTCTGTTGAGTTGTTCAGTTGTAGGCAGTTGTACGTCAGAATTTTAGATGTTGTTGCAGTATGAGATGTTGTTGGAGTATGTTGCAGTGACTAGCATCCGAACCTAATTGAGATGTTGCAGTATAAACAGGCTGCTAGTATGTGAACATGATGTAATCATACTATATTTTATTTGATTTATGAAAAAACTACTATATTATATTATATATTAATATATTATTTATATTGATGGTTCTAAAAAATATTGTAATTATGTTCATCTTATTTATGTTTGATCTGTTTTGTATCAAGAAGCAACACAATGGTATACATGAATCATATTCACGCTTGATCATGGTTGTATGCATGCATTAAACAGTTTATAGACAGTCAAATAGACGACCCATTGTACAAGCTGTCTGTTCAGTTGTCTCTATGTGAAGTGGAAAGAACTTACAGACAGCAATCCGTCTGTGGGTTGTACATGCCCTTATTGTACTTTTCGGCTTTCTTCTATATATAGCCATCCATCCTTATTAATGTCGAGTTGATTGTGTTAATTATGCTTGTAATGTACTATTTAATTTCTTTCGTTGTGAAATTTGTTAATCTTCATGTAGTATCATATAATGCCACTTTATGTTTGAGATAGTTTGCTAGGCTTACATTTCCTCAAATATGCCTACTACAGCATGTGGCCCTGTTTGTACCAAGAGAATTTTGTAAAATTTGTACAGAAGCAATACTATTGCTACAAAATTCCTGTGAGATTCTGTAGCACTTCACATACCGATGTGACATACTACTATGGAACGTCATCACTAAAGTAAAGAATACAAAATAAAAGCAATAGTAAAAAAACACAAGGAAATTAAAACTTAAAGAATACTTTATTTGAGAGTCAACAGAAGTTGAAATAACATTTGAAACATGGGACCGGTCCACTTTTAACCAAATAAGAATCAATAAAATAATAAACTAGTGGCAAGCCATGGTGCTGAAAACTTGAGTGCTCCCATCCATGCATGATGTTATCACTCCACTAGCCTTTTTCCTGAAAATGGAAAGAGCAAGCGTGACAATTGGAAATTTCAGCAAGTACCCAACAACGGTCGCAACACGGTAAGTAAAGGACAACAATGCAACCAGCAATTGACATAAATATTTGCAAGCAATGTAACAGGAAACTGACACAGGTTATGTCAATGAAAGTTAAGTACTCGAAGTACTGATCCGATGGAAATAAGGATAACGGAAACGTGAAATTAAGATGTGTTATTTAGCAAGTTATGGCAAAAGCTATGACGATCACTTCCCACATACCCGGTTATACGAGAATAGTCAGGCACGCCACGGTCCTCGACTGTATAACCACCGACAGGGTGTATTATCCTAAGTAACGAGAATGTACGGCCTCCCGTACGTTACCAGGTGGATGGTAAAAACCCTTATATGCGGATGATCCCAGACTAGGTAATAGTTATGTTATTAATTTAGTAAGTTATGGCAAAGACTTTGGCAATCACTTCCCACATACCTGGTTACACGAGAATAGTCAGACACGCCACGGTCCTCGACTATATAACTGCCGACGGGGTGTAATATCCTGAGTAACAAGAATGTACGCCCCCCCCCCCCCCCCCCGCGTGTACGTTACCAGGTGGGTGGTAAAAACCCCTATATGTGGATGATCCCAGGCAGGGAACCATTATGTTATTAATCATGTAATGTGATAAGAAATTGAAATAATTAAGGATAATTGTTATTCAACAAGTTTAACAATGGCAATGACCCCTATATGCAGGTGATCCCAGGGCAAGGAACCGTGATATTACTAGCAAATTATAAGATAAGAGATTACGGTAACTAAGGAAAGGCTGGGATAAAACGATGATAAGAGGAAGGATTGGCTAGGGTTGAAAATAGAGAAATATAATTTCCAATGTGAGGCGATGCGGAATGATAATATGGTGATAGCGATATAAGAATTATTCCAAAGAAATGTTATAATATAGTCCACACAAGGGTTGACAACCAACTAAGTTTTATTATATGATAAGTGATTATTAGTCAAATTAGCATTTATTAAGGTACATTGATCATGACTCACACATGGAACATACAACAATACATCACGATATCGAGAAGATTAAACATAGAAGCTTGGTATTTAAAGGACTGCTAGTGATATTAACCTAAGTCTGCAACATGATCACCCACTACCCCCCATTAACGGTTTAAGCATGAACTCTAAACATTATTTAAAAGCATGAATCCTAGAACATTATTAACAAAGTACTCTAATAAACCTAAAGGTATGTGAAGTAAGATAACCTAAAACATCATGGTAGGAATACAATATTAAAAGTATATAACCAACAAGCATTAACAATATGATGATAACTAGGCAAGCATAATAATAACCAGGCAAGCCCTGATAATATGATAACAACCAATCAAGCATTAGAGATATGATAATAACCAGGGAACCTAAGTGATATGATATTAGTGAGGTCATTTGGTGCTATGATATTAGCCAGGTAACTTTAGTGATATGATGATTAGCCAAGTAACTTTGTTGATATGATAATAGCCAGGTAATCTAGTGATACGATCATAGCCAGGTAATCTAGTGATACGATCATAGCAAGGTAATCTAGTGATACAATCACAGCCAGGTAATTCATTTATATGATAATAACCAGGTAATTCAGTGATATGATAATTGTACTCGATGGCAATGGTAACGAGTAATCATGAAGATGTGAAATTTAAGTAATTGGGGATAAGTTCAGGCACGATTACAAGGAGTGAAAAGGATTGCTGAGATTGAGGACAAGAGATAAACTCAGATAGGAGATGAAGAAGGATAACACAACGGTGGTAGAGATCCAGGAATGATTCTAACCCAGTATTACAACTTAACTCACACAAAGGGCCGTCAATCAACTAGATTTTATTATGTGATACATTGTTATTAGTCAGGTTAACAATATCACACATAATTCTGTCGGAACCTACAAGCAATAACATACAAGTATAGAATCCAGAATCTAGTAATAAACCTATCATCTCAATGTTAAAGATTACTAGTGGTTAACCTTATATTGAAGTCATTGCTATATTACCCCATCCCCAATTTAAACATTAATTCTAATTGCTGATTAAAGCATGCAACTAAACATTAACCTTAGCATTTTAATACCTCTAATAGTCTACGGCATTAATTAACATAAACATTGCGATAGGAAGATATCTACAACATGCAATCAGGCAAGCATCGCTATGTGAGAATTATAATCTAGGATAACAATAGCCATTCCAGGACAGGTGACATATAAAACGAAAAGGTTACGACCACGAGGTACTTACCTTGGACACACTCGACGGACACGCTGCACGAGGAATCTATGATGCGCAACTGGTCGCTTGCTTCCTCAAAAGCCACATGCGAGCCTGTGGAGAGATATATGGGATGCATCAAATGGAGACTGAGATAATCCTATGGAAGGATAGGTAAAATTGCTTCGCCAGGAAGAACTGCGCTTTCCAAAATTCGCTAGGAAAGAAAAACAAAAGAAAAGGAAAAGGAAATAAGAAAAGAAAAAACTGCTCCTGGCCGCTGTCGCCGCCACCTGCGTCGGCCGCGCCCAGCACCAAGGTTAAGGATTTCGTCCGAAATTTCGCCGAAATGACGAAATTTCGTTCCTTTCGTTGCCTCCCGAAAGAGCAGGAATTCGGTCAAATTTTGGCCGAAATTATCCCTATTTAATTTTTGTCTGAATTTCATCCAAATTTTGATTAAATTTCATCAAATAATTTGAAATTTTCGTCCGAATTTTGAACGAAATGGGCGAAATTTCGTCATTTCGTTTCTTTCGGTGACCGGTGAAAGAATTCTGCGACCGAGGAGAGAGGAAAAGGGAGAGAGAGAGAGAGGGAGAGGAAAAAGAGAGAGATGAAAGAGAGAGATGGGAAGGGGGAGACTTGAGAGGTATACACGGGAGAGATATACGGGAGATAGGAGAGGGAGATTAGGGATAATATAGAGGGATTAGATTAGGGTTTTTTAAACGGAAACTTGGGCGCTACAGATTCCTTGAGATTAAAAAAACATGAGAGGTCTATAAAATCCTATATCGCAGCGTATGCACACCAGCTAGAATGTTCTAAGGTGATAGTGTAGCTGTAGCGATGATCATCTATTGCACAGTTTCAGCAGGGAGAAGCCACCTCAAAGTTGTCTCTCTCATGAAGGAGCAGCCACCGTCGTCGTCATCGTGGTCGCAACACAGGCTCCGTCCAGGTAGAGCTGACGTTGCCGTGATCCAGGAAGAGTGCTTGCAAGTGCCGCCCCGCGCCGCACAGGGGGCTGCTGCCCGTGAGCTCCGCTCCTCATCATGCCCAAGTATTCATCCCTCCTCCAACTCATGTATACGTAATCTCAACTTGTTTGCTTTCTCGTTAGTTTGTGTTCGCTGTTTTGCCTACGAGGAGCCCTTTTCCATGGGGTGGCCTGTGGGGGTGGGAGGGGGTGCGGCGGGGGCAGTGGCGGACCCAGGATTTTACCAAAGGGTATGCCGCACCAAAATTTTCATATGCAATTCGATAAAACCGTTTGTCAATTCGGTAAATAATTGTAAAATTTGCGCCGTAATTCGGTATACAAGCACTAAATAATATGATAAATCTTAAATTTAAGGATTAAATTGGAAACTTGCACAAATTACAATATAAATAGTTCAAACACTATACTAATAATCTCAAATATACATAACAGAAACTTACAATACTATTTGTCTAACTTTTTTGGCCTACGCTTTTCTAAAGGACATGAAAGTCTCGATTATATCATCTTCATCCACTTCAAAGAAAATATCCCGCTCAATGAATGTGACTAGACAATCATCCAAAAGACAGTCTTCATCCTTATGTTTATGAAACCATACAAAATTGAATTGACGATCTCTATCTCCAATCTTTCTTTTTGGAAAATCATGTGTATAAGGTTGGAATGGACCTTTAATAATATATGCTCTTCGAATTGCATCTTGATCATTAATAGAATAACTTTCAATGGGCTGCCTTTCACCTGGATCATGCGGAAGGCGATTGATGTCATAAACTGACGGCGGTGGCGGTGGCGAAGGCATAGGATTCACAATTTCATCAATTACTCTCTTGCTCTTGAGTTTGCTTTTCCGCCACAGTTTCAACCGGAGATGGGGCAGGATTTGAAGCAGCAGCCAACGCCTTCTTGGCTGTATGTTTCTGAAAAAGAGATGCAATATCTCTGCTTCTCTTCATAACTGAACAATTCCAAAAAAACAATGGCTCCGCGTATGATCGAGAATTCGAGCCTGTCCAAACCGATCTACTTATCAATTTTTTCGATGAACATTTATTATGCAAAAATTAGAAATATACCTAATATAGAAGAGACAATTATGCAAAAATCAAAAATATACCTAATGCCTCCCGAAATACCGAATGCTGAATGCAATTATGCAGACGCGTGAGGCAGAGCCGGCCCTAGAGACAGCCGGCACGCCGGACGGACGGACGGCTGCACGAGTGCACGCAGGCGGCAGGATTGTGATTTGTGGGTGACGCACTGACGCCGACACGCCGTGAGCCCGTGACGCCGGCGACGCGAAGACGCGAAGTCGGGCAGTCGGCGACGACGGCGAGACTGGCGAGTCGTGATCGCTTGCGGCCGGTAATGCGGTGACGGCGTGACGACGCGAAGACGGAAGACCCGATTCGCGTGCGGGCGTGACGACGCGAAGACGGAAGACCGGAAGACACGATTCGCGTGCGGGCGTGACGGCGTGACGACGCGAAGACGGAAGACCGGAAGACACGATTTGCATGCGGGCGTGACGGCGTGACGCGAAGACGGAAGATTCGCGTGTGGAAGGCAGCGGACGAATCGTCACAGCAGGCGGGATTCGGGGAGACGTGATCACGCGAGACGGGAATTGACTGACTCGATTTTCATGGGTACTACAGGCTGCGGCTGGGCCCCAGGGTATGCCGTGGCCCACCCGGCATACCCTGTGGGTCCGCCCCTGGGCTGGGGGCGCGGGGAATCGCATGGGACGGGGCCTGCAAGTGCCTGGGTTGGGGGTGGGGGAATCGTATGGGATGGGGCCTCATGTGAGACCTCACTTCTCCACTGTTGGATCAAGATGATGATCTTGATCCAACGGCTGAGGGGGAGAGGCCTATGTGAGACCCTCTCCATAAAAAACGTACGTGCGTTTGCTTATGAATGTATGAAACCCATGTGGTATCTGCCTGAGTGTTTGTTTAAACAAACTTTGTACAAAAAAATTTCTATAAGGAAACATCTTTTTATTTGCAAATCAATAATAGGTCCCATTCATTAGTGACTACTTGAAAGACACTTCTGTATCTACTCCAACACACATCGTCTCAATTGTTCTTATCCACTCATCCTACTACTTCTCCACTTCCCTATCTTCTATCAAATGCTAATCTGGTGGCTTTGAGCAGCGGCAATGGACATCGGTGGTGGTACCAAAGGTCAGCCCTGGTCTACTTCTCACGAGGTCAATCTCTAGAGATACGACCGAAGCAATGACCATCGGGCGCCTACGCGAGCGGAGGCGCAAGTCGGGCGACAGTAGGAGCCCAGGCTAGCCACCGGCATGAGAGAGCTCCAACGACGACATTTGTACAGATTTAATTTGTGTCTAAATAATTCTAAATTTGCTATAGATAGTATCCTGACTTGCTTCCAAATTTATATTTACTTTTCTTTCAAATTTTTCCTAGTTTGTTTTTTGAAGTTTGATAATGTTTTTTCAAATCTATCTTGATTTGCTTCACATTTACACATCTGGTTTTAATTTTGTATAGAATTGGTTTCAAGTTATCCTCGGTTTGCTTACTAATTTATCCCGATCCGCTTCTAAATTTGTATTGACTTACTTACAAGTTTATACTGACTTCCTTCCAAATTTATAATAATTTGGTTTTGAATTTTTTTTCATATATGTTTTCTCATTTTTATCATGTTTTACGTCACATTTACACCTGATTTGTTTTTAGATTTATGCTGATTTTACTTGCAAATTATCCTCAGCTTGCTTACATTCACATCATGTTTATTTCTTGCTTTTTTGCTGTGAAAGTGGGCTTTGGTAGGCCTTGTGGTGGGGTGGAAGCGGTGCAATGCATCCATGTGTTGGACAAACTTAGCGTAAGGATGTGGTCACGTGGCTCCTAGGTTTTTTATGTGAGCTATTTTTTTAATCATTTAGCTATTTTTGAGGTGTGCGTGCAGAGACGCTAAACGACTCCTGGCGATATGTAGTCGCATCCTTTGTTCATGTAATAGAGTTGGCGAGTGTACATTTTTAGGTGTTACACTAACTTGACTGCTTGATTTTTTTCAGCTAGTAGAATTGCCGGGGTTTTTTTTCTGTTATCAACTGTAGTGGCACTAAATGCGTATCTGGCACCAAATCTTATTTTGTTTTTTTTGTGCCCGTTTAGGTTAATAGTTCTTGGCTCATGGGTATAGCAAGTACAACTGTTTATTCCTTCCTTGCATTTGCACCCATTCACCCAAACAGTTGATGACTCTCTTACCTCTGCAAGAGAAATGAGATATTTTAGGGACTCTCTTGTATCAAGAAATTTGCAAATGCTTTCTCATTTCAGGTGAGAAACGTCATCTTTTTTTTCCAAGGATGCATGCAAAACAGGGCTTCAGTTTTGTCTCTCTTCGTAATGAAGTTGTAACACCCCGGCCCTCCACAAGGTCCAAGATGCTACCACCACACACTTACCATTTCAAAGATGTATTGCTAATCCAACTTTTAGCAGCACATCTCCTTTTGTTTTTGGTTACCTACAGGGAGACCACAACAAATAAATATAGAATAATCGCAATAGGCCTACTAACTTTATATTGCACAAACCATAACATAAACAGGCTTTGGGTTCCACAACCATGTGAGACCCACCATCACGGCTCGCTAGCAAACTAAACCAAATGGCGAGCCACCAAAACTTAACACTAAATTAAACATAAAATCTCAGTGTACGGCTAAACTATTATTTTAAATGTGCAGTGCCAAAAGGACTATTCCCATTCCATGCATGTCGCCATCATTCACCTAAAAACAATGACAAAGCAAGGGTGAGTCCGGAGACTCAGCAAGCACACAATAAAACAGTAACACCACTTTAGCAATTCAATCTATTTCACAAACTGTAAGCTGTAAATCAACTCTATTACTGTAAACTGTAAATTAAGTCTGTAACTGTAAACTGTAAATCAATTCTATGTCTGTAAACTGTAAATCAATTCTGTAACTGTAATCTGTAGATCAATTCTGTAACTGTAATCTGTAGATCAATTCTGTAACTATAATCTGTAAATCAATTCTGTAACTGTAAACTGTAAAGCAATTCTGTAATTGTAAACTGTAAACTTATAACTCTCTGTAACTGTATCACTTTCTCTGTCACTTTCATACAATGCAATATCATGCAATGCATCTGTATGCTCTGTAACTGTAGCTTATACCGGTATAGCGGAGTGTCCACCTGTCAATGGACCACTCATTCGCCTCGTCCTCTTTCATACGAGGTCTCAACCTCCACTCCCGTGGAGTGCCTACCTCTGTAGGTCTTATTCAAGAGCACTTCGGACTAGTCATATGACTTTCTCATCGACTTAGCTCTTATGCATTTTGCATGATGCAATATGCTTCAAATATGGATGTCTAATCATAAACGGTACTCATCAAGGTATGATTAGCACAATTCATATACGTCATCTCATAAATATTGTAATACATGGCATGGAAACACGAATAACAAACATACACCATAATTTATTGTTCTACCATGCACTTGCTTGTTAACCTGGCGGACGCTGCGTAGACGGCACCATACTTGAACCGCTACCTGAACAAACATTAACTATTTCAATTCATTGCTAATGCAATACATTCATATACGAGTAAATAACATCGCTCTAACGTCCAATCCAACATAATCAAATTCTGTACCACCGGGCAACCTCTTGTTGTCCCGATGCTTAACGAATCTATAAAAATTAGCGATTTCATTATTTATAATCACCGATCGAATTCTACATGCTTAATCTCATTTTAATCGATTACACTGTTTAGCCTCACTTTATTCCATCCTCCCTCTTCTGCCACGGATCGACCAGATCTATAGTGGCAATACCAATTTCACCGTTCAGGCACTCATATTAATAAATGATATCTAACTGATCACATGCATCAATTCTAATTATCGACATATTAACTTATGCCCGATTCGGTAAAATAGGCATGGAGAAGGGTTTTCGAGGCGTTACCCTGGCCCCAACAACTGGATTAGGGTACTATCTTCCTTCCTTGGCCGGATCTAACAGTTCTGGCGGCTGGTCAGCCTTTTTTTTCTTTTCCTCCTCTTCTCTTCTCTTTCTCTTTCTTTTTCTTTTTTTCCCAGCCGCACCCCTAGCTTTCTTCTTTTCTCTTTTTTCCACGGCTGGCTCTCTCTCTCTCCTTCTCTTTTCTTTTTCTTCCTCTTCTTTTTTTCCTCCACCGGCCAAGCTCCCTCCTTTTTTTTCTCTTCACTCCGTCGGCGCTCTTCCACTTTTCTTTTCTTCGTCGTCGGCTGGCTCCTCCCGCGCCTCCTTCTCTCCCTCATGGTTGGTGACTCCCTCCTGCTCCCACAACCTGTCCTCCTCCACTCCGTGGAGCGACGGTGTTGGTAGCAAGAGTGGGGAGGCGGGCGCGAGCGAGCGGTGGCGCTGGCGACGACGGCGTGCGGGGGCTGGGGACGACGCTCAACCAGCAGAGCGATAACGGCGGCCAGTTGCGGTGGCGCGTTGGTGAATGGGACGGCGGCGCGCTGGCGAACGGGACGGTGGCGCGGCAACGGCTCGCAACAGGGTGAAGCGGCGATGGCTGCCGAGAGCGACAGGCGATGACGCCGGGCTGGCGAGCGGCGGCACCGACGGCTACGCGAACAACCGGGGACAGGGACGGTGACGGCGGGACGCGGCACCGCCGACAACAGCAAGCGCGAGGGAATGTGCGTAGAGAGTGGCGACGGCAGAGAGAGCACGGGAGGAAGTAAAATCGGTTTTTTGCTTCTTCTCCTCTCCAAATCTCTCTTTTATATGGGTATAGTATGGGCCAGGCTAGGCCGAGCTGGCCCAGGTATTATAGAAGTACTAGTATAGAATACTTTTGAAACTTCACACCTAACAAGCCCGCTCACCACCCAATCAATGAAGTCTAATATCGCCTCAAAGTTATTTGAATGAAAATAACTTTACAATAAGGAAGTGCATGCCTGCAGCCTGACACGACTTTAATCACTACATACGTAGGAGAATGGTATGCATCTCCCAATATCTCTTTCACCACTTGCCAACTTTGATTTTTCACAGCATGCAGTGCATGTTATAATTTGTTGAATTGATTTTTTTTTGTGATGACTTATTTCCAATTTACTAGTGTATATCCAAGCTCGTATTACTAAATAATAATATTTCATTATCAAACGTGGGACTTATTTCTTGTTCGTTCACTGTTGCAGTATTGCATCATTGGGTTCTGTACTGATGCACAAAAAATTGACCAACAGTCAAGGTCTTCAATGTGAAAGCACATGTTGGAACTTGGCACATATCAAAAGCTATCCTAGAATAAAGGTCCAACTGATTGGTCAGAAGTAGGGAAAGGAAACAACTTGCATGCATAATGGAGGTTGGAGAGCTAAAAGCTCAAACCGTTCCCGGCCGTAAGCAATGCTCTATTCTTGCCAAGGCACATCACTCCCAAACCATGGCACTTGGATTTCCATGCATATCCATCGTGCTGCTGATCGCCTTGTCTACTGTGGTTGCTTCTTCTCCAGGTCCGAGCAAGAGCAACGGGAGCGACACTGATCTCGACGCACTGCTGGCTTTCAAAGGCCAGCTCTCCGATCCTCTTGGCATCCTTACCGGCAACTGGACCATTGGCACATACGTCTTTCTGCGACTGGGTCGGCGTCTCGTGCAACCGGCACAGGCAGCACGTCACCGCCGTGGAGCTGCCCGACGTTCCCCTCCATGGATTGCTCGCTCTTCACCTCGGTAACCTCTCTTTCCTCTCCGTGCTCAACCTCACCAACACCAACCTCACGGGCTCAATCCCAGATGATCTTGGAAGACTGCATCGGCTCAAATTCCTTGATCTTAGCAACAATGGCCTGTCCGGTAGCATCTCTCCCGCCGTAGGAAACCTCACGAGGCTGCAAGTCCTTGTCCTAAAGTTTAACCATCTCTCTGGTCCTGTCCCGGTAGAGCTGCAGAACCTGCGCAATCTTCGCTACATAACTCTCATGAGGAATTACCTCACCGGCTCAATAGTCAATACCGAACAATCTATTCAACAATACGCGTTTGTTAACTCATCTGAACATTGGCAACAACAGCCTGTCAGGACCGATACCAGATTGCATTGGCTCCTTGCCAATGCTCGAGTCCCTTAACCTGCAAGTCAATTATCTTGCTGGTCCGGTGCCTCCAGCCATCTTCAACATGTCTACACTATATGCTATCTGGATTGGCAGCAACTACAACTTAACTGGCCCTATCCCTGGCAACGGAAGTTTCAGTCTCCCAGAGCTACAACGGATCGGCATCGGAGAAAACAGCTTCACAGGTCAGATTCCACTGGGGCTCGCGGCTTGTCAGTACCTCCAAGTTCTTTCCCTGCCCGGTAATTCGTTTGAGGGTGTTGTGCAAACATGGCTGGGCAAGTTGACTCATCTCAATTTCCTTTCGTTGGGTGGGAATGACCTTGTTGGTCCAATCCCTGCTGTGCTTAGCAACGTCACTTGGCTAACACTCCTAGACCTGTCATTCTGCAAGCTAACAGGAGCCATTCCGGCAGAGTTTGGACAGCTGGGCCATCTCTCGTTATTGCTTAACTGCCTAACTGGACCAATTCCTGCTTCTCTTGGTAACCTCTCTGAATTAGTAGTCCTACAACTGGGCGGAAACCTGTTGGCTGGATCAGTACCAGCAGCATTTGCTAACATGAACTCTTTAACGACCCTTGGTGTTGGACAAAACCACCTACGAGGGGATCTTAGCTTCCTGTCCATTCTTTCTAACTGTAGAAAACTCTTGTACCTTGACATCTCGATGAATTATTTCACTGGAAACCTCCCTGGCTATGTTGGGAATCTGTCAAGTCAGCTGCAAGCTTTCGTTGCATATGAGAACATGTTAGCTGGTGAATTTCCAGCTACAATTACAAATTTAACTGGTCTCACTTTGTTAGATCTTTCAGGAAACCAACTGCGTAGTGCAATTCCAGAATGCATCATGATGATGGAGAATCTCCAGTGGCTTGACCTCGATGGGAATAACTTGTTTGGCCCCATCCCATCTCAGATTGCAATGCTCAAGAATCTAGTAAAATTGTTCCTCTACAACAACAAATTCTCTGGTTCCATACCAAAGGACATCGGTAACCTCACCAAGTTAGAATTCCTGATGTTATTTCAAAACCAGTTAACGTCAACTATACCACCAAGTTTGTTTCATCTTGATAGTCTTGTCCAACTAGATTTGTCTCAAAACTTCTTGAACGATGCATTACCGGGTGATATAGGCTATTTGAAACAAATTAACGTCTTGGATCTCTCGACCAACCGCTTGGTTGGTAACGTACCAGATTCAATTGGACAACTCCAAATGATAGCCTACTTGAACCTATCACACAATTCGTTCTATGATTCAATTCCAGACACTTTTGACAAGCTAGCCGTCTTGCAAACTTTGGACCTATCCCATAACAATCTCTCCGGTACCATCCCAAAGTACTTGGCCAATTTTTCCATCCTCACTAGATTGAACCTGTCTTTCAATAAGCTACAAGGTCAGATACCAGAAGGAGGTGTCTTCTCAAACATCAGCTTGCAATCCTTGGTGGGGAACTCAGGGCTTTGTGGTGCGACACGTTTGGGCTTTTCACCATGTCGAAGCAAGCCTCGCAGAACCAATAGTCACATGCTGAAATTTTTTATCCCTTCTATCATCATAGCAGTTGGAGCCGTAGCTTCCTGCATATATGCGTTGATTAGAAATAAAGTTACAAAGCAGCAAGAGATGCCAATTTCTGCAGGTATGGTTGGCATGATCAGCCATCAGTTAGTCTCCTACCATGAGCTCGCTCGCGCCACTGATAATTTCAGTGATAATAACATGTTGGGATCTGGAAGCTTTGGAAAAGTTTTCAAGGGCCAAATGAGCAGCGGTTTGTTGGTTGCCATAAAAGTTCTAGACATGCAGCTGGAACAGGCCATGAGAAGCTTCGATGCCAAGTGTGGTGTGCTTCGCATGGCACGGCACCGCAACCTGATAAGGATTCTGAACACCTGTTCTGACCTGGACTTCAGAGCACTGGTGCTTCAGTACATGCCTAATGGAAGCTTGGAGACGCTCCTACACCACTCTGAAGGCAGAAGGCACTTGGGGTTCCTCAAGAGGCTGGACATCATGCTAGACGTGTCGATGGCAATAGAGTATCTGCACCATGCGCACTGCGAGGTTGTCCTGCACTGCGACTTGAAGCCTAGCAACATGCTATTTGACGAGGACATGACGGCGCATGTGGCATACTTTGGCATCGCAAGGTTGCTGCTAGGTGATGACAGCTGCATGATCTCTGCGAGCATGCCTGGAACACTTGGGTACATGGCACCAGGTGCTAGCACTAAGCACGTGCACTCGTGCCCAATCCAGTTCCTTTAAAACCCTTGATTAGTTATGGTTGATCACTCCAATGATGCTTTAAATTTTGTTCCTGCATTTTCTGAGCAGAGTATGGGTTACTCGGAAAAGCATCGCGAAAGAGCGACGTGTTCAGCTACGGGATCATGCTCCTTGAAGTCTTCACCGGAAGGAGACCCACAGATCCGATGTTCGTCGGAGATCTAAGCCTTAGGCAGTGGGTGCATCAGGCGTTTCCTGGAGAGCTTGTCCATGTCGTGGATGACCATCTACTGCTGTATTCTTCTTCTTGCTGCAGCTTGGATGGCTTTCTTGTTCCAGTATTCGAGCTGGGCTTGCTCTGCTCGAGCGACTCTCCTGACCAAAGGACGACGATGGGCGATGTTGTTGTGAAACTGAAGAAGATCAAAAAGGAGTACCCCAAATCGACAGCAGCGACGCAGAGTGCAGCCCAGTGACGATGAGCGATCTGATCTTGCTGCACTTTCCTCCTGCATCAGCTGCAGCAAACTTTTACCTGCTCTTTCCATGATTCTACATCGATCTAGTTGGTCTGCGCACACTCAAATGTGATTTTTTTTGTTTTCAAAAAGTATGAAATAAGTATTTTTGCTGTGAAGTGGAGAGAGCTGATCTGCTGCACTGCTGCCGATGGATTGCTAACTTGCTACGCCTGAATGTTAGGGTTTTGATCTCAGGCCAAATGGCCGAGACGTGGGAGACGTGGGAAAACCCACGTTCACGCGCCCTGATCGGGGGCTCCTAACCGTTTTGGTTACGGTCCCCCGTTGCAACAGCGCTATATATAAGTTTTGGGGCACCGGCCTCTCACCACGACGTTCGTTCCCGTGAGAGTTCATCACCCCGAACAAACCCTAAGTGTCAACCGATCTACTACGCGCTGTTAAGCAACGGGAAGACCGTCGCCGCCGCTGCTACAGGACATCGCCGGCGACCCTCTGGACCACCGCACCGACTCTACCTCACGTCTGCATCACGCAGGCACGGGTCTTCGCTCCATGGCGTTCATCGGCGACCGTGAGTCATCCCCTAACTCCTCATGCCTAGGTGTTCATGTTCAGTTCTAGGGTTAAGTCCAATGCATGATGATTAAGGACCTAACATTTGGTATCAGAGCACCCCTAGAAATCTTCATGAACCCTAGTTGAAACCCCGAACTTTGGATTTCGGATTCGGAGGTTTAGATCTAATGATTATGGCTCGGCTAAAGAATTTAGAAGGAGGGGAGTTACGAATTGCTTTTGCAAAACCTGATGAAATCCCCAAAATGTCATGAATCCCCGAACCCTAAATCCCCAAATCAACCGAATCAAGAACAATAAAAAAAAAGGGGATCAGATCGGGACTTACGGGCGCCACCGCTCCTTACGGGCGCCGCCGGCATGGCCGTGCGCCGTCGCTCCTCATGGGTGCCGCCGCCGTTGCCGCCTCATGCGTCGCCGTAGCCGCACGGGTGCCGCCATTCCGCCCTTGGGCCGCGCCGCTTTCGGGCCGCCGCGCCGCCACTTTTGCTGGTGTCGCGCCGCCGTCTCGCGGGCGCCGCGCTGCTCCTCCGCGCGGCCGCCGTTTTGCGCCGCCCCGGGCCGCCTCCGCGCCGCTCCTCCCCGCCGCTGCCGCCGTAGCCTCCTGATGGCGCCGCCGCGCGCACGCCGTCCTTCCGCTCCACCCCAGGGCCGCCGCCGCTCCTCTTCTGGCGCCGCTGCTGCCGTGTGCGCAACAGCCGCGCGAGCGCCGTCGCCATCTCCCTGGGAGCCACCTCCCGTGCTTTTCGGATGTATCAGGCCAAATGGCCCTTAGGGTTAGGGTTTTCGGGGGAGGCATTTTGTTCGGGCGATATTCGCTCGCCGCCGTCCGATCGGATGGACGGCCGTGATGAGGGCAGGGCGGCCGGCTGGGCCGATGGGAATGGCTGGCCCAAGCGCGGGATTAATGGGCCGCGCTGGCGTTTTTTGGCCGTACGGGCATGATAAAAAATGGGCTGCGGGCTGCAAGCCTTGCGCGCGGGCCCGAGGCGCTGATGGGCCAGTGGAAGAGGAGGAGAGGCTGTTGGGTTGTTGGCCCAGCAGCCATAATCTTATGTATTTCAGTATACATCTTATGTATGTATTTTTCATGCATTTTTTTTGGCTCATACATATACATGAAATTATGGTATATATATTTCAGGCTGTTAGGTTTTATTTCCAGTATATATTTCATGTATTTATGATTTATCTCATGTTTAATTAATGATTATTGATGTCACTTATGAAATTATTGACGGATAATGTTGCCAAGCTGCTGAAAAATATTATGCTCTTTTCCGCTGCGTAATGTTCTGCCCCTAATTGAATGGAACCAACGGGAAATTCAATTGAAGGGATGTATTTAGTTTTACATGCTATTACGATTTGACCAACGTTAATTGTAATCGCATATAATCAATTATGTTTATTTTTCGCCATGCTATTACTCTTTGACCAAAGTTAATTGGAATTGCATGCGATAAATTATGTTAAATTTTTTTGTTTCTGCCCAACGGTGATGCGAAAAATTCTTATGAGCATGTTGTTAATCATACCAACGTAAGATTAATTTTCATGCAAAATAATTATGTGCTTTCCTAATGTAAATTTTAATTTTTTCAGCTGCTTCTGTTTCCGCTCATGTAAATGCTATTGAGCCACTTAATGGTAGTAACTTCCAGAAATGGAAGTTTACACTTATGACCACTTTTCAGCTCTTGGATCTGGACTACGCGTTCAGATTCGATGAGCCTGTCGCTGCTACTGAAGGGGAGGACAATTATGATGACAAAATGAAGGAATATAAAGCTAATGCTGAGAAGTGGGAGCGGTCTAACCGTGTTTCACTTGCTGTGATGAAAAACTCCATCAGTGAGGCAATAAGGGGAGCAATCTTTGAAAAGGAAAGGGTAAAGGACTATTTGTCCTCCATCGAGGATCACTTTAAAGGGTCCTCTAAAGTTTATGCTACCACACTGATGCACAGGCTCATGAACACTAAGTACAATGGTACTGGAAATGTTCGTGAGCACATTATGACCATAATCAATATTGCTGCCAGACGTAAGACAATGGACATGGCTATTTCTGATGGTTTTGTTGTCCATTACATTATGATGTCTCTTCCCAAGCAATTTGAAGCTTTCAAGGTGAACTACAACACCATTAAGGACAAGTGGACCATGAGCGAGTTGATCGCTAATATTTCACAGGAGGAAGAGAGGCTCAAGGCTGAGGGGGCTACTGATTTTGTGAATCAAGTCGGCTCCTCAAATAAGGCTGATCCCTCTAGAAATAGAGGTGGCTACAAAGGAAAGGGAAAGAAGGAGCAAACCTACTCCCCTTATCAGAAGCCACAGCACCCACAGCATCCTAAGGCGCCTAAAAACGCTTCAGGACCTGGGAGCTCAAATGAACAGAAGAAAAGTGGTGAATGTTACTTTTGTCAGTCGAAGGACCATTTCAAAGATGATTGTCCTGGATGGCTGAAATGGCTCGCCAAGAAAGGTACTTATGAAATCACTTTTGTTGATGAAGCATTTTATGCTGATTTTTCTATAAATTCTTGGTGGATTGATTCTGGTGCCACTGTGCACGTTACGAATTCCTTGCAGGGATTCCATATGTTGAGAAGTCTCAGAGGGGAAAGAAGCCTTAGAGTGGCTAATGGGATGGAAGCCGAAATTCAAGCTATTGGATCGGTTTCTTTAGTTTTGAATAATGGTTTTGTAATGAAACTTAATGATGTTCTTTATGTTCCCTCGATGAGAAGAAACTTAATTTCCATTTCATTATTAGATAATGATGGATATTCTTGTAATTTTGGAAACGGAATGTGTTTGATTTATTTCAATAAAGATAATGTTGGTCGTGCCATCCGACACGACAAGCTTTATATGTTATCCCTGCAAGATTCTCCTATATCCATGAATGTATGTGATGAGAATAAAAAGCGTAAGCGAATTGATGAAACTTCGTCGAAATTGTGGCACTGTCGTTTAGGCCACATTTCGAGGGGGAGAATTGAACGTCTCATTAAAGATGAAATTCTCCACCCTTTAGACTTTAATGATTCGAATGATCATTGCCTCGATTGTATCAAAGGCAAGTATGTAAAGCAAATAAAGAAAGGTGCTACTCGAAGCACAGGGATTTTGGAATTAATTCATACTGACATATGTGGTCCTTTCCCTGTGACATCAGTGGATGGTTATGATTCTTTTATTACGTTCACTGATGATTGCTCACGTTATGGCTATATCTATCCTATTAAAGAGAGATTGGAGGCACTTGATAAATTTAAGATATTTAAGGCTGAAGTTGAAAATCAGCACAATCTAAAGATTAAAGTAGTGCGCTCGGATCGTGGGGGAGAGTATTATGGGCGACACGCAACTTATGGGCAGATTCCTGGTCCTTTTGCCAGGTTTCTACAAGAAAATGGTATAGTCGCCCAATATTCAATGCCTGGTGATCCCCAGCAAAATGGAGTTGCGGAAAGAAGAAATCGCACACTTATGGACATGGTTCGAAGTATGTTGAGCTACTCCACTTTGCCTGTAAAGTTATGGATGGAAGCATTAAAGACCGCTGCACATATACTCAATCGGGTTCCTAGTAAATCGGTGCCTAAAACACCTTATGAATTATGGACTGGGAGAAAACCTAGTTTGAACTACCTCCATGTGTGGGGTTGTGCAGCTGAAGCTAAAATATTTAACCCACATATTGGGAAATTAGATCCCAAGACTGTGAGTTGCCATTTTATTGGCTACCCTGACAGGTCTAAAGGGTACCGATTCTATTGTCCAGATCGTACCACAAAATTTGTAGAAACAAGACACGCTGTGTTCTTGGAAAATGATGGTATCAGTGGGGACTTGGAGCCCAGGAAAATTGATCTTGAGGAGAAACGGATTTATGTTGCTTCACCGCTAATCCGACAGACTGATTTTCCTGTGCCCCAAGTGGTTGTGCCCATAGTTGATCCTGTAGTTGCAACTCCTGTTGCATCTCCAGTTAATTCTGTGGCTACTCCTTCTGTTGAGGGCTCTGATAATACAAGTGCAATACCTAATGCTGAGCCTTCACAGCTCTCTGTGACAATTAATGAACAAACTGATGAGCCTACTAATGAACCTGTCAGGAGATCACAACGAGTGAGGAGATCTGCTATCCCAAGTGATTATGAGGTTTACTTGAATGAGGATGATCTTGGAAAGACAGATGATCCTAGCTCTTATAAGGAAGCAATGAAGAATAAGGATTCATCTAAATGGCTAGATGCCATGAAAGATGAGATTGAGTCTATGGGCGCTAATGACGTATGGGACTTAGTAGAAATTCCTAATGGAGCCAAAACAGTAGGCTGCAAATGGGTCTACAAGATCAAGCGTGACTCCAAAGGGAATATCGAAAGGTTTAAGGCGAGACTTGTAGCAAAAGGGTTTACACAAAGAGAAGGCATTGACTATAATGAAACCTTTTCTCCTGTCTCAACTAAAGATTCATTTAGAATCATAATGGCGCTCACAGCACATTTCGATTTAGAGTTGCACCAAATGGACGTTAAGACTGCATTCCTGAATGGAGACTTGTATGAAGACGTTTACATGACACAACCGGAAGGTTTTGTTGTGGAAGGCGAGGAACATTTAGGATGCAAGCTAAGGAAATCCATATATGGCCTGAAGCAAGCTTCTAGGCAATGGTACCTTAAGTTTGATGAAGTCATAAGGAAATTTGGATTTAAGGAGAATGATGTTGATAATTGTACTTATGTTAAGTTTAGGGGGAGTAATTACACCTTCTTAATTCTTTATATGGACGATATATTATTGGCCAGCAGCAGTGTGGACATGCTGCGGGAAACTAAAAGTTTTCTCTCGTCCAATTTTGACATGAAAGATCTCGGTGAAGCATCTTATGTTCTTGGTATTGAAACTCACCGAGATAGGTCCAAAGGAATATTAGGTTTATCACAAAAGGCATACATTGACAGAGTACTAAAGAGATACAATATGCATAAATCCTCTGCCTCGCCTGCTCCTATTGTTAAGGGCGATAAGTTTGGGAAATTTCAATGCCCAAAGAATGACTATGAATCTGATCAGATGAAGGCTATACCTTACGCTTCTGCTGTCGGAAGTATTATGTATGCTCAAGTATGTACACGCCCTGATTTAGCTTTTGTTACCGGGATGCTTGGCAGATATCAGTCAAATCCAGGACCGGACCACTGGAAAGCTGTTAAGAAAGTCCTGCGTTATATGCAAGGCACTAAAGGTCACATGCTCACATATAGAAAATGCGATAACCTTAAGGTTGTCGGTTATTCTGATGCTGATTTTGCGGGGTGTAAAGACACTAAGAAGTCCACATCAGGTTATATTTTCACCCTCGCAGGAGCAGCAATTTCATGGAAAAGTGTAAAGCAAACACTTACTGCATCGTCGACAATGCAGGCTGAATTTGTGGCATGTTATGAGGCTACCGGGCAGGCTGTATGGCTTAAGAACTTTATCCCGGGATTAAGAGTGGTAGACAGCATTTCTAGACCACTCATTTTGTACTGCGACAATCAACCCGCAGTTTTCTATTCGAGTAACAACAAGTCGAGTGTAGCTGCCAAGCACATTGACATAAAGTATCATGTTGTGAAAGATAGAGTCCAGGATCAAACAATTAAGGTTGAGCATATTGGAACTAAATTTATGCTTGCGGATCCGCTCACAAAAGGCTTACCACCCAATATTTTTCGTGATCATGTTGCCGGCATGGGTTTATTGGAGAGCCTGTGATCCTGGAATAAGAGGACCATATAAAGTAACCAACTCCCATGAAGTATTATGTTATCCGATCGATATAGAATGGAGCACTATAAGTACTGATGTCCAGCAGTACTTAATTGACTGTTGTGATGCATTACTTTGGTGTGAAGTTTTGTTGAGAGAGGGCTTATGACGTTTAGCCGTATGATCAAGGGGGAGAATGTTAGGGTTTTGATCTCAGGCCAAATGGCCGAGACGTGGGAGACGTGGGAAAACCCACGTTCACGCGCCCTGATCGGGGGCTCCTAACCGTTTTGGTTACGGTCCCCCGTTGCAACAGCGCTATATATAAGTTTTGGGGCACCGGCCTCTCACCACGACGTTCGTTCCCGTGAGAGTTCATCACCCCGAACAAACCCTAAGTGTCAACCGATCTACTACGCGCTGTTAAGCAACGGGAAGACCGTCGCCGCCGCTGCTACAGGACATCGCCGGCGACCCTCTGGACCACCGCACCGACTCTACCTCACGTCTGCATCACGCAGGCACGGGTCTTCGCTCCATGGCGTTCATCGGCGACCGTGAGTCATCCCCTAACTCCTCATGCCTAGGTGTTCATGTTCAGTTCTAGGGTTAAGTCCAATGCATGATGATTAAGGACCTAACATTTGGAACTAGTAACAAAGTGCAAAATGCTATAAAATGCCCCGGGGGATGCAGTAGCAGTGATCGCGCCCTTCGTCCTCCAGTCCACGCTCTGCGGGCTCGGGATCCTCTCCATCAACTTCTCGTGCGTGAGGTCGGTGAACGGTCCCTCGCCGCTGAGCACGTACGCGAGCCCTCCATGGAAGAGTACGTAGGACCGCTTCTGCGCTGCCATCCCCGGGATGAACCTCTCCATCAACACACACTCATCGTTGGCGGCGGCACCTGCTGCTGACTCCCCCGCGGGGGGGGGGGGGGGGGGGGGGGGTCGCATCGGCCAACATCAGGCAGCTGCTCGTGTCGATAACAAGAAGCAGGCTGCAGCATGCCATTGCTAGCGGAGAATTTAAATAAGAGGGAGCAATCATCGTAATCATCGTGTGAATTAATCAACTTACCGAGCAGATTAGATGGTACATACGTGATGGCAACTCTTGATGTTAGCCATCAGCTAGCGCGGCTGTTAATGGTACGCAAAGGATGCACTCCAAGTAAGTATCGTGAAGTCATAAAGTAGCTTCCCCCTAGTAAAAAAAGATCGTTTTTTACTTTTGAAAGTCGACAGGATGCCGCTTTGAAACGCTAAATTCTACTTCATCTATTTTCGAGAAAAATTATAAAAATATTGTGTTATAAAAATATTTTTAATGACAAATTTACTTATATTTGTCATACACCCAAAACTACATATTTGGATAATATCTTAGTCAAAATTAATACGGTCAACAGTTTGACTGCATGTATTCTAGAACAATTTCTTTTTTGACTACGTGGAGTAATCCATATTATGAGTATAAAAATATACAACTTGCCCACTGTATGTTTAATTATATTGTTTTATACATCGAGGAAGCGAGGGTCACGTGTGTAATGTGGCACATGCAATGGCGAGGTAACCGAGATACTAGGAGGATACTGTGCTTCGCTCGTTTAAGCTTCAGTTTTTAGCTTTTGGTTCTAGTTTCTTAATTTTGTATTTTTATGGCTTTTTGGTTTTTCTAGAGCTTTTTTGCCTTTTCTTTTTTTCCATATTCCTTTGTATTGTCCGTGATGGAATAACCTGTTTTTTTTCTATTTTTATTTTTTTAATTTAATTACGCTGAAAAACTACCAGCAACTACAGTGCAAAAAACCTCAAACAGTGAAAAAATCCAAAAGCCACAAATGTAAGCCCAAATGAGCACATGTCCTACTACCTAACTGTTTAGGGCTTAGAATTTTATATAGGTAAGGGGTTCAACTTCCATGGTTTATTAGGTGAAATTATTTCATCAATCGCATTTGCAAGATACGGAAAATTGAAATACTTAAGTAAAGGTGTGAAACCCCTGTTCACCACGGGGGCACATGCCCACACCTCCTCGTGATTACCATCCTCTTTTCAACTAGATGACCACCCAACACCCCTGCTAACAACAAATGCATAGCACTTTGTTTCGTCTTTTGTCCTCGCTTCGTCCGAAACCTCATCGAAAATGCTACAATTTAAGTCATCATCTATTATATACTAGTATATTGGTAATGTGATATTAAAGATAGAGGTGATAATTGCATTTGTTAGGGTTGTAGGCTAGTTGATATGACGTGACGCATATCCAGAACCCCCAATGACCCGCGGGGTTCCTGCCCCCGCGCGCGGCCACGTCGGCCCCCACGCTCCCCCCGGCCGGCGCGTGTCGCCCGTTTTCGCGTACGGCCGGGGGAGGCAATTCCCTCCGGGTTTTCGGAAATTACGTAAAGGTCCTTTTTTCTCGCGAAACGGTCCCTGTAAGTTTTTCCTTTGGAAAAATTTTTGGATTGCGCCCGGCGGGTTTCTGAAATTGCGTATAGGTCCTTATTTACTTACGTACAGGTCCTTACAAGTCCTCGATTTTTCCCAAAAAAGTCCTTCTGTTTTTCCGAAATTGCGCACGGGTCCTCGATTTTTTCCTCGATTTTTTTTACGAAACTACCTGCGAATTGTCGTCTCTTTTGCTTCGATCCACACGGTGGCTGGCGTGGCGTGGCGCCACGCCTACGTGGCTAGTTATATTTAAGTTTGAAAAGGTAAGCTAGTCAGAATTAGTTGACACTGGTCCCGCTCGTTTCGGTTTAAGTTTCTGGTTTATTTTTCACTATTCAACAATTTCGTTCTTTTCTAGTTTTTCGGCTTTTTTGTGAGCTTTTTTGTCGTTTCTATTTTTCCCGTATTAGTTTGTACTATCCGTGATGGGCTAACCTGTTTCTTCTATTTTTAAATTTTTTTAAATTTAATTACGCCAAATAAGCTACCGTCAGCTACAGTGTTTTTCAGCCAGCTACAGTGATTTTCAGCCAAAAACCACTCAAAATAAACCCTTTTGAGCAGAGCCGGCCCCCCTCGAGTTATAGTGTGGTAGTATAATGTAAACCGCTTAAGGTCAGTATAGTGTGATAGCATAATACAAGACCAATCTTATAGTTGACTTTGTTGGGATTGCAGGCCATTTGATGCAAAATGATGAAAGTTAGATTTAAGTTCAAAAAGGTGGGTCAAATTAGCTATGCAATTAAGTAGAGATCGCGTGAAAAGGATGGATTGGACTAGAAATAGGCGTGCTAATGAGACAAACCCAACCCAAATCCAACACTAACCCACGTGATATAATGGAATTCCCATGCCAATCCAACCAACCTACATCTCATAGAACCCAACCAAACCCGCATGGCATTTCCAACCAATCCACTTTCCTCATGTGGGTTTCCTCAACCCACGGCGCAATCTCCTTCCCCGAGACAATTGATCATATGCTATATATAATTGAGAGATCATTGTCAAAATGTCTTTTATTACATGGTAACAGATAAAATGCCCCAAAGTTGATAGGGTGATTGACGATTTGCCCTTCTTCCATTTTAAATTAATTTCTAAATTGTTTTCTTTATAAAATGATCAAAATGCCCCTCTCCTTCCCTTCCTCTCCTCTCCCCTCCTACTTTTCCTCAAGGGTAATCCTAGAGACACCGACGAAGCCGATAGCTTTGATCGATGGTGGTGGTTGAGCCCGGCAGTGGCGCTATGGTAATATACAATTTTATTTGGACACGTCGTGGCAATTGATTAGGAATGACCGAATGAACTGGACAAAACCAAATTCTTCTCCTGCTAATATTTTAAAAAAGGCCTTGGAATTAATTCCACTGTCTCAATCGATGAAAATATGAAATGGATCGGACGAAACTGTGGACGTTCTCGCTTATACTTTCTTGGGTCCTGACAGGACGGGGCGGGACAGAGCGTGCATGGATTAGTTGGAGGGAAAGCACTGCCTTTCTGGTGTTAATCTAACTATTGCATTTGTGCATCTTTCCCGGCGATGGGCAATTGTTAGAAGATGTCTTGACTATGGGGGTATTAGCTAAACTCATGCACTGTTTGCATTTGTGAGTTCATGAGAATGTCATATCTTCACAGAACGATGCTAATCTTCCAGTAGATACCAAACATCCTTGGGGCAGAGATGAGAATAGGGGCAAATTGCAGCTGGTTCAAGTCAGTTCTTGATAGGATGGAACAAGGGTTGGAGATGGAATTTCGACTGACCCAATGTATGTTTCCCAACTTTGAATTTTTTTTCTAGAATTGCTATCGATGTGATAAATTCTAATTCAAGTTGAACTATATTAACCATTGGGTGTTATCTATCATATAATAAAAAGCATATGATGGTTGATTACATCAGCTGACTGAAAAGAAAAAATTATAGAAATTCTCTCAAAAATAAAAGGATACATCTAGCAATCCATAATCGATGAATGTTACCTAATAAATGAGAATAATTGCTAGAAATTCTAAACAAATATCGAACTCTTAATTAGATAGACTCTTCTTATGATTAACAAATCATAACCAATAATTTTTCTTGATCTATGAAAGTGCGCATGAAATTGATTTACATCGTGATATATGCATGTATAGTTCAAGAACACTTGTATGAAATTAAGACGTAAAATGCTAGAGATAGAATTGAACTCTAGCGATCCACGTAGAGGAACAAACTTGCCTATAATATCCATTATAATTTGTTAGACCCTGTGGCTAGGTCTAGAGTTTTTATGATGATAAATAATTGACAATGTTGCTTAGTATTGTTATTTGAGGCGTGTACGTATGTGCGTGGACTAATATCGGTCAAGTTGGTGAGAACTTGTGCCGGGAAAAACTTACTTTGGTCTTTGCATGTGCAGGTTGGGCGTGGAGACGATCATGGTCGGTGACGAGGAAGACCGGGACTAGGAGAGGAAAATCTGAAGTCTAGGCGGTCGAGGATGTCACGAGGTGGTCGGGCTCACGCTGGAGCACATGGAGATCAAAGGTGGATGATGCGTAGAGAAGATACAGGAGGTGTGGTCCTGGAGGCTTCGACGCGCGATGAGTTGAAAAATCGGAAGTGTGAAAACCCATGTTAAGAAAGGTTTCGGGTCCCTTAAAAATCAGTGGGCCAAAAGCCTAGTTGAGATAAAAAAAATCTAGGCCCAGTTGGACAAGTGGATTAGGATTAAGAGCTGAGACTTGTATTTAATTTTGGAGGTGGCACCATTTTTGAATCGGAGTCGTGACCGAGTTGTAAAACTACAGACTCTATCGCATAATAAAGGGTGTGTTTGGTTTGTGGATGGAGGTTGTACCGTATATCCTGACTGAGTGGATGCATGCTGAGTGGAATCGTATTTCAGAAAAAGAAGATGTTTGGTGAGGTTGCATGAGCGGATGCAAAAAAAACTGAGATGATGTTTGGTTGCCTGTATGAGCGGATGCAGTCTACCAAACCTGAGAGGCTGACACGTGGGACCACATAAGATACACTGCATCAACCCATCCAGGATGGCCAGTGAAGCTCATTTTGAACGTATCCACCCATCCAGGATGAGGGTGTATTTTTGCATCCGCTCATACAGGTTGCATCCACTCATACAGGCAATCAAACAGGCTCTTTCTCAGATTATACGGATCCACCCAGCCAGGACGAAGGAGATTCAGACAACCAAACACACCTAAAAGGTAGGGGCTGGTCGAGTTGACGACACGGCTTTTTGGAGGACCAAACGTGTTCTTGTTTGGGCAGAAAAATTCCGGCAGTGTGTTTCGCTTTGCATCTTTGTGAGGTCAAGTCGGCTCGTCTCGAAATCCGCAGGCGAAAAATAGCAGCTCAGCGTCGTCGGGTTGCGTGCTAGAATTGGCTCTTGCTCGGCCAGCAAGCTTCGTCATAGTGCATCATTCTGAATAGCAGTGAGATGAAGTCTGGCTTTCGTGCGTCACCACCAAAAGATTGATATCCAGCAGTACGGAGGAATCAACGCCATATCTTGTGCTCCAGCATTTACACAGGTCATTATTGCCTTGATTCACGCGACTGAAAAGTAATGTTTTTCTATTGATTCTATAGCTAACCACAACGTTGATTTGCCATCCATGAAAGCCACGTTTGCTAAGCCAATAGCTTTGAATTTTTTATTATTACAATGGTCCATGCATGTTTAATCTATCTGATTGTTGTTAGGTTTTTATTATTCACTACAGTACCAAATAAGTAATCTGCTACAGCACACGAGAAAAATATTTCTTTGCTGTGTTTTTTTTTGTCTTGATTAGCAGGTAAAAAAATATAGATTTGAAGAAAAGTTTCCGGTGTGCATTGCAATCATTCACCCCCCTCTGATTGCCATCGACGATCTTACAAGTGGTATCAGAGCAAGTTGCTATGACGTCAGAGAGGTATGTGAATCATCCCCCATGCTAGATGGTACTGATTTTGCTTTTTGGAAGTGTCGGATGCAAGCTTGTATTGAGGCTCAAGGTAGTGATGTTTGGAAAAAAATTTCTACACCATATGAGATTCCTGCTATTGTTACTAATTTAAATAAAGCAGATGTTGATTTAAATGCTCAAGCTCGTAATTTGCTGTTTCAAAGAAATTCTCGCAAAGAATTTGATTGTGTAGCTCATATTAATTATGTCCATTTAATTTGGAAAACTCTTTGTGATTATCATGAAGGAACCACTAAAATCAAGAAGGTGCATAAAAATCTTTATCAAAAAGAATATTCTAATTTTGCTATGAAACCTGGTGAATCCATTGGTGATCTCTTTGCTCGTTTTGAGAAAATATTGAGTGATCTGCGTGGTGTTGGTGTTATTCCTGCTAATGAAGATAATGCAACTAAAATTTTGAGATCTTTAGGTTCTGAGTGGTTGATGATTGTCACAACTAGTAATCAAACTGTTGATCTAGATACTTTAATCATGGATGATCTTTATTCTAGATTGAAAACCTATGAGATGGAAGCTTTGCCATTTAAGATTGATAAATCTTCACCTTTAGCACTTATGACTAACCCCGTGCAGGCGACTTCGTCGAGTACTTTGTTTTGTGTTTCTTTGTCTATCTTGTCTTTTTTTTCAAAGGAACAGTTCGAGCAGCTTCCTGAAGAGGACTTGGTATTGATCTCCTCACGAGCATACAAGACATTCAACAATGTGAGGACAAGGAAGCGAGGTGGCGTGTCAGGTCCGATCAGATGCTATGAGTGTGGCGAGCCTAGCCACATTAAGATGGATTATCCCAAGCTCAAGGGGAAGATGATCAAAGAAGACAAGAATTATCGTCGTAGGCCATCCAAGAAGAACAACATCAAAGGTGGAAATTTTCGCCGCAAGTTTGCTGAAAAGGTCTTAGCCTGTAGGAGCCCAGATATTAACATCCGGAATCCTCTGTGATTTACTTTGCACTATTCCCTGGATCAGTAGATAGTGCTCACAGTTACAGAAATGAATATCAAAATACATATCATGCGGAAGCGTAAATATAATAGTAGACTTACTCATGGGCCGATTAGGCCGAAATCATGAAATTGCAGCAGCGGAAGAACGAAGCACGCAAGTGGGACCTTCAGGACGTGCCCACAGGCAGCCAACTGGAGGTTCGCGACCTAGCCCTTGACATCGTCATCTTCTCGGCCAGCTTGTCCAATCTTGTTGCTGAGGTGAGGTGATTTGATTCCTGATTCTGAATTTTGTCGCAAAAGCGAGCATGAGCACTCCGACCCCGTGCTCCGCGAGCCAATACACAGA
This sequence comes from Dendrocalamus latiflorus, assembly GCA_017311315.1. Lineage (NCBI taxonomy): Eukaryota > Viridiplantae > Streptophyta > Magnoliopsida > Poales > Poaceae > Dendrocalamus > Dendrocalamus latiflorus. Next base: position 4,471,314 of record CM029642.1, on the reverse strand, counting down.
ATGCAATTAAATAGTATGCATGGCTTATCAAAGGAAGGCTCGGGTTATTTTATTTTTGCGTAGAGTGCTTTTGAATATAATTACTTAAAAATCCCTAAGACCTAGCAATTTGAACCAAATCATAATGTACAAGGAAATGCATTATTAATATCGATTCAGATTCCATCCACCGTTACATGGCATCTGCACCATATAGCAATTTCTTCAGCGTTATAGCCGCTTAACTTACCACTGGGACGACACCCAGGACAATTCCAAACCAGGGCAGTCCTTCGCCCTTCAAGTTTCCATTCCCAGTTTCCAATGTTTTGTAAACAGAACTATATCTAGTTAAGTTCCCATGTCCGCCCTTGACCGTGGGCACGGCTATTCGAATAGTTTTGACTCTACAGAGTTTGTACACTTTCACCACAAGAGACAGTCAACTCGTTGCCCCACATGATGCCTTAGACATGTGGTTGAGCAGACCATCACAGTGACTTTTCAAAATATCTAGTCCCCTTTTCTCATCTCACTTTATGGGCTTCTCCCATTTGCGATGGGTCCCATCTATTGCACGGGATGTTTCTCTCCGCTACTAGCGTACGGGCTTCCCTCCCCTCTGCGCTAGCGCAAGACTGAGAAACTTCACCCGACCTGGTGTCCCTTAGGGCCTCCTTGCCCGCGCATATCCACTCCCTATCCTCTACCTGTGAGATGAGTCTGGGAATTTCGATAAATCTACTGGGCCAAGTTGTATTTTACAGACTTGTGGTTGTACTGTTTTACACGGGTTGACATGACAAGATTCAGTCCTTAGTGGTATCTGGGCGGTTCTACCACAAACCACACTCTCGTGCACCCTGCACCATACCCCCGAACCATCCGCCCAGATAAATAAGCAATTTGAGGTATTTTTGGGAGTATAAAATAACCATATCCAACATACATCAGTCATTACCACCATGACTGCCCAACCAATTTTTCTCAGGATTAAAAGTGTTGCTTGGGCGTTCTCGCGCCCATGAGTATCTAAGCAATACTAAGCATGGCATATAATTACGGACTTACTTTTGAAAGGTTATTACTATAAATTTTGCTAGAGCGACAAGGTTCACACATTCGAATATTCCAAAGGAGGGGTAATATTATTCAAGGTAAACAATAGGCACATAACTAGCATATTAAATTAAACATGTATTTGCATATAAAATAACAGCATGCAATTTGATAATTTAAAACAAAATAATTTGCAGAAAGTGTAGGTTCAACATGATCAAAGTATTGACTCGCCTTGGCGCGGTTTACCGCAGTCTTGAGCTCACACAATGGTTCCTGTCGAGCTTCTGGTCGTTATCTTCACTTTGAACTTGACCTCGCTTGATCCGTTGATTCTCCGGGACTCCCGTTTCTAATTACGCGCTAGACGACTGAATCCAAATATAAGCAAATAACTCAAAAGATCCAAATAAATCCGAATAAACTCAATTTAGTTTTATTATGAGTTAATGGGTGATTTTGGGTGATTTGAGACAAGGTTAGTGGTAGAATACGATAGCTTGACCTTTTTATTAATAAATTTCTTTTATTATTTTTGTATTTATCAAGGAAGTTCCATGAGTCAGGTTAGACCTATAGACTGGTGCAGGAGTTTAGTGGACAAATTCTATCTTTAGGATATGCATTCCTTGCAACTCAGGTTATGGCAAAGGCAAACTGGACTGATGGAGGAGATCTGTACTTATTCTATAAATCTTTTAGTCAAAGGTATTATCACACTTGGATATCTTTATTAAGTTTTTAGAATAGTCTCTGATATAGGCTTTTACTTATTAATTAGGTTAAGATAAATAGCAAGGGCTCAATATTTATTCTTTATATGGTAACTAATTAGAATTTAAATCTCTAATAATCCCATTATCATATTTTATGTACCTTCATTCATAGCTAGGCTAAATTTAAGTTGAATTAGGATCCGCTCATATGAGTCCTGACATTAGGGACTTCTAATTAGTAATCCAATTTCAGTACTTATGACATCATTAACCATTAATTAATCCTCTGTCTGAACTAATGAGCTTGTTTATATTCAAATTAATCTTATAGTTTATACTTTTAGCAATTCGAGATGTATAATTTTAGGTTGTGCTAACATTACCTTTTAATATGCCGAATGGTGAGATTATGTTAATTACAAATGACCTAGGGATTTTAATAGACATGCCAACATGAATTTAACTAAAGATGCCCTTTGGGTTAGGCATCATAGATATCTTACGTACATTTTGTTACCATTATTACTTTTGTTATTTATTTATCTAGGACCGAGCACGCCATACCAGGTTACACTTTAATATCAATATTCGATTAAATCTACGGTTGATATTTATTTATTGATGACACGCTAGTGATGACTATTATTTACATAGCTACACTAGGTAGGTTACTTTTAATCATCTGATAACCTAGGGGTGTTTTGTTGTAACACATGTATATTATTATGACCTCTTATTTATATACTCATATAGGTGCTTACATATGCATTTACTTAGAATGTCTCTACCCTTTAGTTGTTACTTGGTTTAGGTTTCTCATTATTTAACAGTAAAAGATTATCCTAGTTGCTAGGGTTAAAGACAATATTTTATGGCCTAACTTTGCAAATGGTTAGTTTCTACATCATCCTTTAGTGTGCAAGGGTTCATGATTTACATGTGTAGTAGACTTCTATTTGATAGGTTATCATTCCATGTGAGCATTTACCTAATTTATATTCCTACTAACTCCTTTTTAATTACTATCAAGGGTATTCTTTTTATTTAAAGCCTTGTTGTTATAGTTTTAATATAACATCCAATTTATTTTTCTTAACTCTAACTTGAATGTATTTTTATATGAGATTCTTATTAACCTTGGACATTAAGCATACATATCCTTTACTAATGCCCTAACCAAGGATTAGTCTTTTAGACATGTATTCAAACATATTAATTACCCATATAAGAACTAATCCAGATTTAAATCTTACATAACCTCTTTTATATCCTAAGTTGTTTTTCTTTATTAATGTCTTAACAATCACTAATTAGCTTTGGACTAAATAACAAGGGCACTTAATTGCTCATATGTGGTAATTAATCAAATATTAAATCTTAAATAACATTAGTTATATCCTAATAAAATTTATTGACTCCCACGGATTAATTCCAATTTAAAATCTCAAATAGTTAATTTACCTTCTAATTAATTTTTATAGCTTCTCTAAATCATTTCCTACTTTTCCCATAATTTTTCCTAAATTTTCCTAAACTGAAATGAATATTAAAAGCAAAAAGGAAAAAGGGGGAAAGAAATGCGCTGGGAGAGAATCGAACGCGCGACCTCTCTGGAGAATGAGTTCGCAGCCGACGCGGGTGACCAATCGAGCAGCCGCTCGCTTGCGACAATGAGAGGGGGGCAAATTAAATGAGGGGTGCGCTGAGGTTGGCCCGAAACAGAGGAGGTTGGCGCCGGCGGAAGGCAGCGTTGCCGGCGGCGGACGGCGGCCGGAGCGGCGAGGTCAGCCAGCAAAATGGATTCCCAGGGAGCTGTTGAGGCCGGTGGATGAGGCGGCGCGGCTCGAGGTGGCGCTAGGAAGGGGCAGCGGCACCGAGAGCGACCGGCGGCGAGGTAGAAAAGAGGCGCCGGCAGCCGGGAAGGAGAGGGAAGGGGGCGGCGAGCGCGTGAGCGGGAGGGAGACACCATGAAGCTTACCCAACGGTCGGCAGGAGTGGAGAGACTCCGAGGTGGCTTGGCGGCGTGAGCCCGGGGCGGCGGCGAGGAGGCGCACGGTGCTGGTGGCTTGGAGAGGGGGAGAGGCTCCGGCGATGGTCGGAGAAGATCCGGGGCACCGAGGAGTCGCTCCCACCGCCAGGAATCGGAGCGAAATCGACCGAGGAGGGAATGGCGCAGTCGGCGGCGGTTTCGGCCGGCGATGGGGAAGATGGCCGTTGCGCGAGCTCTGGCGAACCAATTCTCAATTAACTTGAAGAGGGGGCAGAGAAGAGGTGTAGACACGCTGTAATGCTGTTGGTTCGTGGAGTGGATGGCTGGAGCGGCGGAATCGGCGAGGAGTGACAATGGCGGCTCACGGCGGCAAAGGAAGAAGGGGGGGGGGTAAAGGAGGAAGGGGAGTGGCGTGGGGGCAACAGGAGGAGCCACTGGCTCTTATAGTCGCGGGGATGGGGAAGCTTCAGCGGACACGACGCGAGGCAAGTGAGGACGCGACGGGAGGAGCAGGGCGCCGTGCGCGTGCAGGCGGGGCCGGGGCAGGTGCAGTGGCGTGGGCGGCGACGTGGGTGAAGGAGGGCTGAGGAGGCGTGCATGGATGCCACGGGGCGGAGGAATGCTGGGCGCTGCAGAGTGGAGGGCGACGGGAGCAGGCGCCGCTGACGCAAGGAGGGCGACGGGAGCTCCCTCGGTCAGAAAAAGCAGAGGGGGAGGAGAAAAGAAAGGAGGAGACAGGCGCTCCGCGCGGGGAGAGAGAGGAGAGGCGAGCGTGGGAAGGGCCCGCTGGCAGGGAGAGGAGGCGCGGGAGCATGCGGGGCCACCGGCAGGGAGAGCGGGGCGAAGGCGGGGCCCGTGTGGCGGTGGAAGAAGGCGGGAGCGGCCGAGATGGCCCGGGGGAAACGCACGGCGGATCCGGCCGCACGCGTGGCGAGATCGAGGAGGTGTTGGCGGGATTCGCGGCAGATCCGAGCCGTCCATGTGTCGGCCGGTTGGAAGGGAGGGAATTTTTATTTTCATTTGTATTTTCTGAAAAGCATAGGAAATTCAATTAAGCTCTGAAAAATATGAAATAAGCTCCAAAAATTCAAGAAAAATACACAGAAGTTCCTGATGACATTTTGGACTTAATAAAAATATTTCCAACTAATTTTGGTATTTACTTTACTTGCTTCCATTGTTTTTCATGCCATTATTTTCAAAAATAATATTTTATGTCCTGAATCAATTTCTTTCTTACTTTTATGGATCATCTTTTCAGATTCGTATCTACAAATTTTTTTTGTTTTTTTTGTTTTCCATTATTTGCGCATTCCTTTTTAGGGCATTATTAATCCACGTCTTTGTCTTTTATGAAGTCTTCAAATTTTTTTTTGAACCTCAACCAAATTCAGAAAAACATCGTAAAATCCAAATTCAAATAGAATATATTGCAAAATAATTCAAGAAATTCATATTTTAAAATTTTAAATTTTTGGGATGTTACATAGCCGCTCTCGAGAGTCTTGACTTGAACGATGTGGAATATGAGAGTTGTGACGATGATGACCGTGATGACGATGATGCTAAAGGAAAGAAGAGGAACAATGATGGCTTCACAGGCATGTGCTTCATGACAGGCAACAACAATGGTGACGATGACAATGATCCCGATGAGGTAAGACCATCATATGATGAGCTTGAAGATGGTTTGATTAAACTTGCTATTGAATTAAAAAAGACAAAACAGAAATTGAAAGAAAAATAATTGTGTTGTTGAAAGTCTAAATTCTGAAATTAATAGACTTAGAGCTTTAAATCCTGATGATGAACCCTGTGAGTCTTGTCAAGTTTTACATTCTGAGTTGGAGGCTGTTAGATCTCTTAGTGCATCAAATATGGTTCAACTTAGAGATGTAACTGATAAATTTGATGAATGAAAATTGATACATGATTCTTGTGATGAAAAATTAAAAATTGCTAATGATGAAATTGATAAGCTCAAATCTATTTCTTCTACATATTTAGAGTCAAGTATTTCAAATGCTCAATCTAAGCTTGTTCTAATTGTGAATTGCTAGAAGCTAGACTTAATTCGTCTCAGGAATCTATTCAACAAATGCTTTATCATGAAAATATGTCTTGCTCAAATTGTCCTAAGTTAAATATTGAAATTGATGCTTTAACTAGGCAATTGAATGATTTTGCTGAAAATGAAAGATTGGATCAATCTAGTGCTTCGAAGAATTTTGTGAATGAACCTGTTAAATGCACTACTTGTTCCACTTTGGCTAAGAAAAATGAGTACCTTAAGGACACTTTAGAGAGATTCTCTTTTGGCAAGAAAAATCTGAATATGATTCTAGACAAGTCAAAAACAAGTGTGAAAGATCATGGTCTAGGATTTAATTTTGTTGAGCATGTCAAGAATAATCCTCCTAAGATTGTTAAGTTTCTTGAACCTGAAAAGATTGAAGTAAAATCTGAACCAAAACAAACTGTGTTTAAATCCGCTGGCTTTGTGCAAAGTTCATCGAATAATAATATATGTGCTAGCTCATCATCTCAAAAGAATTCTAGTTATGTTAAATTTTATTGCACCTACTGTAGAAGAGATGGACATTTGTATGAATTTTGTTTTAGACGGGCTAGGCTTTTGGCTTTTACTACAGTACCTAACTTTCAAACGGAGTATTTTCTCAAGACGGGGTCTACAAATTAAACGATCTACACGTTAAAAGCCCAACATCTGTACCAGCCAAAATCGTTAGTGAGTATCTGTCTCTTCGTAATCTATACCGTAAACAGCCAAAATTCAAAAATTTCAGCCAAAAGCCATAAGCCGCAGCCGAAAAGAACAGGCCCCATAGCGGCGAGTGGCGCAACACTATTAAGGGCGCATGACGTGGCAGCCAGTATGGGAGCACGCGGTGCGCAAGGACGGCACACGTGTGGCAGGGGCATGGGTAGCGCGGGACAACACGTGGCACGCGGCCATGATGGCGCACGGGGGAAGGCGGCTTGGCGCGATGGCGGCACAGCACTGGACGTGCGCATGCACTGCATGCACAGGTCGGCAGGGCAGCGTGTCGAGCGCGCGGTGTGGCGGAGGCGACGCGCGTAGCGCGGGTGGCGAGTGCCACCAGCGCACGAGGCGCGGCGCAGGTAGCTCACTCATGCATAGGAGCGCTGGGTGCGGGAGCTGAGGAGCTAGGTCCCGGTCGGGCCCGAAAAGGGAGGAAGGGAAGGAAGAAAAGGGAGAAAGGAGGAAGGGCCACACTGCAGTGATAAGGGATAGAGAAATGGAGTGGGAAAAGGCTAGCAAGATTGGTGTTTTGATTTTGCTTTTGATTGATTTTAAAATCTCGAAATTCGGTTTGAACTCCCAACTTCGGTTGTGTAAATCATTTTGAGCTAAATGAAGTGATAACTTCTATCCCGTGTAGCGTTCGAGGAAGCGGCCGAGGGAGGGCGAGGCGTGTCCGCCTGCTCAAAGTTCCGCGGGCACTGCACCGGGCTCCGCTGCCTCCTTGGATATTGGGCAACTGTGCAAGACTGACATCAAGGTTCGGCACGAATCCCTACAGGTCTTCTTGGACTTGGCCCGTTTCGCTTCTCAACCTATCGCCGGAGAGCTCTTCCGAAGCATGTCTCTTGCGACGCACAATCGAGGCCAACGCCACGAAGGTATAGTGCGCCTCCTCTTCTTTTTCATTGGGAGGGTTTTCCCAAGTTTTTCCTGCTTGCCCGTATTTCCCTCGTGCGCTGCTCTTTCAGAACCTCATGCTCTCCCGGGACGCTGGAGGATGAGTTCCACGCGTCAGTGAGAATTCTGACATTTGGATGTGGATGCTGGATTCCTCAAGCGGTATGCAATCCTGCGATGCTATGATCGTGTAGCTTTTTTAGGAGGCAACGGTGGACAGATGAGATGAACAGCTGCGTGTGGTAAGCACAAAGAGAACTATTTAAGATGCTGCTATTGCAGCTAATTATATGCGAGCATTTTTAAGCAAACATATCTGACGCTGTCTTCCTTAAGAGAACATTACTAGTTTAGAACTCTAGTACTCTTATGGTTTAAACCATCTGTGATAGACAGTTTATGGTTCAAATCATCTGTGATAATTATATCTTTGATTGCTAGGCCCGTCGATCCTCCCTAACCCAATCCCAGCCAATAGAACCCCACCAACCTCCACCCCACGGATTGTAGCTCCACCTCTCCATCCCCGCGCCCATTCCACCAAAAAGATTTTTACTCCCGCCTCTCCCTCCCCTATACGTACTCATCCAAACCCATCCCCTACCGTGCTCAAAATCTCTCCAGCCTCCTCACTGTCCTCCTCCTCGATCCTGACCCTGATGGCCCTTATGAAGTAGATGGCATGCAATTCTACGGGCAGCAAGGTGCCATGGAAGTAGCTGGCAACCAAGACAGTGCTTAAGTCGACGTCGGCATCGGGAACGGCGGGCATCAAGGACATCTAGCTCGCGCGCTGCATTAGGGGTGAGAGGCCTAGGCATAGAGGCCTCGTCGGCGTGGTTGAGCTTCTACTGTCTGCTAGGATCTCTATTTCTTCTATGTTCTTGTCATGTTTAAAAGTTAGGTTCGTAGGATTAGGAGATGTGTTCTTGCCATGTTTTTGATGTGTTAGATGGGTGATGCTGTAATGGTGGATTCTAATCTCAATGGAAATGAAATGTGATGCTATGTTTGCTGCTATATTTGCTTGTTTTCAAAGGGTATAGCTAACATTTCTTAAGGCTAGCTAAAAAACAGAAAAAAAGGTATAGAATGAACTATTACATATGGTTTTGTGGTATAAACCATTTGTGAAGGACTATCATAAACATGTCGAACATAAAATCGTCTGTGATACCCGTACCATCAACTTGCCTTATCACCAGTGCAAGACGGAAGCGAGAGGAGTGGAGAAGCCAGAATCAGCTCTATCTCAATTGTCATGAATTCTATGAATTGACCATTTTATACCTACTCATTTTGTCTCTGCACAGTTGTACCATCCAATCTTGTCCATAATCTCACAATATCATGTGTTATATACTTATATTTTAGTTAGTTTTAATCCTGCAGTAGCTTCATAAAGCATGAGAGATGGATCGTGAATATTATAAGGTGGAGAAGTGAACATACAGTAATGAAAAGCTTTGGAACTTGCAGTAAACTGCCAATGGAGAAGTCGACCTCCAGTGAGCACACACAGAAGAACCTCCTGGCTGCACAAAAGAATGGCAAAGACAAGGGAAGATATATTTGGACCTAATACAGGAAAAAGTGTGTTTCTAAGATCTCAGTGTCAGGGTAAACTGCTGTCGACGGCAACCAGGCGACACCCTTCGTGGTGAACTAATGGCATGCGGATTAAGGGACCACTTTGAATATACCAGATTAAGCAAGCAACTAAAATAATTGAAGAAACGATAAAACATATTCTGAAATAATATATGTGAATTGAATAGGCTGAATAGAATCATCTTGTACACATGGGTAGATTTTTTGTGAACCAGGAGATTCAAAGTCCATGCTAGGTTAAATAGAGATACCATGAACTAGCAGGAACAAGAGTAAAATAACAAGGTTATTCTTTACGAACGCTGTCGGGATTTGCATCCAATGTCCAGGGGGTGACGGGGTCGGTAGGATGTGCAGACTGAGTGTCGTCGTCGCCGAAGCACCGCTGTCGAAGCCATGCGTAGGCAAGAACACGGGCACCGCTACCTCTACCGCTATCGATGCGGAGGAGGATGGCGGATCAGTGGCGGCAGCTCCGCTTAGGCCGTGGTAGGACTGAGGCTGTGGCCGAGCGAGGAGGCTGAGGGCGGGGGACACCGCGACCAGATCTGGGCACGGATGCACTGAGGTCGATGCGGTTTTTTAGGTGGTTCCTAGACGTGGTGGGGAGGCGCAGCGCCATGTGTACAGGGAGTCAGGGAGCGGAGGAGCGGGGGGAGGAGGCGGCGGCGGCGCGGGGTGGGGAGGCGGCGGCGGCGCGGGGTGGGAGGGAGGGGAGGAGGCGGCGGCGCGGGGGGAGGAGGAGGCGGGGAGACGTGGTGTGGGGGACGCGGGGAGAAATTCGGCACAGGTGGACGTGGGGGGACGTGGGAGAAATTCGGCGTAGGTGGTTTTTTTGAGTCGGGCCCACATGTCGGCGCTGTTTTTTTTGTGAGAAGAGGTGGGAGAGGCCGGACCAACCACCAACTCCTTCTTTTTAAGGAGTAAAGATATACCTTTCATATCATTTCACTTGTTGTCAATGAGTTACTTGATGAGATGTTTTCAATCTCACTCTTGTTCCCCCTATTCCAGGTACAAAATCAGTGGAGTAGATTTCCAAATGAGCATGGGCATGGGAGGCACGCAAATTACCAGCACCATGGCTCACCACAATTATTTGAGTTATTATTTTTAATTCCAAAATAGCTTTAGACCAATTCAGTGTGTCCGACTATTTATGTCTATGTGCTCCTGCTGATGACATTATTGTTATTGCATTATTTAATTGTGAACTTATTAGAAGTGCTGAAGTTTTGGCTTACTTAGATTTTACTGTTCTTCTTTTTTAGATAAAGGATATAAAATCCGACCTCTATATCTACGAGGGATATATACAGCCAATTACTGTTCTTCTTGTGTTTCCCTCATGATTTAAGATGATGTTTCACATAGTACCGTATTTTGCATGTATGTGGGGGTGCTACAAGGGATTTGGTAGGGTTGTTTGTAACACAGGGCTCCTGTTGACACAGTTTTGTCAATTTACGAGGCTGCTTGGGCGGTGGAGGTCTTTCTGGGACCGTACACCGGGGACGACCACTCCCGTCACTCGGCCGCTGTCCGCGGGACTCGTCTGAATCGGGTTTGCTACGCACGGGGTGTGGCGCTCTCGGAACGCCCAGACAATGACTAGGTGAAGAAGCGGAAGAGGGCCCGCATAGACGACCGTGCCTGACGGGCGACGGCCCTGGGTTCCACCTCCGGACCGTCGGTTGACACGGGTTCGGAGGTCGTCGGGGTTTCGAGTGACACTTGTCGCACGTGGCGCCGTTGAGGCGTCGGTTGGTACGATTTACACTCGTCGCACATGGCGCCGCTTCATCCTCTCACCTTGCACGCCCCCTGAAGCGGTGGTGCGGGGGATCCCGAAGCCCTGCGGGGGTTGGCGGCTTCGCGATCGCCGAGCCGAACCTGCCGAATCGTCGGCGAAAAGCACACTCTCCCGCACGTACGCCCCGGGTACGACCGGTGCTTGGGGCAGTGCCTCCAACCCACGGGTGCGATGCTGGCCGTAACCACCTCCGCTTCGTCGCTCTCTCGGTCTCTCCTGTGTGTTTTTTAAGCATAGGCTGCATAGTTTATATGTTTTTCACTCTAATAAAAATAATACTAATTTTAAAACACACAAAGGGGTAAGCAATCACTATTCAGTTCTGCTTTAAAAGTTGTACGAATCACTTTTGGTGATAACTTCTGTCTCGTGTAGCGTTCGAGGAAGTGGCTGAGGGAGGCGAGGCGTGTCCGCCTGCTCAAAGTTCCGCGGGCACTGCACCGGGCTCCGCTGCCTCCTTGGATATTGGGCAACCGAGCAAGGCTGACATCAAGGTTCGGCACGAAGCCCTAGAGGTCTTCTTGGACTTGGCCCGTTTCGCTTCTCAACCTATCGCCGGAGAGCTCTTCCGAAGCATGTCTCTTGCGACGCACAATCGAGGCCAACGCCACGAAGGTATAGTGCACCTCCTCTTTTTTTGTTGGGAGGGTTCTCCCAAGTTTTTCCTGCTTGCCCGTATTTCCCTCGTGCGCTGCTCTTTCAGAACCTCATGCTCTCCCGGGCGCTGGAGAATGAATTCCACTCCAACAAGCAGGAGGGGGGCAAGGGGCTGGGGTTTGATGAGTTTTGGTGGCCGCGTCAGTGAGAATTCTGACATATTTGGATGTGGATGCTGGATTCCTCAAGCAGTGTGCAATCCTGCAATGCTATGATCGTGTAGTTTTTTTTAGGAGGCAACGGTGGACAGATGAGATGAACAGCTGCGTGTGGTGAGCACAAAGAGAACTATTTAAGATGCTGCTATTGCAGCTAATTATATGCGAGCATTTTTAAGCAAACATATCTGACGCTACCTCCCTTAAGAGAGCATTACTAGTTCAAAACTCTAGTACTCTTATTAGAGGACACTGAATTAATAAATCGACAAGATCAGCTCACTGCATGCATGTGAGCATTTCGCGGATCTCCAAAGCATTCAAACTACTTGAACCAACATGCTGAACAATGCTCCACTCGAACAAGGGAATAAAGGAAACAAAGAGTAGCGGTACAATTAAAAGTGAAAAAACAGGCGATACAGGCTGAATGCGACCTTAGTATATATGTTGGTTTTGTAGAATTAATTAAAGCAGGCATGCATGCACGGCAAGTGTAGTGCTCTTGAGTCTTGGCTGTCATGCTAATTGGAGGCAACAGGGAGCTAGGCTTGCACGTTTGAGTCGATCGACGCCGGCAAAATTACCGGCTGCTCTGCTTGTATAGCTGCAATGGCATGTGGATTAGTCAGTTTACATGGTACCGAAAAACAGAGTTCATCCAACTAGCTAATATATGAAACAGAGCCCGAGAAATGGCTCAACCAGAGACACAACGTGGAATCAATGGTCCGTGCATGCATGCATGTGAATTGAGGAGGAGCCTATATAACCATCTATCCAGAGTTCCAGGCTGCGTCGATGGATCCTCCAATCTAGTATTAATGTCACGTTGTCTGCTAATCTGAATAACGTCATACCAGGTGACAGGCAGAAAAAAATCACACATAATTCATATCAACTAGCCGACTGTCCGTGCAACTGAGTGTTGTAGTGTGGTATTCTATAATATAATGTATAAAATTTTCTAGCCCGACATGGTGGTTTCTTTTAACTTTTTTATTAAGATAATAGATCAGTATAATAAAATTTTAAGTTATCAATTTTTATTGAGATTGCTATTTTTCATTCTATAGGAGCGGGAAAAATGAAAATATTGAATTCAGAATTCTCCAAAATTACCAAAACTCTGAGTTACTGGAACTAATACTTAGTGTGTATGCCACACATCCAGAAACAGAGGTCCCTTTTTTTTCTGAAATTTTACAGTACATTCTATTGGTAGCAACTAGCAAGGGTGGGTAATATAAATTAAATCCAATCATTAATTTCTATGGGCACTAGACTTTGTGTTGACTCCAAATATTAATTCCAACCCTAATTTCTTTCTTCCCATAGTGGCCGTCCTCATTATTGTAGCTTTATCAAGACGCCACAAGCCGTTGCAGCCAAGAAGACGAACACGGATATTAATTAAGTCACCAGGAAGAAGATGTTAAGAACTGTGCCGGAATTATAGGGGCTTTTTATCTACAATTACTTACTTATCCTTGATGGAATTATACTTTCTCATACTTAGCGGTGAAGTATATATAGCTATAATCTAACAAATCTGGCCCGTTGGATTGAAAACAATAGACAATCCATATTAAGTAGTGTGTACCGTAAAAGAGCTATTTTTCCACCATGTCATGCAGAAACAGAGTTGAAACACAGTCCATATAGGTTTAGTTTTGGCGTGACACGCTAGCCACGGCCTACTAAAATTGCGGAACCAACTGTCCAATTTAATTGTTAAGGTGGAAAAATATTTACTTTTAAGAGTCCGCTTTTTATTTTTTTTCCACGTGACCAGCTGGAACTAGGTGCATACATACGCACATCGAGCTGCACGGTAGGTGTCAGCTACGTGTGGTAGTAAATAAATACGATCGTGCTAATAATGATTAGCATTATTATAGCACTGACAGATGGAAAGAAATCACGTACTTCTCTGGTTAATTACTTTTTGTATAGCGTATTTTCAGTATGTACGTAGACTAAGAAATTTTATAGAGTGTATTTTGATTGTGTAGACTAAGAACGCTCTATGATTGGTAAGCTATAAAAAGACGACTAAATTACCTATCCATTGAGTACTTTGGAAAGACGAGAGGTAAAAGAAAGAACGAAAGAAAGAAGAGCAAAAGAGACAACATAGCATTCACACATTATGGTTTCTAAGGGCAAGTACAATAGAAGAGGTGGCTGCCACCTTTAGGACTAGCCACATAAGCAAAAAGACTACATGTGGCTCATGTGGAGGTAGCTAATACAATGAGTTGAGTAGAGGTTACCTCTACTAAAGCACTCAAACATTTAATACTTGCATAAATATATCAAGGGTCACCTCTTGCATGAGGGGTAGTTTATCTCTCTCTCCTCGTATAATGTGCTAGAGGTCACCTCTTGCATGAGGGGCAGCTTGCTTCTCTCTCTTCCACTTAGGATTGTGCTGATGTGGATTTCACTAGAGGCAACCTAGTCAGCATCATTGTACTTGCTCTAACGAAACTGTAAATTACACAGGCCTTAAGAACAAAAAGGGTATAAACGAACGTGATGATTGGTGCTAAAGATTGATGAATTAAGCGGCATTGATGTCGTGCAGTGCAGGTGAACAGGCCCAGCATGCAAAATTCAAATGGATCGAAATGGAGCGGACTGTTGGTACCTGCATGCAAGCCGGATTGGATTGGATTGAATGAATCGATTCAGGAGCGAGCTAGCTAGCACTGGCTCCTCTTTCTTCTGTGGCGACAGTAGATAGTCTGTTGTTGTGCAGCTGGTATTATTGGGAAAGAAACTAGCAATTAAAACTAGGTAATTAACCAGCATGATGGGTCGTAGTAGTCGTATTACATGTAGTAAGGGAGAGGAATGGGGAGGATTAAGATACAGACCTGTTGATGTTGATGCTGGTCAGATAGCCTCATTTTATCTTCACCGTATCTCGTGATTTCAAACGTGGGATGGTTGGGATGGACGTCGACCGCGTGCCTCAGAGCCGCTTCCGCTTCCTCCACCTCCCCAACCCTAGCATCCTCACAGTTGATGCAAATGCTGAATTTCTCAACGCAAGGATTCAGCAACAACCAACAGAAGTTAAAATAATGCTTGTCATCCTTCTGCTCCCGCACATCAAGGTTGTAGTCAACGACTTTACCACTGAAGAGGATAGGCTGAGAAATAATGAGAAAGAAAGAGCAATCAGTACGTTAAAGTAAAGCCAGCAGGAAAACAAAATCATGCTTGACTTTTAAGACTGAAAGAGAGGAGATTCAGTACGTAAGCGTGACGGAACAAAGAACTAAAAAGGATCATTTTTCTGCTCGCAAAATATCAAAAGAACAGACTCTAAAAAACACTAGGATGATTGAAGAACGAGGCAGCAGTGATTAAAAACTACCGAGTAGCTAAGCCTGTGTACCTTACTACATTGTAAAATAGCAATGCCTCTCAAAATCCTATAATATCAAATAATGAAGTACACTGTTTTACCCGGAGGGCATCAACTAGAAAAAGAACAAGGCAGTAGTGATTACAAAACTAGCAGTAGCAAAGGATCGATCAAGTAGTAGTACGGAATAATATATATATGTACTAACTCCAACCCGGCCAGTAGCTATGGATAAATCTAAGGAAAATTGAGACCATGGCAAGAAAGAAAACCCAGTAGTAGACCAGCCAGTGGTAATTAATTACTAAAACAGAGGAAGAGAAACATTAATTAATTGCTTAGAACTAACTAGCAATGGAAACCATAAACCGATGTGAGTACGTAGTACCTCTTGGTCTTGGTCAGATGAGAGCATTTCATCTTTATTTTTCCTTCTGAGGTAAAGGTTGGGACGGTTGGGATGGATGGCAGTTTCATGCCTCAACGCCGCCTCTGCTTCCTCCACCTCCGCAGCACGGGCATATGAACAACTGATTTCAGCGATGACTCTCTGAATCGAAGGGAGGCTCTCCAAGCCAAGCTTGTCAAAAGAAAGGTTGGCATCCTTTAGGAACCGCACACGGACATTGATCTGAAGGACTTCAAGGCTTGGCATAATAGGAGCCATGCCGTTCTCGCTGTGCACAAACCAGATAGACGTAATGAACATCTCAAAGACTCTCAACTTGAGGAACAACTGCTCATCCCTGCCAATAATGCTTAGTGCTGGGGTGTACACCGCCCTCAGGCTGAGGCCATGGAGCAGCGGCAACCTCCCGAGGGTTTCCATGTCTTGCTCTTGCACAACCTGCACTCTCACGTCTAAGTAGCAGAGGTTCGGAAGAAGTAACGAATTAATCCACACCGGCAGCCTAGAGAACTCCAGGCATGCTAAAGACAAGTAGCGCAAAAGTCGAGGGGAGACAGGCCATGCTTCCCACGTGGCACCCTTCCCGAATGCTGCTCCCGCAAGTTCCAAATAATAGATCTTGTGCAGATTGCCTAGAGACTCCAGCAAAGCTCTCTCCAGGCTCTCTCCAGGCTCCAACCATTTTCCTAGAACCACAAGCACCCTCAGCTCTCTCAGGTTGCACAGCTGCTTCATAAATCTTGCAGAGCTGTCATCAGGCCATATCCACAAATCCTGCAGGGACGTCAGGTTCGCAATCCAATCCGGCACTCTTGTCTTCATAGCAGTACGTAGGCACACCAATTGTGTTAGTAGGTCGACACTCGACGGCAATTGTTCTATGCTAGTTCCCAACAACTCCAGTGTCTGCAGAAACTTTAGATCTCCTATTTCTTTTGGGAGCTCACGAACAGGTGTATTTGTTAGTCCAAGGTACCTCAGGTGAAGTAAGTTGCCAAGATGCTCGAGGCTGTTATAACCTTCCATAAAATCACAATTTTCCATAGTTAGTACACGTAAAACTCGAAAGTATGGGGATATCATACTAGCACGGATGGCAGTAAATGACCTCACATGTTGCACACTCATGTTAGCTAGAGGATTGTGCTCTTCGATTCTATTTTGAAGAGCTAACCTGCGAGCATTGCTTTGTGAAAATGTTTGTTGGTCATTGTCCAGGATAGTAACAAAATTTTCGTCACTTGACAAGGAACGGACGAGATCAAGCACCATATCATGAACATGGCAACCATGTACATACCCTGTTAGTGGGTCCTCATACGGCAAGATCATGCTTCTATTTATGAGCTCGTTGACGTATCTCTCTCCAACCTCTAATAATCCTATCCCTTGTTTGTCATGGACAAAACCTTCAGCTATCCATTTCCATATCAAAAGATTCTTGTCGATCCAGTAATCTTCTGGAAATACGCTTAGATACAATAAGCATGTCCATAGATGAGAAGGTAGATCATAGTAGCTAAAAGATAATATCTTTCTCATATTCTCTACATCATTGTTATCTCCATCCCCAAAACCGATAGAGTTGTACACCTCAGACCAGTCCTCCCCTGGTTTACAAGCCAACAAGCTAGCTATTGTAATGATAGCTAATGGTACACCACCACATTTCTTCAAAATTTTATCATATACCTTGGTGGATTGATTATGGGGACGTTTGCCTTCACAATCAACATTTCTTGTATTGAATAATTTTTCAGAGTTATCATGAGAAAGTGGTTGTAGTTTATAAATGTCACCGGCATTTGTGGCAACTTCAGAAATACGAGTAGTTGCGACTACTCTACTTCCACAATTACTATCAGCCAAAGCAAATCTGATTATTTCCCATGATTTCTTATCCCATATGTCATCAATGATAATGAAATACCTATACATGACAGTGCAACAGCCATGAGTTAGTAAAACTATCTAAAGAATCTATAATGAGGAAGAAGAGCTAGGAGAGAAAAACATGCACCAAAGAAGGAGATGCGGGATTTAATTCGCGCACTGACGGGTGGGATCCCGTTAAGAAATTTTGCCTGTTACACAATATTATACTCTTTTATATATACTCTTAATCAGCTAATTACTAATTGATAGCTACTAGCCCTCGGTATCCTGTCACGAGCTCTCTTATAGCATGTTCCCGAACTGAAAGTATAAGATACATTGGCGAATGGTTGCCACTGCAATTTTGGAAATGGTATGACAAATGAAAAATATTTTAGAGACAAACGGAAGAATATGTATGGTTTGTAAAATACAAATACATAGGACAAAGTAAGCGCGCATAGGTGACACAAAAGAAGGTATTGTAGCGTTAGGTGGGTGATGCGTACCTCTTCCTCTGAAGGAATTCTTGGAGTTCATCGATGAGCTGCCTTTCATCCAATATTGTCATATTGAAATTCGCATACTTTGCCTTGTCAAGATCAATGAGAATGTCCTTGAAAACTTTTTTTTGTGCCAGGATTCTGGCCGACCGGAACAAAAGCCCGGCAATCGAAACCCGCTTTAAGCTTGTCATAAACTGCTTTTGCAAGAGTGGTCATGCCCAATCCTCCAAATCCGAAAATGGAGACAATCTTCATCTTCTTGTTAGACACATCGTCCCCGTCCGACAGCATCTTTATGAGCGTGTCCCTTGGCCCATCAATGCCGACGAGCTGTGCCGCATCTTTGTACAGAGCCAAGAGGCGAGGATCGATAGTCGACGTCGCGGCAGGCTTAGCCACAATGTTGTTGACTGTGTACCTGCCACGCCTGTTCGCCACCTCCTGGACTTGGTCCTTGATGTCTTTCAACGCGGCAGCGATCTGATGGCGAGTCTTGCCCTTGCGGAACAAGTTGCCCATCTTCTCCATGAGCCGTTTGAACCTGTGCGGGTTGGTGGCCTCGAGACCGTCGACGCGCACGAGGAAGGTGTCAACGACGTCCTCCATGTCGTACGAGCGCTCCCTGACTTCGCGTGCCCAGAGCATGACCTGCTCGTCGAGCTGGTCCGGCGGCACCTCGGCCACCTTGCGGAGGGCGGCGTGCATCGTCGTCAGCTCTCGTGAGAGAGACTCCACTTGCACTTTCACGCCCTTCTGCAGCTTGTACTCCTCCTTGAGCAGCTCGCCGAGCTTGGGGAGGAGGCTGCCCATCGCACCCGTCGCAAACTCCATCCTCTCGGTCGGCAGTAGCTTACTTTCTCTTTCTTTCTCTCGGTCGACTACTAGTGGTGGTGGTAGACTGGTAGTAGTGCTTGCTGCGTGGGGGGGTCGCGAGGGCAGGTAGCTAGCTTAGTAACCTGACGCAATGGTTCACTCGAGCCAATTTGTGCAACTCGAGACAATGGTACTAGCGGTGGTGGTGGTAGTCTGTGGTTAACAGTGCCAAGCTACATGGAGTTATTCTGAACTCTGCCTTCCCTTATATATTAGCATACGAGTAAAGGTCTTCCTTCTTTCTTTTTTTTCCTTGCGTGCAATGTCTCCGTGTTAATTAATTTTCCATTTAGAGGTGTTCTGATTGATATCTTTAACGCAACTTCTGCGCCGACGAAAACGAGATTGGGTCGGTTTCTCTGTGACTTTTAGCTTATAATTTTATTCGTATTGATTTCTAAAAATTATTTTTTTATAGTAAATATTTTTATAGTGTCTAACTTTTAAATAGAGTAATTTTTAAAGATAGAATCTACTAATTAATTATAATATATATTATAATTATTTTATTTATATCGATTAAAAGTACACATAAATCTGTCCCTACGAGCTTCTCATGGTGGTTGCCGAGAGCAGCTAGCTGGCTTAGTAATCTGACGCGATCGTTCACTCGAGCCAATTTGTGCATCTAGAGCCAATGCTATTAGCGGTGATGGTAGTAGTCTTTATCATAGATAGTGCCAAGCTGCATGGAGTTATTCTACTTAAGTGATTTTGGAAGCGACGTATACCAAACTGTCTCCCCCATATATATTAGCATACGAGTAGTAAAGGTCTGCTTTCTGTTAGGAAACTGGGCCCATGGCCAAGAGTCCTGATATATTTGGGCACCCCACCGTAGACTATAAATAGAGAGCCATACCCCCCTCATTATGTACGCATGAAAGAAAAGCAATAAAGAAAGACCGGGAGTTCTCTCTATCTCTCTGTGTGTTCAATCTATTCTTCTGTGATTCTGTGATTGATTCGTTCTTGTTCTAAACAGAGGAATCGCTCGGACTGGTCGCCAGCGACGGTTTCTCAACACGTTATCAGCACGACTTCGCTCCGGTGAACGAGGTAATCATCGAAGCACAGATTGAATTTTCTAGATCGCTTTTGAATCTGTATTTTCTTTTCGCGTTCTAGATTGAAATTCTACAGTGCAAATCCGCCCTAATCTACCGCGAGCAGACTTGAAGTCGCCGGCACAATGCCGATCGGTAGATTGTGAAACGGGGTAGATGTTGATTGCACTATAGATTAGAACGATGCAAATCCGCCCCAATCTACCGCGAGCAGACTTGAAGTCGCCGGCACAATGTCGATCGATAGATTGTGAAACGGGGTAGATGTTGATTGCATCGTAGATTAGAATCGAAAAATAAAAATTGCATGAATTTCTTTGATTCTACACGATCAATGCACGAGGAAAGAAATTGTTCCCTGTTCGGCCATTGCTCAAAAAGAAAAAAAAGGGGGATCGGGCGCCGCCGCCTAGCCAGCATGCTCGTCACCAGCCGCCGGTCAGCAGTCGGCCGTGGACCCGAAGTCTGGCCGCCGTAGCCCGTGCATCACGCTTGCATGAACACAACACGCTGTGGCCCGAAGACCGCCCGTCGTCGGTTTTTCTCGGCGCCGCCCGAAGCACTGGACGGCCCCGGCTCCGCGAAGCGCCGGCCGCCGCCCCGTACGGGTGACCGCCCGGTTGTGCGCCGCCACGCGCGCTCGGCCTGAAGACCGAGGGAGACCGCGCCACCGCATGGTCGTCTCCGATTGGTGGAGCCGCACGCCACATGGCCGCACGCCGGTTGCCTCCTCTTGTCCGCACCGCGCCACCGAGCCCGAGGCCGGTCCCGCGCCCAAAGCGCCGTCCTAGGCCGCCACCCGAGCGCACGTCGCCCCGAACGGTGCCACCGCAGTTGCCTCCCCGCGCCACCCCAAACGGCGTCGCCGCAGCCGCATTGCCTCGGGCCCGCCGCGCACCACCGGCCCCCGTGCCCCGCACGGCGCCGCTACCACCACCGCCGGCCCCGGCTTCCCCGCACGCCGCCTCGCCGACGGACGGCTGCCGCCTGCGCCCGCTTGGACCGCCGCTCGCGCCTCTTGACCGGCCGCCGCCGCCTGGCCGCTCGCCCCGACCGCGGCCCGCAGCCGCCGGCCCCCTTGACCTCCACCGCCGCTCGGACTGAAGCCGCCCGCCTTGCGCCCGAAGCGCCTTGGCCCCGGCTCGCCGGCCGGTCGACCGCCACCCGCTCGCCGCCTGCACGGCGCCGCCTGAGCCGGCCGCACCCCATGGCACTCAGCCGGCCGCACGGGCCGGATGCAGCCGCTGCCGCCGCCACGGTTGAAAGGGCAAGGGAAACCCTAGCAGTGCAGTTTAAGCCGGCCGGATGGGCCCTGTGGGCCGAACAGCTAATTGGGCCGGTGAAGGGGAAGGAAAGAAAACCGGCCCGGCCGGGGAGAGGCAATGGGTAGTTTGCGGAAACACCCCTGAAGTTCGCATAATTACCGAAAAACCCTTAGAATTTGCATATGAGTCCCGGATTTTGCAGAAAAGGCCTCGTAGTTCCGAAAACTACGTATAAGCCCTCAAATTTTACGAGTGGATCCAGAATTTTGCAGAAAACCCTCCGTAAATCAGAAAATTGCGCGAATTTTTCTCTGAACTGAAAATTTGCGTAGAAACCCTTAGAAGTTGCAGAATTTGCTGAATTTTTATATTTTAGCATAAAAGGGCCTCGGGAATCCAAATTTTGAATTATTTTTAGCATTTGAAGCTCATTTATTTTTGCCATTATTATTCTCTGTATTTTCTGTATTTATTTACTATTTTGGTTAATTGTAATTGTTTTAATTGCTTTTAATCACTGAAATTAGCAGTAAAATTATAGAAAATGCACAGAAAATTATGAAACATTGCGAGAACCTTTTGTACCATTTATTTACCTGCAGTGAATTATTCCATGCATGACTACCAGCAGTAGACTTATACACATTTAGATGACTAGCATCGTGAACTGGAAGTTCGAGGAGCTGGCCCAGCATGGCCAATACTATCTGATGTAGGCATCCGATGTCGAGATTGTGCTTGGAGCCAGGAAGCTCCACGCGACTATTGGGATTGGCGGACTGAATGACGCTCAACCCAACCTGAGGAGAATGATCAGGCACTTCATTTTCTCAGGCATCACCTCTGCCTCACTCTCAAGAATGAGTATATGGCGGAGAAAAGCGCGCTAGCACTCTAGACCGCACTCAAGAAGCGGTTTGAGAGGCTAAAGTATATCATTCTTCCTCAAGCAGAGTAAGAGTGGATTAGACTAAGGTTTGCCGACTTTAAGACGGTCAGGGAAATCAATTCTGTCTTGCACAGGATCTGTACCCCAATACAGAAAATTGAGAAAATCCTTCCACCCCAATGCAGTATAATCCGCACGCAATTATCGTCAAGACGGCTATGAGGAATATGCCGAATTGATTGATATGATGCAAGTTGCGGAAGCTCAGGACGAAGTTCTCCGCAAGAACTAAGTCACTCAGCCATCTGGTAGCTCCACTGGCCGTGAAGCCAACGCCGGGAGCAACAAGGTGCGAAAGCCCTTGATAGAGAAAAGGGGAAGGAAGGGTAAGACCGCAGCCCAGAAAGGCAAATCAGACGCTCCACATGAGAATAAGGCTAGCAAGCCAAAACGGGATAGCAAAGGGCAGCATGAAGCCCACTTTGCATCGGTTGAGGGGGAGAGTTCCGAGCAGCTGCCCGCGCTAATGGAGGTTGAGACCATCCAAGCAGCAGCACCCCCTCTCAACCTAGCAGTAGCCAACGCCATGATTTCTCTTGAAGAGAATGTCACCCCTGAGAAAATAGCAAAAGAAGTCTAGTGCACTGAATGCATTTTGACTTTAAATGTCATTTATTTTGTGTGGAAGAATATGTTAGAATTTGTATGGATGGTACTTAAGAATTGTTATTTCCTCGTGATGGTTGAATGATATTTGAAGAATTCATTCATTTATTCAGTTTATAATGGCATGATATGTTCTGATATTGGCGTATTTATTTATGTGTTGAATGCCTTCTAATACATGTTAATTAAATACCCTATATTAGAACACGTGTGGCGCCCTGTTAAGGAAGTGTGCTTAGCTAGCAGCGGCACGATAAATACCATCTTAAGAGAGACTAAGCATTTTCAGTCGATTTGTAAGAGCACTAGCAGCCTTACGAAAATCGTCAGAAGCGATGTATGTATAATTGGTTCAGGAAGAGCCATAATGGGCACAACTTTGGTCATTGAAGAAGCCTTATTGTACCTAGAATCGACTAGAACTCTCCTAAGTTTTAAGAATATCCGCGCAAATGGTTTCTGTTGTAGGGGTGGCCCAACCCCCCGTGACTGGGCTGTGCAACTGGTCCAATATGTAATAGGCCCAATACTGTAGAGGGATATAACAGTGTAAATATACCAATGTACCCTCATCCCTTGTAAGTACTAAGGGGTAAAATGGGGATTTCCCATTCTACCCCACTCATATATATAAAACCCCCTGGAGGGGCAAAGGGGACATCATCCTCTCATTCTCACTGGCTACACACAGATCTAGCTCTCCTCTTCTCCTCCTACTAGTCCCCTTCATCCCTGTTTAGCCCGTAGCTACAACAGATGGCGCCGTCCGTGGGGACTGAGCAAGAAGTTGCACAAGGGCGTTTGAGGTGGCTACCATCGAAGGAGCTTCTTAGCGCAGAATGGAAGTATCTCAAGTTGCTCGTATCGTGAAGCATCGCAGATAAGTTCATCTCGCCGCTAGCCTATTCGCTTCGGTATACATATATGTGTGCGTGTGTGTGTGCACCTCGTTAAATACGGCAAAGGTTTTGCGAGCGCACAGATCTGTTGCGAGCCCTCACTCCTTTTCCATGTTCAGATCTGGCAGATCTAATGGGTAAGGTGTACGGGCTCGTGTGTCAAGCCTCCGCGCCGAGTCGTCGCTCAATGTTGCACCCCGTTTTTTTGCATACACGAACTGCATATGCAATTTATTCACGTATCACTCATGCATGCATGCGGGCTTTTCTCTCTCTCCGTCTTGGTTCTTGGTGTGCAGGTGATGGGTGAGCCGAGGCCGTCCTCCACGCCACGGCCTTCGCTGCCTTTACGCACGATGCGCAGGGTCGATGGGTGCGCTACTCCGCAGCGACCCGACGTCTTTGAGTTTCGCGCGCCTCTGCTCGGCCCTCGACCACGTCTGTTGGACTCCGCGTTGGGCTCCGCGCCGCACTCTTCGGACCCCACGCGCCTCCGCGGGGCTTCGCGCCAAGGACTCCGCGCCAAGCCGACGCCTCAATAGCCAAAAAGTACCTGCATGCGGTTATTTACATAGTAAACAAGTTTTACGTATGCATGCACTCAAACTTCCCTCCATACATGTGTATCCATCCGTGCGTAGCCATTCGTGCATGCACTCCACGTACATCCATTCGTTTTTGTTCCTGCTCCGCGGACTGCCGTTGCAGCCGAGGGGGAGCGAGCGTACGCAGGGTCCTCGGCCGTGGAGGTCAGGGTCGCCTCGCCTCTGCGCCATAGCCTCTGCAGCAGCTCCACGACCTCCGCAGCCGCGAGGTCGCCTCCGCGCCACGGCCTCCGCAACGCCCAGTTTCCGCAGCGACGAAGTCTCGCTGCTCAACTTCGACGTCAGCTGGTACGCGCGTCTTCGGCAGGGTCGCCTCAACCTCGACGTCGGCTGGTACGCGCATCTTCGGCAGGGTCGCCTCGCCTCCGCGCCATAGCCTCTGCAGCAGCTCCACGACCTCCGCAGCGGCGAGGTCGCCTCCGCACCTCGGCTCCCCGTATCGACCGAAGCGACGGCCCCTCTGCGTCTATGGGGTCTGGCCGTGGAGTCCCTACGTGCATGCAGGCACTCGCGCTGCACACTACGGCAGCTCCGCGCCGCCGAGGACAGCCTCCGCATCAAGCTACGCGCGAAGCCTCTGTTCGACGTGCAACCTCCGCAGCGACGCCCTGAGTCGGTCGAGCCGCCACACCAGCCTTCGCGCTGCCGAAGATGAGCTTCGACCTCTGCCAAGCCTCCGCTCCGCTGTCTCCGCGCTAAGCCAGTGTTGAGTCTCCGCTTCACGGGCTAGTGAGTCTCCGACGTCGAGCCCCGTGGCCCAGGTCTCCAACTAGGCGCATCGCTACGTCGACCTCGTCACGGCTCTGCGCCTGCGACGATCACATTCAAACCCCGCGAGGCCGGAGAGTAGGCTTCGTCGAACTGTCCGGAGTCTTCGGTGAGCTCCCCGAAGTCTTCGCTAACCTCTCCAGAGTCTTCACCAAGTTCCTCGAAGCCTCCGCCAGCGTCTCCGGAGCCTCGTGCGAAAGCTACGTCGCTTGCATTGCCTCCGTACGGCAGGCATGCGTCATTCATGGCAGAAAGGTCGCCCGAGCCTCCGTCCAGGTCCATCAAGGCAAACAAAAGCAGTCTACGGAGTCTCCGCTGCCTTCACGCGCGCCCACCGCGACGTCGCGCGCCTCCGCAGGGAGCGCGTTTCCGACCTCCCCGCCGCCAAGCCATGCACCTCCACCCAGGGCCGTCCGAACGACCACTGGCTCCGCGCCTGCGAGATCTCCGCCGCCGGCTCCGCGCCTGCGTGGTCTACACCGCCGGCTCCGCATCTGCGAGGTCTCCGCCGCCGGCTCCGCGCCTGCGAGGTCTCCGCCGTCGGCTCTGCGCCTACGAGGTCTACATCGCCGGCTCCGCATCTGCGAGGTCTCCGCCGCCGGCTCCGCGCCTAAGAGGTCTCCATCGCCGGCTCCGCATCTGCGAGGTCTCCACCACCGGCTCTGCGCCGCTGGCTCCGCACCTGCGAGGTCGGCCCCGGGCGGTGCGTCTTTTGCCGGCAAAAGCTGTTGACGAAGACACAGGCATGCACGGGGAGATCCTTTTCATCATGTACGAGCATGCATGTCTTCACGGATCACACATGCATGCATGGACGGACCAGCTTGAAGGGCGGGCTTTCGCTCCGCGGGTCTTCACGCCAAGCTTCCGCACGGCAGCCTACGCCGAGCAAGCGCCAAGCCTCCATTCCCCGTCGGGCCTCTGGCGTCGCGTCGCCTTCGCGTAGGACCTCGCCTCCGCGACCTGGACATCACATGCATCTCCGCCCGGGCCAACGCGAAGCCTTCGCTCTACGTCAAGCCTCCACGCTGCAGGGAGGGCAGTCGGCGTTATGAGCTGTCCACATACAAGCATTTAACGCCACGAGATGCTAAGCAGCCGGCACCATGATCACCTTGGTTCAGGTCTGGCAGCTCACGTGCTTAGTTACAACTTGCATTTCTTATGTGCATGGCATTAAAGGAATGATTATTCATCACATTATTTATTGAGGCTGCAGTTCCATTCTGAGAGCATTCGATTTGGCCGTATTTGCTTCTTCGGTTTTGGCCAGTTTTGGGCTACCGTAGGCATTTCCAGTCCTGCATTCTGGAGCATTTTGTTGTTGCAAGTCTTCGGCCATTTCTTTGCTGCCTTTGTTTTGGTCTTCGTTTTTGGTTTAAATCGCCCGGCCGCCTCGAGCGTCGGCGTACTCTACGGAGTATAAACAAAGACGCATGTTCGCGTGTGCACTCGCCGTAGCCGGGGGTACGGGACTGAGTATAAATCGAAGTCGCACGCTCGCGTGTGCACTCGCCGTAGCCAAAAGGTGACGGGCCTGAGTATAAACCAAAGACGTGCGGGGGACGCCTTCGCACGCACTCAACGGAGTATAAAGAAAGACGTGACCGTCGAGCATTCCTCCGCACGCGCCAGTCTACGGACTCTAAAAAAGACGTGACCGTCGAGGCATTCCTCCGCACGCGCGAGTCTCTGGACTATAAAGAAAGACGTGACCGTCGAGGCATTCCTCCGCATGCGCCAGTCCACGGACTCTAAAAAAGACGTGACCGTCGAGGCATTCCTCTGCACGCGCGAGTCTCCGGACTATAAAGGAAGTCGTAGCGTCGAGGTCCACCTCCGCACGCGCCAGTCTACGGACTCTAAATAAGACGCAACGGGGGGACGCCTCCATGCGCACTCTACTGAGTATAAACAAGACGCGGATGTCCCGCGCACGTGTGGGCGTCGCCCTCGCACGTACTCTCCGGAGTATAAACAGACGCGATTGAAATTCACACGCACTCTACGGAGTATAAAAATTGCGACATGGCCGAGACACTAGGGAGTGCTTCGCTTTAAACGGCGAAACACTTGGATATCACGGCCTCACGCGCGTTGCACCAGGGAGTGCGCCGCGAGTCTCCAAAGGTAGGGGAACGGTGGCTCCACCTCCCTGCCTTCGCGCGCGTAGCACCTTCGGCCTACGCTGCAAGCGCCCGCTCTCTGCGGGCGCTGTTTTTAGAAGGTAGGGGAACGGCGGCTTAGCCTCTCTACCTCCGCGTGCGTAGTGCCCTCGGCCTACGCCATAAGCGCCCGCTCTCCGCGGGCACTGTTTTTGAAGGTAGGGGAACGACGCCTTCGCCTCTCTACCTCGGTGTGCGTAGTACCCTCGGCCTACGTCGCAAGCGCCCGCTCTCTGCGGGCACTGTTTTTGAAGGTAGGGGAACGGCGCCTTCGCCTCTCTACCTCGGTGTGCGTAGTGCCCTCGGCCTACGTCGCAAGCGCCTGCTCTCTGCGGGCACTGTTTTTGAAGGTAGGGGAACGGTGGCTTAGCCTCTCTACCTCCGCGTGCGTAGTGCCCTCGGCCTACGCCATAAGCGCCCGCTCTCCGCGGGCACTGTTTTTGAAGGTAGGGGAACGGCGCCTTCGCCTCTCTACCTCGGTGTGCGTAGTGCCCTCGGCCTACGTCGCAAGTGCCCGCTCTCTGCGGGCACTGTTTTTGAAGGTAGGGGAACGGCTCCTTCGCCTCTCTACCTCGGTGTGCGTAGTGCCCTCGGCCTACGTCGTAAGCGCCCGCTCTCTGCGGGCACTGTTTTTGAAGGTAGGGGAACGGCGCCTTCGCCTCTCTACCTCCGCGTGCGTAGTGCCCTCGGCCTACGTCGCAAGCGCCCGCTCTCCGCGGGCACTGTTTTTGAAGGTAGGGGAACGGCGCCTTCGCCTCTCTACCTCCGCGTGCGTAGTGCCCTCAGCCTACGCCATAAGCGCCCGCTCTCTGCGGGCACTGTTTTTGAAGGTAGGGGAACGGTGCCTTCGCCTCTCTACCTCGGTGTGCGTAGTGCCCTCGGCCTACGTCGCAAGCGCCCGCTCTCCGCGGGCACTGTTTTTGAAGGTAGGGGAACGGCGGCTTAGCCTCTCTACCTCCGCGTGCGTAGTGCCCTCGGCCTACGTCGCAAGCGCCCGCTCTACGCGGGCACTGTTTTTGAAGGTAGGGGAACGGCGGCTTAGCCTCTCTACCTCCGCGTGCGTAGTGCCCTCGGCCTACTTCGCAAGCGCCCGCTCTCTGCGGGCACTGTTTTGGAAGGTAGGGGAACGGCGGCTTAGCCTCTCTACCTCCGCGTGCGTAGTGCCCTCGGCCTACGTCGCAAGCGCCCGCTCTCCGCGGGCACTGTTTTTGAAGGTAGGGGAACGGCGGCTTAGCCTCTCTACCTCCGCGTGTGTAGTGCCCTCGGCCTACGTCGCAAGCGCCCGCTCTCCGCGGGCACTGTTTTTGAAGGTAGGGGAACGGCGGCTTAGCCTCTCTACCTCTGCGTGCGTAGTGCCCTCGGCCTACGCCATAAGCGCCCGCTCTCCGCGGGCACTGTTTTTGAAGGTAGGGAACGGCGCCTTCGCCTCTCTACCTCGGTGTGCGTAGTGCCCTCGGCCTACGTCGCAAGGGCCCGCTCTCTGCGGGCACTGTTTTTGAAGGTTGGGGAACGGCGCCTTCGCCTCTCTACCTCGGTGTGCGTAGTGCCCTCGGCCTACGTCGCAAGCGCCCGCTCTCCGCGGGCACTGTTTTGGAAGGTAGGGGAACGGCGGCTTAGCCTCTCTACCTCCGCGTGCGTAGTGCCCTCTGCCTACGTCGCAAGCGCCCGCTCTCCGCGGGCACTGTTTTTGAAGGTAGGGGAACGGCGGCTTAGCCTCTCTACCTCGGCGTGCGTAGTGCCCTCGGCCTACGCCATAACCGCCCGCTCTCCGCGGCACTGTTTTTGAAGGTAGGGGAACGGCGGCTTAGCCTCTCTACCTCGGCGTGCGTAGTGCCCTCGGCCTACGCCATAAGCGCCCGCTCTCCGCGGGCACTGTTTTTGAAGGTAGGGGAACGGCGGCTTAGCCTCTCTACCTCCGCGTGCGTAGTGCCCTCGGCCTACGCCATAAGCGCCCGCTCTCCGCGGGCACTGTTTTTGAAGGTAGGGGAACGACGCCTTCGCCTCTCTACCTCCGCGTGCGTAGTGCCCTCGGCCTACGCCATAAGCGCCCGCTCTCCGCGGGCACTGTTTTTGAAGGTAGGGGAACAGCGGCTTAGCCTCTCTAGCTCCGCGTGCGTAGTGCCCTCGGCCTACGCCATAAGCGCCCGCTCTCCGCGGGCACTGTTTTGGAAGGTAGGGGAACGTCGGCTCCGCCTCCTTCCCTCCGTGCGCGTAGCGCCCTCGGCCTACGCAGCAAGCGTCCGCTCTCCACGGGCGTGAGTCTTTGTAGGTAAGGGAACGACGTCGACTCCGTCTCTGGTGCAGCTCCGGCTCCGGACTTCGCCGTCCGCCTCGTAGGCATCGCCTCGGCGGGACGGCACTTCTTCAGCGCTCGACTCCGCCGTCCGCCTCGTAGGCTTCGCCTCGGCGGGACGGCACGTCTTCGGCGCTCGACTTCGCCGTCCGCCTTGTAGGCTTCGCCTCGGCGGGACGGCACGTCTTCGGCGCTCGACTTCGCCGTCCGCCTTGTAGGCATCGCCTCGGCAGGACGGCACGTCTTCGGCGCTCGACGACACGTCTTCGGCGCGCGACTTCGCCGTCCGCCTCGTAGGCTTCGCCTCGGCGGGACGGCACGTCTTCAGCGCTCGACTTTGCCGTCCGCCTTGTAGGCTCCGCCTCGGCGGGACGGCACGTCTTCGGCGCTCGACTTTGCCGTCCGCCTTGTAGGCATCGCCTTGGCAGGACGGCATGTCTTAGGCGCCCGACTTTGCCGTCCGCCTCGTAGGCTTCGCCTCAGCGGGACGGCGCGTCTTCGGCGCTCGACGACACGTCTTCGCTGCTCGACGACACGTCTTCGGTGCGCGACTTCGCCGTCCGCCTCGTAGGCATCGCCTCGGCAAGGCGGCACGTCTTCGGCGCTTGGCTACGCCGTCCGCCTCGTAGGCTTCGCCTCGGCAGGACGGCACGTCTTCGGTGCTCGACTTCGTCGTCCGCCTCGTAGGCATCGCCTCGGCGGGACGGCACATCTTCGGTGCTCGACTTCGCCGTTCGCCTTGTAGGCGTCTTCTTGGCGGGACGGCGCGGGATTCAGCGCAGGAGCACACTGATTTCTTTGTAGGCATTGCCTCTGGGGTCTGCAAGCTACCAGTTGCAATGGCTCACCACTCGGCACCCTCGCGCTTGCTGTCGGGGAACGGGGGGCTGGACCGGTTGATCGCGTCAGCTCGCCCATCGGGACCTCAGCGCTTGCTGTCGAGGGAGTACTGTTGTAGGGGTGGCCCAACCCCCCGTGACTGGGCTGTGCAACTGGTCCAATATGTAATAGGCCCAATACTGTAGAGGGATATAACAGTGTAAATATACCAATGTACCCTCATCCCTTGTAAGTACTAAGGGGTAGAATAGGGATTTCCCATTCTACCCCACTCATATATATAAAACCCCCTGGAGGGGCAAAGGGGACATCATCCTCTCATTCTCACTGGCTACACACAGATCTAGCTCTCCTCTTCTCCTCCTACTAGTCCCCTTCATCCCTGTTTAGCCCGTAGCTACAACAGTTTCCATGTTGAGACTAAAGAAGAGTACGGTAAGGAATACCTACTCATTACGAAGCGCGAAGAGAATGGAAGAGTGCATTAGAAAAACTTCCTTCAACTTGAAACTGGGCTATATTATACCACAATTAAAGCGCCTGCAGCGTACACTGTTCTGAAAACAGTGTTTAGAAGCTCTGAACTCTTCTGCCTCTAGCATGACAGATTAGGCCACCCAAGTCTTAGAATGATGAGAAACATAATAAATAACTCGCATGGGCATAATGTTAATGTGAAGAATTTCCCGAATCATGAAGATTTTGTGTGCCCTGCATGTGCCACCGGGAAACTAATAACTAGACCCTCCACTCTGAAAGTGAAGGATGAAGTCCCTGCATTCCTGGAACGCATCCAGGGAGACATTTGCGGTCCCATTCAGCCTGTCTCAGGACCGTTTAAGTATTTCATGGTGCTCATCGACGCTTCTTCGAGGTGGTCATATGTGGGTTTTGTTGTCCACAAGAAATCACGCTTTTGCAAAATTGATCTTGCAGATCATTCGCATCAGAAATGTGTTTCCAGATCATCATATCAAGTCCATCAGAATGGATAATGCCAGAGAATTTACTTCGAAGGCATTGATGATTATTGCATGGCGATGGGTATTGCAGTTGAGCATTCGGTACCGCATGTCCATACCCAGAATGGTCTGGCAGAGGCTTTAATTTAGAGAATTAAATTTATTGCCCGACCCCTTTTGTATAATTGAAATCTAGCAGCTACATGTTGGGGACACGCAGTCCTGCATGCAGCGAATCTCATCAACCTTAGACCTTCGGCCTACAACATCCATTCACCTATGCAACTAGTGAAATGGTCAGCACCGAAGATTTCCCAACATTAGGGGGAGGAAATCAACCCCTTGATGAAGAATATCGGGAAATTACGTGGCAAGCCACGGGACTTCATGCAGATGACCCGTGCACTAGAGAAGTCTAGAAGACATTACATGGCAAGCCACAAGAATTCATGCACATGACCCGCGCACTAGTGAAGTAATAGAAGTCCAGAAGACAAGAGAAGTCCAGAAGACAATCGATTTGCAAGAACTAGCAAATCAACTGCCTGATCACTTTAGTGATTTGAAGAGCGTGACTAAGTCGCATGTGCCTGCACGCACTGCACCGGAGAGGGTTGAAATACCAAAGAAAGCAGAAGGTATCCCTAATCTCGTCCAGAGGCCTCAGAAAAAAAATAAGGACGAGAACTCCGGTTCCTCGAATCCTTAGTAACCGGGGACGCCTGGTGAAAAGGGATAAGAGGGATTTATCACAGCCGATCATTGAAGTCCCCCAGAATGAGAAGGGGAGCCAGTTGAGACCTGGCACAAGTATGACACCTTCCGAAAAAGGGCATACCGGATCTGAATATCCCCATCGGCATGGATGTGTGCGCACACATCGGAGCCGAAAAACTAAAGGGACCTGCCACCGCAATTGAAAGAAGCGATGCGCAAGGTGAAGCTCCAGCAGAAGCAACTGCTCTAGAAGAAGCAACTCATGAAGAAATAGCTATAAATTATGTGCACACGGGAGAGTCCCTGAATAGGACAACTGGTAATATCGATATCTACTTCGCAAAGCAAATTGCCTCCATCATTGATCTTGATCCCGAGCCTGCATCGCTCGCTGAATGTAAGAAAAGATCAGATTGGGAAGATTGGAAGGCAATAGCAACATAATTGCTATCTCTGAACAAAAGAGAGGTGTTTGGGCCCGTATGCCGCACGCCTCCCCACATACACCCCGTTGGGCACAAGTGGGTATTTGTTCGAAAGAGAAATGAAAAAAATGAAGTAGTGAGATATAAAGCAAGGCTGGTAGCCAAAGGTTTCACTCAACGTCTTGGAGTTGATTATGAAGAAACCTACTCCCCAGTCATGAGTGCAATTACCTTTAGATACTTGATCTCAATGGCAGTGAACTTGAACTTGGAAATGAAATTGATGGATGTTATGACTGCATACCTTTATGGTAACTTGGATTCGGAGATTTACATGAGAGTCCCTGAAGGAATCCCTCTCCCGAACCAAGACAGAGCAAATAGAAATCTGTACAGTGTGAAACTCAGAAAGTCACTGTATGGACTGAAACAATCTGGAAGAATGTGGTATAATCGCTTAAGCAACTTTCTCTGCAAGAAAGGCTACACGAACAATAAAGACTGTCCTTGTGTATTTATACGGCAATCCCAGAATGGGTTCTGTATAATATCTGTGTATGTAGATGATCTGAACATCATCGGGACAGCTGAAGACATAAAAGAAGCAAGCTCCTACTTGGAATCAGAATTTGAAATGAAAGATTTGGGCAAGACCAAGTTTTGCTTAGGCCTGCAGCTTGAGCATGTTCCTGAAGGAGTCTTGGTACATCAGTCGACCTACACCCAGAAGGTGCTTGAAAGGTTTGGCTTCGAGAAGGTATTTGCCTCGAAAGTACCGATGATCGGTAGGTCTTTACAGCAAGAAAAAGATCCTTTCCGACCAAGGGAAGAGGGGGAGGAAGTCCTAGGACCGGAATTCCCATACTTGAGTGCAGTTGGAGCACTCATGTATTTAGCAAACTGCACTAGACCGGACATTGCATTTGTCTTGAACCTCTTAGCAAGGTACAGTGCAGAGCCCACCAAAAGGCATTGGCAGGGCATAAAGGACATTTTCCAATACCTCCAAGGTAGCAAGGACCTCGGATTGTTTTACAGAAAGAATCAAGATCTGAACTTGATTGGCTATGCAGATGCTGGGTATCTGTCAGACCCGCATACCGCTAAGTCACAAACAGGCTATGTATTCCTGTGTGGTGGAACTGCAATTTCATGGAAATCGTCTAAGCAAAGCCTGGTAGCTACTTCGACGAACCACTCAGAAATTATAGCACTGTATGAAGTCGCACGAGAGTGCGCCTGGCCCCGCCGAATGGTTCACCACATCCAGCAGTCATGTGGGATGAACATTGTGCAGAACCCCACAATTATCTATGAAGATAATGCCGCTTGCGTTGCACAAGTGCAAACGGGCTATGTGAAGAGTCATCTCACAAAGCATATCAACCCCAAGTTCTTCTATGCACATGAATTGCAAAAGATGGACCAAATTAAAGTACTACATACTAAGTCACGTGAAAATCTCGCAGATTTATTCACTAAGTCACTCCCCGCATCTAGCTTTGAAAGGTGCGTGTGTGGAATTGGAATGATGAGACTTAGAGAAGTGCAGAATTCAGGGGGAGAATTCTCACAAGCTCTCTAATAAATCTTGATCATGAAGATTAAGTACCCAAAAATAAAGTCTTGCAGACTAAATGAATTTGGGTGAATTGTACTCTTTTTCCCTTGACGAGTTTTCCATGAAGTTTCTCGACCAAGGTTTTTAATGAGGCAATTCGTGCATCGCAACATCACATGTATCATGTACTCTTTCTCCAAATTTTTCCCACTGGGTTTTTATGGAGTTTTGACGAGGCATGAGCATGTTGGGTGAGTGCCCAAGGGGGAGTGTTAGGAAACTGGGCCCATGGCCAAGAGTCCTGACATATTTGGGCACCCCACCGTAGACTATAAATAGAGAGCCATACCCCCCCTCATTATGTACGCATGAAAGAAAAGCAATAAAGAAAGACCGGGAGTTCTCTCTATCTCTCTGTGTGTTCAATCTATTCTTCTGTGATTCTGTGATTGATTCGTTCTTGTTCTAAACAGAGGAATCGCTCGGACTGGTCGCCAGCGACGGTTTCTCAACACTTTCTTTTTTTTCTTCGGCGTGCAATGTCTCCGTGTTAATTAATTTACCATTTAGAGGTCTTCTGATTGATATCTTTAGTTAATGCAACTTCCGCGCCAAAGGGCAAAGCAAGGACAGCTAAATTTCAGTTAAAGGAATGGTGCTGAGATGATTGAGCATTTAAAAAGCAAAAACGCCTAGACGGGACTGAATATCTTTTTTATTAAAAGAAAATAGCACCAAAAATACTTACTGTGACGTTTTGCTTTTGGCTGCAATTAGCATTTCGATTCCGATTGCACGAGCTTTGATGGATGTGGCGTTGGATCACTTTCCTTATATTATTAGGTACCCCATTACTATTACAACTACTAGAGATGGCAACGGGTATAAACCCGCTGGGTTTTGCTATCCCAAACCCGTGCCCATGAAAGTTTTATGTACCCGCTAAAAAACCCATGCCCGTGACGGGTGCAAATTTTTGCCCAGACCCATGCCCACTGGGTTAACGGGTACCCATGGGTCGCCCGTCGGGTCAGTAATGCGAGCTGCAACAATGGTTAATGGAGAGTAGGAAGAAGTTCACCGGCCATCTTCGTTGGAGCCAGAGGGCAGCGTCATGGCCAAGGGCCTACTGCTGTGATGCGCGTTGGCTGCGGCGTGGGGGCGGCAGGCTGAACTGAAAGGCGAGGCAACGGCGAGGGCGTGCGGGAGGACGAGCGTGCGGCGAGAGTGGCGGGAGCAGGAGCGGGAGCTACGGGGCGGGAGGGTGAGCGTGGAGACTGCCGGAGACCGAGCGCGGAGCGCGAAATGCGCCGCCTCTGCGGTGGATGTTGAATCGGGGTGGGGAGGAGTGAGTAGTGACCGTGGCGAGTGCTAGCTAGGGTTAGCCGTATGGGTAATGGGGCATTGCCGCATTGGATTTGGGGGCTTGGGGCTAAATGGCTAATGGGCTATGGGCTGGGCTGGTTTGCCTAGGAGGATGGGAGCCTGGATTTATAACTCCTATGGATCGGGTTTATATTACCCATGGGTTTACGGGTTTGGGTACTATAGGAACGTACCCGAACCCGGCAGACCCGATGTGTTGGGCTTTTTGCCCATTAAGAGACCCATGGGTTAGAAAATTGACTCAGACCCATGCCCTAATAGAGTAAAAACCCACCGGGTTTCGGGTTTCGGGTACCCATTGCCATCTCTAACAACTACCCATACAGCCTAGTAGGATGGTAAATAAGCCAAGCTTGCTTGCCTTTTAGGTCCTGCTCGTTTTAGCTTCAGCTTTTGGTTTTTGATTTATTTTTTACTATTCATAAATTGCATCTTTTTTTGAACTTTTAGCTTTTTTGAGCTATTTTATCGGTTCTTTTTTTCCATATTCGTTTGCGTTGTCCGAGTGGGGCCTTAGGCTTGAGCTCGAGTTAAGCGTCCAAGTCCGGATCTGAGCTCAAGTTCAGCCCGGTCTAAGCTTGAGTAGGCTCGAATTTGGCTCGTTGAAACTCGATAACAATTAAAATAATTTATTATGCACTAATTTTCAATAGTAATAAAAGTTTGAGTTCAAACTTAGCTCGAGTAAACTCGATAACAGTCAAAATAATTCAAATACACACTAATTTTCAACAATAAGAAAAGTTCGAGCTCGAGTAAACCCGATAATTTTATATATATATATATATATATATATATATATATATATATATATATATATATATATATATATATATATATATATATATATATATATATATATATATATATATATATATATATATATATATATATAACTATTAAAGATCGAATCGAGACTCGCAAATTATTTGAACTCGGCTTGGTGAAACTCGTGAGCTCGGGATCAAACTTGAGTTCAACTCGTTTAAAGTTCAAGTCGAACTCAAATCGAACCTAGAATAAGCCGAACTTGAGTAGCTCATGAGTCTCAAGTTTTTTTTACAGCCTAGCAGTAAGGCCATTGTCGTTGCCGTGAAATTCACCACACATCAAAATTAGTTTAAGAGGGCTAATCTGGCTAGATTACTTGACCATGATGCTGGCAGCTATCTTCTTGTGACGCAAACGGCAAACTGAAAACTGAAAAGGGAACGATGCATGTATCGCCTCCTCGGGTAGTCCAGTAGTGTCTTAATCTGCTTCCTAATTTTGTTTTTGTTCGGATGCCAAATACCGACTCTTCCGAGTCATGGCTGCTTTTTTCCGTTTGTTTGCGTCAGAAAAGACTTTCAAGTCATCGTCGTCGTATCCGTCAATTTCAGACTCAGTCCATCGAGTGAGATAAACATGTACTCGCAAAAAAGATGATAATATGAAAATAGACGCAATAATAATTAAACAAAAATAAGTAAATTGAAACAAATAGTTTATGTCAAAAATAATCCAAATTAACTAAATTTCAAAATAAAATATAAAATAAAATTATCAATTAGATTTCAATATGAATTTCACAGTAAACCCTAAAAATGAAATAATAACTAAAAAGACATTGGTTTTTTTTAAGGAATTTCAGCCAAAAAATAAAAAGAAATACATGAAAAGTATGATCTAAAAACATACAAAATTGAATAAAATTAAAGGATGATTAGATAGTGGTATCCATTATAGTTTTTAGATGAACCTAATAAACAAAAGAATCCTAGATGGTCCACACTAAAAGCCACATATAAAAGGAAATAAGGATATTGACATGCAAAATAAATAAGTAAAGGCCATGCATGAGAAAAAAAAGTGGCACTTGGCAAGAAAAAAGAGAAACGGAAAAAAAATACAAGACATATTCTATCTGCACGCTTCTCAACAACGTGTATTTTACAACTTTAATTTTTTTAGACTCACCATCGATGTGGTTAATTATAATTAAAGTTGAATTATATCAATCATTGGGTGTTATCTAGAACTATATCACTATTTGGTGTTATCTATCAACAGTAAAAGTTTAGGACGTCGATTACATCACCTAAGAAAAAAGGAAAATATTGTAGAATTCTCCCAAAAATGAAAAAAATATTTGTCCCTTAATTTGGTGAATCCTAATTATGTTTAGCAATCTATAACCGACGGTAATTTGGTGAACCCAAATTATGTTCAGCAATCTAAACCAACGGATGTTACATGCTAAATGAGGATAAATGCCAAAAATTCCTACAAAACGAAAAGCATCAACTCTTAATTAGGTGTGCCCTTCTTATGATTAACACGTATAGTTAGGGAACTCTTGTATGAAACTAAGACGCGAGATGTTAGAAATAGAATTAAACTTAAGCGATTCATACATAGACACGAACTTGCTTACAATATTCATTATGATTTGCATTCTTTTAATTGTATTAATATGGATACACTATTTCTCTATTATTGGAGATGTTGATTAAAAATTATAAAGAACAAGTATTTTCTCTCAAAGATATAATCTATATTCTTTATTTTAACATATAATATTATACTTTAATATCATAAATTAAATCAATTCTATAAACATGATAATTAAATCGAACTTGTAACGCCCTAAAATTTTGAATATTTGATTTCTTTTATGTGATCTATAACCTTTTATTTTTCACATAAAGCTTCTTTATTATTTATTATATATACCACTAAACTAATTAAATATTCCCTAAAAATAATATTCGTGCAGTTGCTTGGACCACCGCACTAGTTGTACTAATTACTAGAGCCAAGGTGATCATTGTAACGGTAGAATATATAACACGTGGAAGTAACACAAGTGGATGGATGGACTCGTTGGGTTCTTTACGATATAACTTATGGTTTTTAAATTCTGTCTGTTTACATGAAAGAATACAAAAAAAGATAACCATATACAGTTTTAGCTGGTATAGTTGAAGTCGGTATAATATCTACTATAATCATTTTATAGACTTTAGTTTGAAAAGACACCGTTTAAAGCTAGTTACTGTACCAAAAGCCAAAAACTATAGATGGATTCTTTTGGTTTGTGGCTTTGGCTTTTGGCTTATGGTTTTTAAATTCTGACTGTTCGCGAGACACAGTACGCAGATGGTAATAATCGCATATGATTTTGGCTGATATATCTGAACTTGGTACAGTGTCTATTATAATTTTTTATAGATCTTATCTTAAAAAATACACAATCAAGTTGAAACCTAAATATAAGTGCAAAAAATCCACCCATAGAGTAAACCCGAAAACCCGGCCACACCTCACCGATCACCTAAGGGCACTCCAAATGCAGAAACTATGAAGTAGTTTCTATACTTGCTAATTAATGTAGACACTACCCATGAAAACTATACTCACAATGGATAGTTTCTACAAATAAAATTTTCATCCAATCATCTATCTTCTCTCTCCTATCATCTACCTATCACAGCTCTTTCTATCTTGGTTCTCGTGTAGACATGGTTTTCTAAGGGCAGTCCCTATGGTAGAAACCATGTGCGAAATCCAAGATAGCCACATCAGCAAAAATCTGAGTATAGAAACTGACTCACACAATGGGAGTTTCTTCGTGCAATAAATAGTGGAAACCACCAGTTTCTTCCCAATGGTAAAATTGCAGTTTCTTCCCAGTGGAAACCGCGCGAGCAGGCATGTTGGGAGCGGTGCGAGTGCGCATGGAAACCACTAGTTTCTTCCCAATGGTAAAATTGCAGTTTCTTCGTGCATCGATTCAAGAGTAGAGGTGGTTTCCTTGAGAAGAAATGGTTTCTACTCTTTTTCTTCTCTTTCTTCATTAATTGAGTTGCCATGTCATCGTTTTGCCTACGTGGCAGGTCATTTAAGGAAGATAGAAACTGATCATTAATTGCCATTGGGTCTCTCCTCCTTAACTCCAATGACACATCAGCATTTTGCTTACTTGACACCTTATTTAATGCCATAAAAATCATCTATAATTTCTACATTAGGAGTGCCCGCTGCTCATCTATTCCCTTTTAGATTTCACACGCCGTTTCGGTTGCATGTGAGAACTGTGCATGTGCTTGCCTTCAGAATTAATGGCACGTCGGTGTCAGACTGCGGTCGTTGTCGGCATTGATTGACGTCCTCAGGTCACCTGCCGTGGATGCAAGATCGAGCGTGAAAATTCTTCGAGTAAAATACACTAGTAGGCTATTAGCTGTTGATCGGCGCCGACGAAAACGAGATTGGGTCGGTTTCTCTATGACTTTTAGCTTATAATTTTATTCGTATTGATTTTTAAAAATTATTTTTTATAGTAAATATTTTTTTATAGTGTCTAACTTTTAAACAAAGTAATTTTTGAAGATAGAATTTACTAGTTAATTATAATATACATTATAATTATTTTATTTATATCGGTTAAAAGCATGCATAAGTCTCTCTCTATAGCTTCTCAGGGTTGTTGTAGAGAGCAGCAAGCCGCCTTAGGTGGTGATCGGTTGGGCTTAAAAGCTCATGGCTTATGGCTGAAAACACTGTAGCTGGCCGAAAAAAAACACTGTAGCTGACAGAGACTTATTTAGCATAATTAAATTTAAAAAAAATTAAAAATATAAAAAATATGTTAGTCCAATATGAATAATACAAACGAATACGGAAAAAAAGAACCGGCAAAAAAACTCAACAAAAAGCCAAAAGTTTAGAAAAAGACAAAATTTATGAATAGTAAAAAATAAGACAAAAATCAGAAACTCAAGCCGAACCGATTAGTAATCTGACGCGATCGTTCACTCGAGCCAATTTGTACAACTAGAGCCAATGGTACTAGCGGTGATGGTAATAGTCTTTATCATTAATAGTGCCAAGCTGCATGGAGTTATTCTACTTAAGTGATTTGGAAGCGACGTATACCAAACTGTCTCCCCATATATATTAGCATACGAGTATTAAAGCTCTTCTTTCTTTTTTTTTCTTCGGCGTGCAATGTCTCCGTGTTAATTAATTTTCCATTTAGAGGTGTTCTGATTGATATCTTTAAGCTAACACAACTTCCGCGCCAAAGGGTAAAGCAAGGACAGCTAAATTTCAGTTAAAGGAATGGTGCTGAGATGATTGAGCATTTAAAAAGCAAAAACACCTAGACGGGACTAGGTATCTCTTTTATTAAAAGAAAATAGCACCAAAAATACTTACTGTGACGTTTTTCTTTTGGCTGCAATTAGCATTTCGATTCCGATTGCACGAGCTTTGATGGATGTGGCGTTGGATCACTTCCTTATATTATGGGAATTGCTAGGAATCGGACATTTGATCCGGCGTCCTTTTTCAGATGCTGGGGTACAACATTTTTATCATGTTTATAATATTTACACTCATGTTTGCAACATTTTTTCTCTGTATTTTTTGCAATATTTTTTTATTTCATGTATGCAACATCGACTTTTGTATCATTTTTTGTTGCATACGTTGATTAAAATTTTTGCACACATTATCTAAGAATATTGTATCAGAGCATATGATACGAATATTCACATCGTTTTTTCTTTTTTTGTTATATATATGATCAAAAAATATTATATATATAGAAAACAAATGTTACGAATAAAAATACTTACATCGTTCTTCATTTTTTATTGTAAATATAACCGAAAAATATTATAAACATGACAAACAAATGTTATAGCCGAACGTCCACGAAAAGAACGCCCGAAGAGCATTACCCTTATATTATTGTACAACGTCCACAGAAAGAACGCCCGAATAGCATTACCCTTATATTATTGTACTACCGGTCCTACAGTCCTACTACGCTTCACTGTGGAGCCAATTTAGGTACCTGCATTACTACTACAACTACTCGTACAGCCTAGCAGTAAGGCCATTGTCGTTGCCGTGAAAGGCACCGCACATCAAAATTAGTTTAAGAGGGCTAATCTGGCTGGATTACTTGACCATCAGGCTGGCAGGTATCTTCTTGTGACGCAAACAGCAACTGGAAATAGTATCGCCTCCTCGGGTAGTCCGATAGTGTCCCCCGCTCGTTTCGACTTATTCTGGCTACTATTCATAAAATTCGTTTTTTTCTATACTTTTACCTTTTTTTTAAACTTTTTGTCGTTTTTTCTTGCATTTATTTGTATTATACATGATGGGCTAACATGTTTTTTATTTTTTTAAATTTAATTATGCTAAATAAACATCTGTCATCTACAGTGTTTTTTTAGTCAGCTAAAGTATTTTTCAGCCATAAGGCATTTAAAAAAAGCTCTTTTGAGCAGGGTAACTTCCAAATTCCGAATTTAATTTCCTTTTGTTCGGATGCCAAATACCGACTCATTCGAGTCGTGGCTGCTCTTTTCCGTTTGTTTGCGTCAGAAGTCTTTCAAGTCCGGTAGTGGTCCTAGCTCCTATTTATTTTAGTTTGAGTTTCTAAATTTTGATTAATTTTTTATTATTTTTAAATTTTATTATTTCTGATGTTTTAGTTTTTTGAGCTTTTTTTATCGGTTCTTTTTTCCTGTATCATTTGCATTATCCGTAATGAGCTAACTTGTTTTTTCTATTTTTAATCTTTTTAAATTTAATTACATCAAATAAGCCACTATCAACTACAGTGCAATTTCAGTGAAATTTCAGTCATAAACCACTTTTTTCTTTCCAAATGAACATCACCTTAATTTGTGCAACTCGAGCCAATGGTACTAGCAGTGGTGGCAGTAGTTTTCGTTGTTAACAGTGCCATGCTACATAGAGTTATTCTACTTAAGTGATTGAGAGTGATTTATACCAAACTCTCCATATATATTAGCATACGAGTAAAGGTCTTTCTTTTTTCTTCGGCGTGCAATGTCTCCGTGTTAATTAATTTTCCATTTAGAGGTGTTCTGATTGATATCTTTAACGCAACTTTCGCGCCAAAGAGAAAAGCAGGGACAGCTAAAAAGGGGAAATATTGTAGAATTCTCCTAAAAATAAAAAAAAATATCCGTCCCTTAATTTATTGGACCCTAATTATGTTTAGCAATCTATAACTGATGGACGTTACATTCTAAATGAGAATAATTGCTAAAATTCTTACAAAAAATCATCTAGCTCTTAATTAGGTGTGCCTTTCTTATGATTAACATATATAGTTAGGGAACTTTTATATGAAATTAAGACATAAAATGCTAGAAATAGAATTGAGCTCAAGTGATCCACACGCAGACACGAACTTACTTACAATGTTCATTATGATATGCATTCTTTTATTGTATTAATATGTATACACTATTGTCACTATTATTAGAGATGTCGATTAAAAATTATAAAGAACAAGTATTTCCTCTCAAAGATATAATCTATATTATTTGTTTTAACATATACTATTATATGTCACAAATGAAACCAATTCTAC
The DNA here is from genome assembly GCA_017311315.1 of Dendrocalamus latiflorus. Lineage (NCBI taxonomy): Eukaryota > Viridiplantae > Streptophyta > Magnoliopsida > Poales > Poaceae > Dendrocalamus > Dendrocalamus latiflorus. The sequence continues at coordinate 4,428,691 of CM029642.1, read as the reverse complement.
AAATATGGAAAATAAATCGAATTGATAACGTCCTAAAAGTTCTAATATTTGAATTTTTATATGATCTGCAACCTTTTATTTTTTTGCATGAAGTTCCTTTATTATCCATCACATGTATACCGCTAAACTAATTAAATATACTCTAAAAATAATATTCGTGCAATGCGCACTAATTACTTAAGCTAAGAGATTCTTGGGAGTGGAATATGCCTAAAGGTAAGGGTGGGAAATGATATTGGATAATCCGTTTTATCTGATATTTGTATTCAAGAAACACGAATGTGGTAAACATAATCTATGTTCGAAAATGTTTGCATTTGTATTCGAGAATATTTGTATCTGTATTTGAGAATATTTTTATTCACATTCATATTCGAGACTATTCGATTTGTATTCGATCTGTTTCCTATGTGATTTGGAATTTTGTCATTCATAATTTGAATTTAGGTAGTTTGAAACCGGCAACCGATCAAAAATCAGCAAAACCGCTAGGAATTTGTTCTACCGAAATTTGTTACAGAAGTTGTAAAAGGATATTCGTATTCGACCGAATTAAGTACATATTTAATTCGAATTCATATCTGTTACGACATTTGATTTGTATTTGTATTCAAGAATATTCGAATTTCTATTCATATTTGTTTTAAAATTATGGATTCGTATTCTTATTTGAGATTATTAGATCGTATTCGATCCGTTTTCATGTCTAACTAATGGTGATCCTTGTAACGGTAGAAATATAACACGTCAAAGTAACTTGGGTGGATGGATGGACTCATTCAAGTCTCCTCACCGATCACTGGTGCTGCTTATCTATTTAGCTGCATAGCTAGCCTTTTTCTGTAGGGTCAACTGACATCATCTATTCGCCCCCATCACAAACTCCACGGAATATCGAAATGGCTCGGCTCGGTAAGGAGGCGACTCGGCTTGGCTCGTTATGCTAACGAGCTAAAAAGGGGGCTCGGTTCATTAGAAAGCATGACTCGGCTCGTTAGGCTTGCTTAAACTTGAATTGTCTTTGAGAAGGTACTTGGCAGCAGGCTGCTCCAAAACATCTAGACTAAGATAGTATGCTATAATACACTATTTATACTGTATTGCTTAGTAACATTCAGGTTATGTTCTGGATTAGGAAATGCTTCTAGTAAAATTGATTTGGAATTTTACAGCTTTGTACAGACACAGCTGTCAAAAGAACTTTTAATTCTACCTTGTTTCCGCCACACAACATCCCTTAGTGCAAAACTAATTACATGCAAGTGGATTAGAAAATCCCACTAATAGAGTTAGAAGATTACATTTACCACACTGAGAGACCTTTCATGGCAGGGTGGCTGGGTAAGCATGATGACACATATTGTGGTGAGGAGTGCCACCATGAGTATCTTATTGACGTAATGCGGCTTGCGTTTTGGATCGAAAAAGTCCATTTTTGTGAATAACATGAGTTCAACAATAGGTATAGACCCAAAATATCTAACAATCAATTCTCAAGTGCACAAGCTATAACAGGATCCAATTAGGTTGGGCCGAACGGGCCTATTGAGCCTAACGAGTGGCTCGCGAGCTAGCTCAACTCGGCTCGTTAGCGGACTAAGGTAAAACCCTAGCTCGGATCGTTTATGGCACGAGCTGAGCCGAACCTTCAACGAGCTGAGCTAGCTCATGAGCCTCGAGCTTTTTTGCCACCCCTATATGCAGCGTAATTTCTCTTGCTTTGTATGGTGGTTGCTGCGTGGGGGGTCGCGAGGACAGCTTATAAATCTGACATGTCTTGGATGGGTCAGGGAGAAAAGAAGGACCATCGAGTTCGTCAGTCTGTCGTTCACTTGAGCCAATGCTGCTAGTGGTGGTGGTAGTCTTTGGCTTGATTCTTTTCCACTTTCAGCCAGCTTATGCTTGTACAGATTACAATAACTAGCTTTTAAACAGTGTGTTTTTTCAAGGCAGGATCAACAGAAAGATTGTAGTAAAAAGTGTACTGAGTTCACTGTATCGGTCCAAATCGCATGCGACTATTTTTCTGTGCGTATTACCTCTCGTGAACAGGCAGAATTCAAATATTTAAGCTATAAACCCAAAAGAATCCACCCTTTGTCATTAATAGTACCAAGCTAGATGGAGTCTACATGAGTGGGAAGAAAACCAAGTGCTGAGAGCAACATATACTATTCTGATTGATATCTTTAACACAACCTTGGCGTCCAAGGGAAAAACAAGGACACCTAAAATTCAGTTGAAGGAATGGTCCTAAGAAAACCTGGAAGGATTAAGTATCTGTTTCATTAAAAAATAGCACCTAATTTGAGCAAGAAACATGATAGGAATTTTCTTTTGGCTGCAATTAGGTGCCGCTCGGTTGGGTTAAAATTGTTCTATAGCTTGCTGAAAATATATGTAGCTGACGGTGGTTTATTTGGTGTAACTATTTTTTTTAAAAAAAAATTAAAAATAAAAAACGGGATCTCTTACGGAGGAGACTCTTCACCTATTTAGCCCCGCAGCAATGTCTTTTTTACTACTTTAACTTTCGTATATCTATTTTTATAAAAATAGTCTTCTTCTTGAGTTGAAAAGACGTGACAAAAAACGTAATACTTATCGCGTGCGAGGAGCTTGGCAGGAGCAGTGGCGTGTGACAGCTAACGGTGAGACGAGGCAGGCGAAGGTGTCCCGGACGCTGCCAAGCAGAGCCGCCTCAGCTCGGCAGGCGAAGGTGGCCGGTCGCAGCAGGCAGGGGGCAGGCGTGCAGTAGTAACTGTTGAGAAACCGTCGCTGGCGACCAGTCCGAGCGATTTCTCTGCTTAGAACAAGAACGAATCAATCACAGAATCACAGAGAGAATAGATTGAACACACAGAGAGGTAGAGAGAACTCCCGGTCTTTCTTTATTGCTTTTCTTTCATTGGGTACATAATGAGGGGGGGTCTAGGTCCCTATTTATAGTCTACGGTGGGGTGTCCAATTAGATCAGGACTCTTGGATAGAGTCCAGGTTTCCTAACACTCCCCCTTGGGCACTCACCGAACATGCTCATGCCTCATCAAAACTCCATAAAAACCCAGTGGGAAAAATTTGGAGAAAGAGTACATGATACATGTGATGCTGCGATGCACGAATTGCCTCATTAAAAACCTCGGTCGAGAAACTTCATGGAAAACTCGTCAAGGGAAAAAGAGTACAATTCACCCAAATTCATTTAGTCTGCAAGACTTTATTTTTGGGTACTTAATCTTCATGATCAAGATTTATTAGCGGGCTTGTGAGAATTCTCCCCCTGAATTCTACACTTCTCTAAGTCTCATCATTCCAATTCCACGCATGCACCTTTCAAAACTAGATGCGGGGAGTGACTTAGTGAATAAATCTGCGAGATTTTCACATGACTTAGTATGCAGTACTTTAATCTCGTCCATTATTTGCAATTCATGTGCATAGAAGAACTTGGGGTTGATATGCTTTGTGAGATGACTCTTCACATAGCCTGTTTGCACTTGTGCAACGCAAGCGGCATTATCTTCATAGATAATTGTGGGGTTCTGTACAATGTTCATCTCACATGACTGCTGGATGTGGTGAACCATTCGGCGGAGCCAAGCGCACTCTCGTGCGGCTTCATACAGTGCTATAATTTCTGAGTGGTTCGTCGAAGTAGCTACCAGGCTTTGCTTAGACGATTTCCATGAAATTGCAGTTCCACCACACAGGAATACATAGCATGTTTGTGACTTAGCGGTATGCGGGTCTGACAGATACCCAGCATATGCATAGCCAATCAAGTTCAGATCTTGATTCTTTCTGTAAAACAATCCGAGGTCCTTGCTACCTTGGAGGTATCGGAAAATGTCCTTTATGCCCTGCCAATGCCTTTTGGTGGGCTCTGCACTGTACATTGCTAAGAGGTTCACGGCAAAAGCAATGTCCGGTCTAGTGCAGTTTGTTAAATACATGAGTGCTCCCACTGCACTCAAGTATGGGAATTCCGGTCCCAGGATTTCCTCCCCCTCTTCCCTTGGTCGGAAAGGATCTTTTTCTTGCTGCAAAGACCTACCGATCATCGATAGTTTCGAGGGAAATGCCTTCTCAAAGCCAAACCTTTCGAGCACCTTCTGGGTGTAGGTCGACTGATGTACCAAGACTCCTTCAGGGACATGCTCAAGCTGTAGGCCTAAGCAAAACTTGGTCTTGCCCAAATCTTTCATTTCAAATTCTGACTCCAAGTAGGAGCTTGCTTCTTTGATGTCTTCGGCTGTCCCGATGATATTCAGATCATCTACATACACAGAGATTATACAGAATCCATTCTGGGATCGCCGTATAAATACACAAGGACAGTCTTCATTGTTCGTGTAGCCTTTCTTGCAGAGAAAGTCGCTCAAGCAATTATACCACATTCTTCCAGATTGTTTCAGTCCATACAGTGACTTTCTGAGTTTCACACTGTACAGATTTCTATTTGCTCTGTCTTGGTTCGGGAGAGGGATTCCTTCAGAGACTTTCATGTAAATCTCCGAATTCAAGTTACCGTAAAGGTATGCAGTCACAACATCCATCAATTTCATTTCCAAATTCAAGTTCACTGCCATTGAGATCAAGTATCTAAAGGTAATTCCACTCATGACTGGGGAGCAGGTTTCTTCATAATCAACTCCAGGACGTTGAGTGAAACCTTGGGCTACCAGCCTTGCTTTGTATCTCACTACTTCATTTCTTTCATTTCTCTTTCGAACAAATACCCACTTGTGCCCAACGGGGTGTATGTGGGGAGGTGTGCGGCATACGGGCTCAAACACCTCTCTTTTATTCAGAGATAGCAATTCAGTTGCTATTGCCTTATTCCAATCTTCCCAATCTGATTTTTTCTTACATTCAGCGAGCGATGCAGGCTCGGGATCAAGATCGATGATGGTGGCAATTTTCTTTGCGAAGTAGATATCGATATTAGCTGTTGTCCTATTCAGGGACTCTCCCGTGTGCACATAATTTATAGCTATTTCTTCATGAGTTGCTTCTTCTGGAGCTTCACCTTGCGCATCGCTTCTTTCAATTGCGGTGGCAAGTCCCTTTAGTTTTTCAGCTCCGATGTGTGCGCACACATCCATTCCGATGGGGATATTCAGATCCGGTATGCCTTTTCTGAAGGTGTCATAATTGTGCCAGGTCTCAACTGGCTCCCCTTCTCATTCTGGGGGACTTCAATGATCGGCTGTGATAAATCTCTCTTATCCTTTTTCGCCAGGCGTCCCCGGTTACTAAGGATTCGAGGAACCGGAGTTCTCGTCCTTTATTATTTTTCTGAGGCCTCTGGACGAGATTAGGGATACCTTCTGCTTTATTTGGTATTTCAACCCTCTCCGGTGCAGTGCGTGCAGGCACATGCGACTTAGTCACGCTCTTCAAATCACTAAAGTGATCAGGCAGCTGATTTGCTAATGCTTGCAAATCTATTTTGTCTTCTGGACTTCTATTGTCTTCTAGACTTCTCTTGTCTTCTGGACTTCTCTAGTGCGCGGGTCATCTACATGGATTCCCCAGGCTTGCCACGTACTTTCCCGACATTCTTCATCAATGGGTTGATTTCCTCCCCCCTAATGTTGGGAAATTTTCGATGGTGACACTTGCGCTAGTTGCATAGGTGAATGGATGTTGTAGCCCGAAGGTTTAAGGTTGATAAGATTCGCTACATGCAGGACTGCGTGTCCCCAACATGTAGCTGCTAGATTTCAATTATGCAAGAGGGTCGGGCAATAATTCTTTTAATTAAAGCCTCTGCCAAACCATTCTGGATATGGACATGCGGTACCAAATGCTCAATTGCAATTCCCATCGCCATGCAATGATCATCAGATGCCTTTGAAGTAAATTCGTCGGCGTTGTCCATTCTAATGGACTTGATGTGATGTTCAGGAAACACATTTCTGATGCGAATGATCTGCGAGATCAATTTTGCAAAGGCGTGATTCCTTGTGGACAACAAAACCCACATATGACCACTTCGAATAAGCGTCAATGAGCACCATGAAATACTTAAATGGCCCAGAGATAGGTTGAATGGGACCGCAAATGTCTCCCTGGATGCATTCCAGGAATGCAGGGACTTCATCCTTCACTTTCAGAGTGGAGGGTTTAGTTATTAGTTTCCCGGTGGCACATGCAGGGCACACAAAATCTTCATGATTCGGGAAATTCATCTCATTAATATTATGCCCATGCGAGTTATTTATTATGTTTATCATCATCCTAAGACTTGGGTGGCCTAATCTGTCATGCCAGAGACAGAAGAGTTCAGAGCTTCTAAATACCGTCTTTAGGACAGTGCACGCTGCAGGCGCCTTAATGTTGGTATAATATAGCCCAGTTTCTATTGAAAGGAAGTTTTTCTAATACACGTTTTCTTTTCATTATCTGCGCGCTTTATAATGAGCAGGTATTCCTTACCGTACTCTTCTTCAGTCTCAACGTGGAAACCATTGGCGCAAATATCCATCAAACTTAGGAGAGTTCTAGTCGATTCTGGATACAATAAGGTTTCTTCAATAACCAAAGTTGTGCCCATTATGGCTCTTCCTGAACCAATTATACATGTATCGCTTCCGGCGATTGTCGTAAGGCTGCCAGTGCTCTTACGGATCGACTGGAAATACTTAATCTCTCTTAAGATGGTATGCGTTGTGCCGCTGCTGGCTAAGCACACTTCCTTTATAGGGCGCTACACGTGTTCTAATATAGGGTATTTTATTAACATGCATGAGAAGGCAATCAACACATAAATAAGATACTCCAATATCAGAACATATCATGCCATTAATAAACTGAATAAATGAATAAATTCTTCAAATATCATCCAACCATCACGAGAAAATAATAATTCTTAACTACCATCCATGCAAATTCTAACATATTCTTCCACACAAAATAAATGACAATTAAAGTCGAAATGCATTCAGTGCACTAGACTTCTTCTGCTATTTTCTCGGGGTTGACATTCTCTTCAAAAGAAATCATGGCGTTAACTGCTTCTAAGTCGAGAGGATTTACTGCTGTCGTGATGGTTTCAACTTCCATCGGTGCAGGCAGCTACTCAGAATTCTCCCCCTCAGCCGATGCAGAGTGGGCTTCATACTGCCCTTGACCATCCCGCTTTGGCTTGTTAGCCTTATTTTCATGTGGAGCATCTGATTTGCCTTTCTGGGCTACGGCTTTACCCTTCCTCCCCCTTCTTCATCAAGTGCTTTCGCACCTTGTGGCTCCCAGCGTTGGCTTCATGGCCAGTGGAGCTCCCAGATGGCTGAGTGACTTAGTTCTTGCGGAGAACTTCGTCCTGAGCCTCCGCAACTTGCATCATATCAATCAATTCGGCGTATTCCTCGTAGCCATCTTGACGATAGTTGCGTGCGGATTATACTGCATTGGGGTGGAAGGTTTTTCTCAATTTTCTGTATTGGGGTACAAATCCTGTGCAAAGCAGAATTGTATTCCTCGACCGTCTTAAAGTCGGCAAACCTCAGTCTGATCCACTCTTGCTCTGCTTGGGAAAGAATGGTATACTTTAGCCTCCAAACCTGCTTCTTAGGTGCGGTCCAGAGTGCTAGCGCGCTATTCTCTACCATGTACTCATTCTTGAGAGTGAGGCAGAAGTGGTACCTGAGAAAATGAAGTGCCTGATCATTCTCTTTAGGCATGGGTTGGGCGTCATTCAGTCCGCCAATCCCAATAGTCGCGCGGAGCTTCCTGGCTCTAAGAATAATATCGACATCGGATACCTACGTCAGATAGTTTTTGGCCATGCTGGGCCAGCTCGTCGAACTTCCAGTTCGTGATGTTAGTCATCTAAATGTGTATAAGTCTACTGCTGGTAGACATGCACGGAATAATTCACTGCGGGTAAATAAATGGTACAAAAGGTTCTCGCAATGTTTCATAATTTTCTGTGCATTTTCTATAATTTTACTGCTAATTTCAGTGATTAAAAGCAATTTTCAGCAATTACAATTAACCAAAACAGTAAATAAATACAGAAAATACAGAGAATAATAATGGCATAAATAAATAAGCTTCAAATGCTAAAAATAATGCAAAATTCGGATTCCCGAGGCACTTTTATGCTAAAATATGAAATTTCAGCAAATTCTGCACTTTCTAGGGGTTTATGCGCGAAATTTCAGTTCAGAGAAAAATTCGCGCAATTTTCTGATTTACCAAGGGGTTTTCTGCAAAATTCTGGACCCACTCACAAATTTGAGGACCTATTAGTAATTTTCGGAACTACCGAGGTCCTTGTGCAAAATTTCGGGACTCAAATGTAAAAATTAAGGGCTCATTGGTGAAATTTATGACTTCGGGCCCCTTTTTGCAAATTTACCGCAACCCATTGGCCCACCCGGTTCCTTCCGGCCCATTGCTTTCTTTTTCCACCCGCGGCCCATCTCCTCCCCCTCCCCCCGGCCCATTTGCCTTGGCCCATCTGGCCCGATGGCCCAGCCGGCCACTCAAAAGTCGGTCGGTCGGGTTTCCCCTGCCGTCCTTTCCTTGCTGGCGGCGGCAGCCGAGCTGCAGCTCGGATGGAGGCGGGGCGAAGATGGCCAGTCGCCGCGCGGCCGTGGTGTGAGGTCAGCCCGGGGAACCCGAGGCGGAGGCGGCGCCGTGCGGCAGCGGGGTTGGCCGGGAACGGCGGGCCGGGGCGGCTGCTGGCCGGATGCGGCGGCGGGGAGAAGACAGCGCGGCGTGACGCGGAGGGGCCGGTGGCGCCGTGCGGGGCGCTGCGGGGCCGGCGGCACCGTGCGGGGCGCCGTAGGGAAACCGAGGACCGGCGGTGCCGTGGGGGTGCGACTGCGAGCCGACCGATTGCGGGAGGGGCTGCGGACGGCGCTTCGGGCGCGGGGCATAGGGCGGCCAAGCGGCGGAGACCGGCGAGGTTGAGGCAAGGCGCCCGTGCGCGTGGCTCGAGAGGCGGCGGGCCGGAGCGCAGCTGCTGGCCGGGAGCGGCGGTGGCGGCCGGTGCATGCGGGCTTCGGCGGGGAGCCAGGTGGCGCGCTGGGACCCCAAGCGGCGGCGACCATACGGGGCTCGCGCGCAACGAGGAGCCGGCCAGGTCTTGGGGGCGCGCGCTCGGTCGTGGAGGCGCGGTTGGCTGTAGGCCGAGGCAGGGCGCGGCGGCGGCCAGTGGCCGGGCCGACGACCCGTGGTGGCTTTAGGCGGCGGCGCCGGCTGCTGGCCGGTGATACCTCAGGGTCCATGGCCGGCTTCTGGCCGGCAGCCAGCGCATGCGGGCGCAACAGCGGGGTGGGTTTTTTTTCTTCTTTCTGTGATGCCATGGTCATGCTGGACCGAACAGAAAAAGGGATGCAATTTTTCACTTCCCCTTTCATGCAATGTCTGTGCAGGAAATAAACAGTAACATAATGCATAATTTCCGTACAGTGATCATGCAGGATCAAATCATGCAAAATTAAACAGAATTCATGCAGGTATTTTTCGTTTTCCAATCTAGATGCAATCAACATCTACGCCGTTTCGCAATCTACCGATCGACATTGTGCCGGCGATTTCAGATCTGCTCGCGGTAGATTTAGGGCGGATTTGCATCGTTGTACAGCGCAATCAACATCTACCCCGTTTCACAATCTACCGATCGGCATTGTGCCGGCGACTTCAAGTCTGCTCGCGGTAGATTGGGGCGGATTTGCACCGTAGAATTTCAATCTAGAACGCGAAAATAAAATACAGATTCAAAAGCGATCTAGAAAATTCAATCTGTGCTTCGATGATTACCTCGTTCACCGGAGCGAAGTCGTGCTGATAACGTGTTGAGAAACCGTCGCTGGCGACCAGTCCGAGCGATTTCTCTGCTTAGAACAAGAACGAATCAATCACAGAATCACAGAGAGAATAGATTGAACACACAGAGAGGTAGAGAGAACTCCCGGTCTTTCTTTATTGCTTTTCTTTCATTGGGTACATAATGAGGGGGGTCTAGGTCCCTATTTATAGTCTACGGTGGGGTGCCCAATTAGATCAGGACTCTTGGATAGAGTCCAGGTTTCCTAACAGTAACCTTGTAACAAACTAGAGGCCTATCTGTTGAGATTTTAATCTTATGCAAGATTAGGAAAGTTTATTTTTTTGTAATTACGTGAGAATTTTTGATATACATGGGTTTTGTACTCTTTTGTAAGAGAACTTGAGTGAGAAAATTGAAGAAAAACGGGAGTGGTAGGTGCGCAGGGAAAAGAGAAATCAATCTGTGCTCTCCAGCGCACAGGGAGGGAGATGCATCTACGACGCACGCGTATAAGTGTACGTACCACACGATGCATAGATGCGTAGGTCCCACGCACGCGTGCTCGCTTTTGTCATGTCGTCGTCGGCCAGCAGCAGGTTGGTAGAAAAGCAGTCAAAGTGAACAGAGCTATGTAACTTAGGTGGTGATCATGATCTGGCCCTCAGCAACAGTGGCTTGCTCAGACCTGCAACTTATTTAGAGTTGCTCGAATGAGATGAGTTTGCGTTTGTACTTCAGCAATTAACTAAGAGAGTGTCTATATAACATTCGACTGTTTTTGAGGATAAAAACAGTTAAATTTTGAGCCGTTAGAGGGAGATCCAACGCCTTAGATCATTTTTTTTGGAGGGGGTCATTTTTTTAGGGGAGCTTGTATGGGTGGATCCGTTGGATGGAGATCTAACGCCTCAGATCAATTTGACTGTTTTTGTCCTAAAAAACAGTCGAATGTTGTATAGCAATACTCATTAACTAATTAGTTTTCCGGAGAATTTGCGCAGGTAGCAGGCCAACTAGTCACCACTAGTCGGGAGATTCAATTTTTTGCTATTTTTAAAATTGATACCGAGACTTTATCACTTATATGTAGGGTCATTTGAGTCACTGACAATAGGCCTAGGTGGCAAATCTGTTGCCACCTGAGTCGTAAGGGTGGCAAATAAATAAATTTTCCCCACTAGTCGACTAATCTGAGACGCTGTATCAATCGATTTGCAGGACCGGGATGCTCGTCGGTGGGATATGGTGCGGTGGAGGAGCTTGGTCCGTTTTTAAGGTTCCGCTCGTTTCGGTTTAGATTTTTGGATTTTGACTTATTTTTTACAATTTAATAATTTTATTTTTTCCTGATTTTTTGGTTTTTTGATGGTTTTATTTTTCCGTATTAGTTTGTACTGTTTATGACGTGTTAACCTGTTTTTTTATTTTTAAATTTTTTAAATTAAATTACGCTAAATAAGCTACCGTTAGCTACAGCATTTTTGCAGTTAGCTACAGTGATTTCCAGCTAAAAGCCACTTAAAAGGAAACCCCCGAGCTCAGCCTCAACCCCGAGTCATGGAACAGAGGTACGCGTGGTGATCGATCAGTCGGCTAGCTGCTTGCTGGGAAATGGTCGATATATGAAACGAACAGCAAGAATGGACGCATGCATTGCACCATATTCTCACCATCTGTTTAACAGTTTTCTTCTGTGCATGCAGAGGCCAATATGCTGTTCCTCGAGTCCCCTGCCGGCGTCGGGTTTTCTTACACCCAGACCTCCACTGATCTCAGCCAATTTGGCGATGACCTCACCGGTACACACCATGTACTAGTATACTATGCTCACAAGCCAATGCATGATGGCATGTTAATTTAACCGTCTAATTACTTAATTCTTGATGAAGCCCATGATGCGTACACCTTCCTTGTGAACTGGTTCAAGAGGTTCCCACAATTCGAAGGCCACGATTTCTACATCGCCGGACATTGTTCCCCAGCTCGCGGAGAAGATAGTGGACGAGAACAGCAAGGTATACAAGGGCGAGCACATCAATCTTAACTTCTTAAGGGCATCATGGTACGTCCCAATACATTCGTTCGTTCATTCATTGGAAAACACGAACATGCATGGATCAATCAGAACTCCAGCCACATGTATATCAGGCCTGTTCCGATTAGCTTTTAAATTTTGGTTGAAATTGTCTGCTAGGTTTTTTATAAAAATAAGAAAAAATCCGTTATATCGTCACGGACAATACAAATGAATAAGACAGAAAAACTAAAAAGCAAAAAAACAAAACAAAAAAGCCGAAATTAGAAGCCAATATATTTCAAGTGGCTTCTGACTTAAATAAGCCAGAAGGCAGAAAAAACCAAAAGTTGAAGTCGTTTAGAGCGGGGCTAGATGTACGTATAGCTAGTTAGGCCTTTGCGCCCCGACCCACTTGCACGCTGTGCTGGCCACCTGCGCTTACCGAGCAGGGGCAGCTCGGCAACGCTGAGGCCCGCCCGTTTGTCGCGCCTGGCCGATCTGCTGCACACCACCGCTCTTGCTGAGCTCGCTAGGCATGGCAAGTGACATATGTCACATACCAATTTTTGAAAACCGGATGTAAAGGCTAAAATTAAAAAAGTTGCTATAAAATCAAGCTGGTGAACAGTGTAGTCATGCGGTGTGGTACCGCACGACCCAGCTACAGTGCGGTACCACACTGCACGACTGGACACGTGTCGCCCCCACGTGATCGCGCGTTCGGACATGAGGCCAGATATGGAAATTTTTTTACTATAGAGGCCAGATTTGAAATTTCAAGGGTTTAAGGGGCTATATGTGTCCAAAATTCGGGCTTTGGAACAGAACCAGACAGGACTGACCACCCCTACCTCCTAATTGTACTTGAATATCTTTAGACTTTTTCATCCCCTAGCTCTTTCTATGGAGTACGGTTTATTTGTGCCTTATATAGCTATTCTGAGTACTAGTACGACTCAAGCATGGAGAAGAAAGAGCCACACATCAAGAATAAGATTGACATTCTCCGGCCTCTGCAGGTGTTTATATAAAGGCACAATTAATGTGAGAATTGAGAGCCTCTCAGAGTGAACCGTAGGTTTTTCTTAACATCATCTTAGTTTGTTGCTGAAGTAAACCAGAAGAAATAAATTAACATATCAATAAATGAAATCAATAAATACCACACTCAAGGAAAAAAATAAATACAGAGTATACATGGAGCTGGGAGCAAAATCCGGTATCGTTTATTTGCGATCTAACATATATCAAATATTAGCATTGTGATATCAAAACAATAATGAACTAGAGAACAGAAATGCAGGAATCGATCGATGCCTAAAATTTGATTGTGCATTTATATAAACACATGCAAAGACCGGAGCATGGCAATAAAAGCACAACGAAATAGAACAGGGATAGATGGAAGTAATCTTCCCCTACTAGTACTCATCAAGAGCAACACAAGGACCGTGTCCTCCATGGTTGTTGTTTTCATAGGTCTTGTGATGGTCATGTCTACCAGCTTCTCTCTCGAACATCCTTTAATTGTTTACTCTGCATTTTTGCCTGATATGCTAATTTTTAAATTAAGGGAGCAGCTAGCCAAGATATACCGTTGGAACCACTTCCAACGGTATAGGGTGGTTGAAGAAAGAGAAAGAGTACCTCGTCACCAGCCGCCATTGCTGTGCCACTACAGGCAGCTTTGTGCGCCTCCTCCGCTGCCTTCCAGCCCCTCCACCACCACCCATGGTTGGCGGCGCCGTTGCTGCCTCGCCGTGTAGCCCCCCAACCCCTCCTGCTGTATCGCCCCGCCCAACCTAACTGCCATAGTTGCCGCTGCCACCGCCCTTTGGCTCCGCCCACCACCCTCCTACCCTACCCATCGCCCTCGCCGCCGCATACAATCGGGCCACTGTCTCCCTCTAACCTCCTTCTGTGCTCGAGGGGAAGGGTGAACCCATAGCGGGGGAGTCGGGATTTCCCTCCTCCGTCGTCAAATCCAACTGCGGCGCCCCGCTAGGCCGTTGGATCCGGTGACAGAGGAGAGTGAGGGTATGACGGCGGCAAGGAGGGAGGAAGAATGAGAGTGAGCGGATCCTATGGATTTGAGGATTTTAGCTGACAAAGAGAGATGAGTGCAAGGGAGAGAGAGAAGCTTGCTATCTCGTTCATTTAGCTTCGTACTGTATAGGGTGCATTAGTTTTTCTCTCAAATTAATCAACCTATCAATAAATATTATTTAATTTTGTGCGCACTAATAATCGGGCTGCAGATGCTGCAATGCATCATTGTGTAGTTGCTTGAGAGACGTGTTGCAGTGACCCAAGTTGGCTAGTTGCTACATCACCGGGTGCAAGAATATAGATTTTTTTGTAAATAATCCTTATTTTATTCTAAATTACATAAATATACCTGTGTCGAAATTTTTTTACACAAATAGCCTCCAGTCGCCCAACCGCCGGACGACCCGAAAAAGTCGCACAACGGTCGGGCGACACATATGCAGTCGCTCGGCCATTGGGCGACTGCATGCAATCACTCTGCCGTTGGGCGATAGCACACCCAGTCGTCTAACGGCCAGGCGACTAGAGCTAGAGAGCTTTTAATTGACCGGGCGCCCCGAGAGAACAGAAAGAAAAGAAAAAGAGACTGAGCACCGCCGAGAGAGAGAAAAGGAGAGAAGAGTAGAGGAAGAAGAGGAGAGAGAGACCGCTGGAGGAAGAAGAAAGAGGATAGGAGAGGGAGAGTGAGAGGAGAAAGAGAAGAGGAGAAGAGAGGGAGAGGAAGAGGAGAGGGAGGGGGACGGGGAGAGAAAGAGAGGAAGAGGAAAGGGAGGGGGACGGAGAGAGGAAGAGGAGAGGGAGAGAGGAAGAGGAAGGGAGGGGATGGGGAGAGGAAGAGAGGGAGAGAGGGAGGGGACGGGGAGAGGAAGAGAGAGAGAGAGAGAGGGTGAGGAGAGGGAGAGAGAGGGAGAGGAGAGGGAGAGAGAGGAAGAGGAGAGAAAGGAAGAAGAAGAGGTGCATCTATTTTTTGTAGGTAAATTTTTTGTATGCTGTAGTTAATATTTTATCATATGAAGTAAATTTGTATGTAGTGCTTAATTACTATCTGTAGAAAACTGTATATGTACAAAAGAATATTACAATTTTGGTATAGAAAATTTAACCACTATAGTTATAGAAAATTAGCAACCGTAGAAACATGTAGTTGTACAATTTGTAGTGCACATAGTTATAGAAATGTAGTATCTGTAGCAAAGTAGCAACCGTATAAAATTGCATTTGTAGAAAACGTTGTCAATGTAATGTACAAGTTAAAATTTAGTCGATATAATGCAGAAGTTAAACCTCTGTAGAAATTTGTAGGTATTGAAAATTGTCAAAACCCATGGCAACATCATCGACGCATGTCTCATTGCGCACGCTAGGGCCATCACTGAGAGGGAGGCCCCCACATCAGCTGGGGTTTGGCCACACTTGCCGTGACCTATCACAGCTTGTGTGACACGTTCGGTAGGACTAGGGTGAACTCGGTCCTCACGGGGTGTCCGCTGCTACTGCAGCTGTGGTCATTCGAGCGCTTCAGCCTCAGATGGCCTATGCTCAAGGACATTACTCCATACGGGGTGGAGATGTACCAGGGGGCGATGTGGACTGGCCAACGATGAGTTCTCTCTGGTGTCATAGATGGGTATGTAGTCTTGCTTGCAAATTATTCGTTCGTAGTACAGATCATCATATTTAATAGCTCGTGATCATTGCAGGTACAGTGCGTGCATGTACAAGTCACACGGGCATATCTACCGTTCGTGGAGCAGTTCGACCGGCTCATGGCTGACGATGTGCGCTAGGAGCCGTACTCGCTTGAGGCAGTGGAGGGCCACGCTCCTGACGAGCTGACCTCACTTTGCTGGCGCGACCAAGCTTTCTAGCTGATGCGTCGGAAGCTCGTGTTCGATGTCTTCGTCGAGGACTACGCCGCGCATTGGGTCATACACCAGTTTGGCCTACGTCAGGTCGTTCCAGTACTGGTCGGGATTCATGTGTCAACGAATGTCCACACATGAGTACCCACCTCACATGACTGTCCTTTTACTGCTAATTTGTTGGAGGACTGCTAACGAGATGCTTGCTCATACAACCACTCCAGGAAGGGAGTCAAACGCGGCACGGACTAGACGGGAAAGATGGAGCTGTGGTAGCACAGTGGGACAACACGTTGCAGGACTGCATGGAGGAGGCCACCCCCTATGACAGCAGTGTGTACGATGACTACCTTCGCTGGTACCAACCTCAGACATGTACCAGGTTAGTACATGTTGTCGACCCACCAACATCCGTCGTAGCATTGACTGACACGTACCCCGCGTACCTCGCACGGGATGCTCACATCGCGGTAGGTTACATAATGTTTCTAAATGTTTACTTCTGCAATCCCAGCAATAGGTGTCACCCTTTCTTGTTTCCCTTGTAGGCGGATGTCGGTGCGTGATTTGGAGGGACTGTCAGGCCATGGGGAATAGGATTGCCAGTGGTGTCCAACTGACATAGGACAAGGCGCTGTAGGCTTTCCAGCATGTGCAATCCTTGGGTGCACGTGTCGTTGCCCTGTTGTCTTGCACTAGACTCCTGGACATCTACACGCCCGCGCCCAATGCACGCACGGGGCATCCATCTGCCTCGTCTTGTCCAGCAGGGCTCGACGGAGGGGGTTCTACATGGCCACGTCGGACAGCACCTCTGCCTGACGAGGCAGGGGGTCAGGCTGGCAAGGACCCCTGCACCGCCACTGCAGCACTTCACGCGTCCTCTGTACTTCACCGGCTTTCCTACGCAGGGCACGTACACCATGCCGTACGTCCCTCTAGATGGTTTCAACCATGCCATGGTGCTTGCCGAGGGTATGCTTTGCCTACTTTTCACTTTCTTCCATCCCTTTATGTGACGACCTGACGATATTTGCACTGTAGGTTTTGAGGCCCCCTGATGGATGTGGGGACTCCCCAGGCCGCGACGGTATAGACCAGAACCTGTACGACTGGGCCGACCAAGCACCTTCATCGGCACCTCAGGCCACACCCTCGAAGATTCTCTTCGGGCCTCAGCTTAGTGGTGAACTAGAGGCCACACAGGTGGCACCGGCATCCACTCCACTAGCTTTGGGTCCTCGTGCATGTAGGTCTTCTGATCGTTTTACCTTGTCAGGGCGTCGACACCCAGCGTTGAGGAGGACAGCCAAGCAAGGCTGTACGGGAGGTTGTGAATGTGGAAACAGAGCAGGCCAGGGTGCCGACGGAGGGGGGCCTGGGGGTCCTGTCGTAGGAGCATAGGTCTTATTGGACATCTATGCATGCCTATTGGTAGAATGAGCCTCACACTACCCACATGTAGTGTTGCAGAGGGATCACCTCGGATGTGGTTGGCTGTCATTGCAGTCGCAAGCACATATGCAGCTAGGGTTCGCACAACAACATGTCGGGTCGTACGAACTACCTATGTTGACGACCTCCTCGTTGCCCCTCTCGCTATATCTGCTGACGGATGTCATCGTTCTGCTCTTCGAGACTTTCAATCTGTGCCGCCAGGTCAAGGATTCGCTCCCACAACGTATGCACGTACCTTACAATGTGCCGTTCATGGGGAGGATCAATCCATCTTGCAAAGTCGCATTTGGCCATTTGCTGCAAAGGTAGATTAACATCGAAACAATATTAGTGGTGAGACAAAGTACACGGTTGCCTAATTGTACCCTGGAGTGTGGGCATCAGAAGAAACATCGTCCGCCATCGAAATGGCCTTCCGCCACATGCACGACTGCGTCTTTCGTGTGTCTGCAAAGGTTGCTGTGGCATAGCCCAAATGAGTGGAGTGTGCCAAAGGTCAGCTCCTCGCAATGATGTCCCATGTAGCAACAACCCTATCCCAAACGTTCCAACAGAGTGTTCACCACAAAACCTGCCCGAGGGGAAAGCGTTGCCCCTATGTTGGTGCAGGGACCTATGCAAGTTCTTCAAGTCTAAGCACCGCCTCAACTTAGACATGCGTTATTGGGGTTGTGCAAACTACTCCAGCGATTATCCCGACCATCGTTGGGATACCAGTAGCTATCGATAGTTGGTAAGGTCCACTTACAGTTTCTTCCCAATTCTA
The DNA here is from genome assembly GCA_017311315.1 of Dendrocalamus latiflorus. Taxonomy (NCBI): domain Eukaryota; kingdom Viridiplantae; phylum Streptophyta; class Magnoliopsida; order Poales; family Poaceae; genus Dendrocalamus; species Dendrocalamus latiflorus. The sequence goes on along the minus strand of CM029642.1, from coordinate 4,410,755 downwards.
TTTATATTTTAAAGTACACACTAACAACCTCTCTCATCTACCCACAGTCCCTAGAACCCCTATGTGGCTACCGCAAGTCAATCGACTTACCGATCCACCCGCATGACCAGTGGGCTCTCGAATTCGAGGTGTGGGACGTCAAAACAGCCTGCGAGATCCGGGAGGAGGATCGCCGCACCGATGAGCAAACCGAGCATATACAGCAGGAGACAAAAGCTCATCTCGAGGCGTGCATGTGCAGGGCGCACGAGGTTTTTGAAATGAAAAATTAGATATTGAAAGTTCTTTTTGTGTCAATTAGAGATTCTTGATTGAAAATTTTCAATGTTAGTTGAAAATTCCTAAATTAGAAAGTCTGTTGTACTGGAAGTTCTTAAATCTCATTGCAAAGTTCCTAATTTGAAATTGAGTAAAGTCCATTACCGGTCCTTAAACTTTTTATACTGTGTCATCCCGGTCCATAGACTTTCAAAGTATGTCATCCCGGTCCTTAAACTTTCAAAGTGTGGCAATATTCTATGTAGTTGTAGCAGTGAACTTTTTATGCTGTGTCATCTCGGTCCATAGACTTTCAAAAGAAATTGCCACACTTTAAAAGTTTAAGGAACAGGATGACACACTTTGAAAGTCTATGGACCGAGATGACACAACATAAAAAGTTTAAGGACCGGTAATGGACTTTACTCTTTGAAATTTTACAATCTTGTTGAAAGTCGTAGAGTTGAAAATTTTGATTTCTTGTTTGAAAGTTTCCTTCAATCCTGTCATACTCTGGTACCTCTCTTTATGTGCTACAGTCCTCGGATTGGATTCGAGTTCCATAGAGAGAACCTAATAACGACACTGAAATAATTATGACGAGAGAGAATGATTTGGTGAAGCCAACCATAAATTCTTTAAGCACAACCTTAGAAAATACAAGGAATTATTATTCTCTCACAATCTTCTCAAATCTTTTAGGACCCTTGAATCCTTGTAATATATAAAATCTAGTGTTAAAGAATAGCCTAACATTTAATCCCTTTGTGCATCATTTGCTTTGGATGAGATGGTCTGTGGCTTGGTTTCTCTATGGCCACCCTCATAGCTTTATATAGTGACCTCTAGCTCTCCTACAAAAGGGAGTAGGAATACTATTGCTAATAGGAGTAGGAGTCCTAATCCTATTATAATTCCTCTAGGAATCTATGTAGCATAGCTCTCAATGTCCTAGTAGGAAGGATATGAATCACCATACATCAACAATCTTCCACCTTGGGTGTGCCCTCACCACAAGGGTTCATGCACATTACCACAATTTATATGTCAGCATCTGGGCTTGACCGCATGGACCCTTGACCCAAGAGATCCTTTGTTGTGTAGTTTGATTAACCACACCTTCTATTTCTACAGCCTTCCATGTCATAGATTTGTATCGTTTTCAAGCTCTACTACTTGTTGGTACTATATGGTTGGTCCGTCACCATGAGTTAGTGTTCTCTCAAGTTCCCCACTTTGTCCATCACCTCTCTCCTGATATCTTCCACCACCGCATTGATGCTCACTCCAATCGTCCACAAAATCTTGCTGCTACTTCTTCCATACGTCTCCTCGCTTTCTTGCACACCGTAGGCTCATCCAATCCCCAGCAACCAAAAGTTGTAGAGGAGGCCATGGTTCATGCAGGCTCCACAATGGCATCTAGCCCTGAAGAGGAGGCGATGTCACCCTCGTCATCGATCAAGGAATACAGCCATGGTATGATTTCGAAAGTTCCAACGGATCCAGGAGCTTTCATCCCCCAAATCTAGGTTTGTGAGATGAAAAATTACAAATCGGAAGTTTTTTAGTGTCAAATGAAAATTATCAATTGAAAATTTTAAATATTGGTTGAAAATTCCTGAATCTGAAAGTCTTCTGTATACAGATTGAAAGTTCTTGAATCTCATTTCAATGTTCCAAATTTGAAAATTTCTAAACTTGTTGAAAGTACTGTAGTTACAAATTTTTATTTCTCAGTTGCATGTTTTCTTGAATTCTAGTGAAGGTTGAAATCTTAGTGGTGGCATGGGTAGGAGGTATTAGGGAGGGGTTATTGGAGGTGTGGAAGAAGTTGTGCATCTCACGGACACCCATGAATTAGCATCCCCTTTTTACTTTATGAAAAAACCAAACAATTGGTTGGAAAAGGATGGAAAGTTGGGTTTGCACTAGTGTAGATTGCGTCCACATAGACATGTGGGCCTATCAACATGCGATCATGCTGTCCATAAATTGCCCTACAGCCTATTTGCCTAGGCCCAGTAATTACAAGCCCAAGAAAAACATTTCAGGCCTTACTTCAAATATTATTATTTTTAGCCAATAAATGACCCTAAAGATAAGATATATATACTACATTAAATGCGTTGAAAAAAAGATTTGGTTTGATTATGTTCATTGTAGCTAGTAAATGACATCAAAGAAACTACCAATAAATGACTCAAATATAACGTGTACTACATTAAATGCATTGAAAAAAGATTTGATTTGATTATGCATGGTAGTTGTACTAGGGAAAATCAAGCAAAGAAAACATTCAATGCAGTAGGCACATGTGCATGGGGGTGTTCTGGCTCTATATAAGCAAGACCCAAGGAGCATTGCAACCATCGAAATAGTCAAAATAGAAGAAGAAGAAGAAGAAGAAGAAGAAGAAGAAGAGGAAGAAGAAGAAGAAGAATGGCTTTGCAACACAGGAAGGGTAGCCTCCTTGTGTTGATGGAGGCTGTTGTCTTCCCATCCTGTCATGCAGGCAAGCATTTCCTTTTTTCTATTCATTGCCGAAATCAACATACTGTATGTATAGAGGGTATCCATCTTATTTAATTTGTGTGTGATAATTAAATTGGTACCTCTACTACTTAAAGAAAGGAGTTAGCGAGTGGTACGTTCTTCCCCTCCCTCTCTCAAGTAAAAAAACACGTCTCCATTGAATAGTTGTTTCTCTCGTGTTCCCCTCCCTAGTTTCTCCTCAACTAATCCCATCTATTTATCTTGTGTTCCCCTCCCTGATCTCTCTTCGCCCTTCATACGAAGCCTCCCAACGATGGCTTCATCTACAAGCGCCCCCATGGCCTCTACCTGGCCGACCGTGACTATGCTAGTGTGGTGCCCTCCACCATGGCACCACCCCCATGTCCATCCTCCTCCAGACCAATGGTGGCACCACCGCCACCCCCTCGCCTTCTTCCTCCAGCCTCGGGGCATCCCTGCATGCTTCTTCTCTACGATGAGGCGTGGACGGCACCGAGGTAGTGCATGAGTGCATCAAATGTGGAGCCAGTGCCACTGGACCTATGCACTCACCTTCGGCTACGTGGTCGGGTTCGTGGTCATCGTGCTTACCATGTTCCAGGACCAGCTCATCTTCTACCGCACCCCACTGACACACTTGCATGCTTCACCACCGATTGTTAACAATTGAGTCATTGATCTTATGAAATAGAGTGAGAAAAATGGCTAGAATCCTTGGAAGAGAATGGGGGTACTCTTTAGTACTGCGAACATGTTACAATATGCCTTTTCTAAGGTGCAAAACTAGCCCTAGTATCCATGACTTCTTCTAAATTCTGATTGTTGATCCTATCAGTCATCTCCATTGTGTTGGATGTTATCCCCCGTCATCTTCTCCTATTAACCCTTCGATAGCAATGAAGGGGTGTTAGTTGTCCCTCAGGAAGACTTCTTGTGGAAGCAACACGTCTGTCTGTGGACACAGTAGTTGTCAGAGATAGAATGTTTGATTGCCTGTTTTGTCAGTGGGAGGCAAACGTGGAGATAATTGCATGGCAGTTATTTGTCAGAGTCTTCAAGGCAAATGTTTTAAAAGGTGCATTAAGGATTTATTTTAATCATCATCATCTAGCCCTTGAACTTTTAAGTGAATTTAAAACTAAAATTGTTTCTGACTACTATCTCGAGTCAGAGGATACTCTTTGATGGTAAAAGTAAAGAAGCAATTTCTGTTTACTTAATGTTGGGAAACTAACTGGGAAACTAAAATTTTTTTGTCTGTTGGGCTTCTAGCAACTCCCATCTTGGAAGTTGGAGTAAAAACCCATATAAAAAAGGTGACGTGGTGCCTTTTACTCTTCATGCTTATGGAAAAACCTTTCACTTCTTCTCCTCCATCGTAGTGCTCTTTACCGTTAGCTTTTGAATCTTCTAGCTTCTTTTGCCAGGCACAACAGTTGTGTAAATCATGTCCTACCACCTAGTGAGCAGACACCACCTCTTGTTCTTCTTGGGTTCATCGCTTAGAGCCTTTGCCTTACCCCAACTGAAATAATCCTTTTTATTCTTTGTGTACTTATCCGGAATCACAAGGACCTCTTCAGTAATAGGCTTGCGATCCTTCTTGCACTTGGAAGGCTTCTTGGGCCAGGCTAGGCTGAGGAATCTTCTCAATCCAATCAATAGCCTTGTTCCTTTCAACTGCTTCACTAGCGGTTGTGTACTTATTGGCCATATCGAATAGCTCGATGATAGTTCTTGGAGGGTTTATGGCGATATCCTTTGTAAATTGCTAATTCCTTAAGCTTATATTAAAAGCCAAGATGACAGAAGAATATGCAACTTATGGAATATAATTACGAACCTGACTAAACCTTTGATGTATTGCCATAAGGTCTCATTGTGCTCTTGTTGGATTCGATGAAGATCGTCTTCCTTCCCAGGTCGGTCGTACGTCCCTTGGAAGTTTGCGATCAGCCAGTTGTAGAGCTATTCCTAAGTGTGGATTGATAAAACTGGCTGATTGAGTAACCAGGACTGGACGGATCCCTCAAGGACTGTGGACAAATAATTTGCCATCATATTATCATTGCCTCCAGTGGCTTTGATAGCAGTAGTATAGATCTAAAGAAATTCTAGTGAATTTTGTGTTTCAACCTGTGGGTTATCGGCCCACTAACTAGTGACTCATTAACTTAAGCTAATAATAGGGCCTATAGATTGGTGACTGACTAATTTACCCTAATGATGGTCATCAATTTAATTATGTATTTAAACCTAATCTAAGTGCACACTACAGGGTCATCTTCTTCCCGAGCAAGGCGTGGCTCGTCATTGGCGAGGGGAGCTATGGCGGCCAACAGGAAGGCAAAAATTAGGAGCCCTCACCAGAGAGGCAACATGACTATGAGCAGCACGATGAAAGCACGGCCAATCATGGTAGAGGTGGTTCCAGTGGCACTGTGAGACAATTGTGGGCATGGGGAGCATCAACAAGGTGAGGGGGACCTACCGGAGGGGATGGCGGGATTCAAGAAAGGCTGAGGTAGCACAGCGGCAAGAGACTGAGGTGGCATAGGGGAGGAGCATGGCATTGGCAGAGTTAGGGCAATGGTAGTCCAAATTGGCACTGGGGATCACTTCAAAGTGTCGCTGAGAAGCTTCGGGTGGAAGGAATTGAACAAAGATGCTCAGAATCGGCGGTTGGCAGAGATGGCTAGAGTTGAGGAAGATGACTACTCCGATGAGCTATGAGGGGAGAGAGATCGATTAGGCAAGGTGAAAGTAAGAGGGGAGCAAGGTGATCACATCGACGTGCTCGGCAGGGCACAAGTCTCCCTGAATAGGGCTCACAACGGCGACGACCGAGGGAATTTGCAAGGTAGTGACAATGAACTCACTCTGAGGTAGTCGTAGCTGAGGCGAGGGAGAAGGAAGCTACTGGAGAGTGTGAGGAGGTTTGGGAGTCCACGGCATGGGCTTAAATGGCCAAGTGGAGCAGTGCTAGCTATTAGGCGGCTTGAATCCTGCATGGAGGTCGAGGCGGCAGAGCCGGTGGATTGGCGTGGGTGTAGGGCATAGGGGGATGGCATTACGATCAGGCGAGCAATTCTTGGTAACGCGGCATAGAGGGTGCTGACGAAGGCGACATGGACGTGGCAGAGATGACATGCTAGCAATGGCATGGATGTGCAAGCCACGAGCGTGGTAGACCGAGGGCACGCACGGCATGGCGCAAGCGCATGGCCATGGCGCGAATGGCACCGATTGGGGTTGGCATGGGCTGGTTGGGCTGGGAAGAGGGGAAAGATGGGTTGGGCTTGGCCCAAACAAGATTTGGACTTTTGAAATTTTGAGTATGCAACTTGAATTGAAATTCAAATTTGGCATTTTGAGTTGCATTTGCTTTCAATTCCAATTGGAAGTAAAATTTTGAATTTCAAACAAAAAGAAAATCTCCCAAAATGGGATATTATAGTTATCCTGACGTATGAATACATAGAGATGTACCAAATATATAAAAGTTTCAAAGTACAATGAGTATACTGTGCACTTACAATGTTACAGACAAAATAATGACCAGCAAACATTAAATTTGTTTGCGTGCGGTAGGAATGAAAGACTATACACATGACATGACAATAAAAACTTCTATATAATAAAAACAAGTTTATTGAGTCTTCATCAAACAGATCCATGCAAATACTTGTTCACCATTAGATGCAAGGGCAAGTTTTATCAATGACATGCGTGAAATTTCATCCTCAACATTGTATTGCTCAAGCAAGAAAGCCTTCATCGTCTCCGATGTCATTTCAATGTCATTGCAAAATGTCTACAGTAGTAGTGCACAGGATCACTGTCATGGTTGCAATAGGCCATATCCCAACGCATGCCATGGTTGTTGCATTCAATCTTCCACCTGTCGGTCGAGCAGTTTGGGTCATCGAAGCACATGCTTCATCTCTCGAACAACTACACAATGATGCATTGTAGCATCCGCAGCCCAATTAGTACACATGAATTAAATAAGGTCGATGGGTTAATTAATTTGAACATAAAAAATGGAGAGCAAAAAAATTAATAGATTTTCCTACGTATGTTCATGGCAGGGTGAGAAGCTATTAGACATTACAATCACATGAGCCATGAAAACAGCAGTCATGGAGCACGCATGATCCTTGTGGTGTTGCTCTTGATGAGTGCCCTAGGGAGAAGATTAGTTCTATCTGTCCCTCTTCTATTTCACTATGCTTAATTATGGCATGCTGCGGCCTTTGAAGGTGTTTATATAAAGGCACAATTAAATCTTAGGCATCAATCGATTCCTACATTTATGTTCACTTGTATATTAATGTTTTGATATCACGTTGCTCTATTTATTTCTTTTTTCCTTGAGAGTGGTATTTATTGATTTCTGTTTTTGATATGGGAATTTATTGCTTCTGGTCCACTTCAACATTAAACTAAAATGATGCTAAGAAAAGCCTCCACGTTCGCTTTGAGATCAATTCTCACACTATTGCGGTGTAGACCTATCTTTTTTTCTACAATTAAAGTGAGAATTTATAGCCTCCCAGAGCGAATGTGGAGGCTTTTGTTAAGGCATCTCCAATGGTTATAGCTAGCAACTAACTATAAGACTTCCACATCATCTATATAGTACACACTAAAGTTTGCATTCTAAAGAACTATCTATAAGGATAGCTATTTGATGCTTACATGCACACACAGAATTCATAGAGGCTACCTCGTTTGGCGTTATAGACTAATGCTTAAGGAAGAGCTAGCTCGATTTTTTTTGCATACTCTCTTTCCTCCACATAGGATATATGCTGATGTGTACATGCATATAGCTAGCTGACTCAGACTATTGGAGATGCCCTTAACATCATTTTAGTTCGATGCTGAAGTAAACTAGAAGCAATAAATTAACATATTAATAAATGAAATCAATAAATACCACACTCAAGAAAAAAAGAAATAAATACATATTATACATGGAGCTAGGTGCATATATCAAATATTAGCATTGTGATATCAAAACATTAATGTACAAGAGAACATAAATGCAGGAATTGATCGATGTCTAAAATTTGATTGTGCATTTATATAAACACATGCAAAGACCGGAGCATGACAATAAAAGCACAACGAAATTGAAGAGGGATAGATAGAATTAACCTTCCCCTCATGGCACTCGTCAAGAGCAACGCGACAAGGACCGTGTCCTCCATGGTTGTTGTTTTCATAGCTCTTGTGATGGTCATGTCTACCAGTTTCTCACTACGCCATGCACGCACGTAGAACATCCTTTTGTTTACTCTATATTTTTTTGCCCGATATGCTGATGTTCAAATTAATTAACCTATCAATAAATCTTATTTAATTTTGTGTGTACTAATAATCGGGCTACGGTTGCTGCAATGCATCATTGTGTAGTTTCTTCAGAGACGTGTTTCAGTGACCCAAGTTGCTACATTGCCAGGTCCAAGAATAGATGCCATACATTTTGCAGTGATGTTGACATGACATTGGAGATGACAACGACTTTCTTGCTCGAGCAATATAATGTTGTGGACTAAATTCCATGCATGTAACTAATAAACCTGCTCTTGCATGTAATGGTCAACAAGTATCTGCATCGATCCTTTGATAACACCAAGGTGCAAGCAGTCCGGGAGTGGCCGGTACCGCGCTCAGTTCGGGCCCTTCGTGGATTCCTTGAGTTGGCTGGCTATTACCGCAAGTTCATTCAAGGGTTTCGGGCTATCACTGAACCGCTCACCCGACGCTTCAGCTACATTCACCCATGTCTACCCGTTTACAGGCTGTCGATCAACTTCTTTTGGAGAGAGACCAACTGATTGCTGATATTAGGGACCGCCTTCTTCTCGCTCAACAGCACCACAAGCAAGCTTATGATGCCAAGTATAGAGAGCTCTCTTTTGATATTGGGCAATGGGTATGGCTTCGTCTTCACCAAGGTCTAGCTTTACCTTAGCCGACAATATTAATCGCAAATTGGCTCCTCGTTATTACGGGCCCTATCAAATCTTGGACAGAGTTGGGAATGTGGCGTATCGCCTACAATTACCATCCAAAGCTCATATCCATGATGTTTTCCATGTAAGTTTGCTCAAGCCATATTATGGCAGTCCCCCAACAACTCCACCCACTTTGCCCGCGCTTCACCATGGTCGCATTGCTCCAACACCACATCATGTTATTCGTGCCAGGCGGAGCAATGGGGTGCGAGAGATTCTACTGCATTGGGAGGGTTTGCCGGCCTCAAATGCTACTTGGGAGCCTCTAGAGCAATTTTGTCACCAATATCCATTCTTCAAGCTTGAGGACGAGCTGTTTGTCGAGGAGGGGAGAAATGTCAGGTCTGGGAGATTTGGTCGAGTCCATGCGAGGAGAATCAATGCCGTGAAATCTTCTACAGCAGGTGCTGCGGCAGGATCTCCAGGCGCTATGGAAGGTTCTTTAGGTTAGGTATTGTAATCCATATTCAATTTGGTATTAATTTCAGATTAGGTTAAGAGATAAGAATTAAGAGTCATATGTGAATCCGGATTAGCCGTGAGGGTTATGGACTCTCCTCTGTATATAAAGGGGAAGAGATATAGTAATAAAGTAAGTAGATATTACCGATTTCTGGCTTCTTCCCCATCTGTTTCTCGCGCCCTCTTTGGTGCTCTTCTTCCTCCTCTGATCTGCAGTTTCCAGCACGGCTCCTCCGACTTCCTCCAGTTCCCGGCCGCAGCAGCACACGCGTACAACCTGAGATCCGGCTCAGGGCGTGACACTTCCATTCCTAATGCACACAAACAAATTAATGTTTGTTGGTCGTTGTTTTGTCCGCAACATTAATTACAATCGAAGAGTATACTTTTATTTGAAGTAGCAGTCGGTCCAAGCTGCTGGTCTAACTTCAATAGATGATGATGATGATGATGATGATAATAGAACTTACATAGTTGCATATACAAGGATAAAACAAAAAAGAATGTACAGAGGGGAAATCAGAACATGTTATCAAACCACTTGAATCATGAGGAGGTATTTTTTTTTTCATCTGCAGGCTGTGTTGTTGAGCAGGTGATCAGTTATTGGGCCAGTTAAGTAATTCATCTGCAGGGATATGTGCCTCAGATTCTGCATACTTTGCAGCTCCGATGGAATACTCCCCTACAAGTGGTTCTTATTCAGAAAAAGCCTATCAAGCCTAGTGAGGTTTCCGATGGCAGAAGGGATGGAGCCGAATAAGGTGTTGAGGCTAGCATCAAGAACTTTGAGACGATGCAATCTGCCAATATCAGCAGGGATGGAGCCTGTGAGGTTAGTGTTCGTGAGGTCAAGGGCAGAGAGGAAAGAGAGGTTACCAAGATGAGGGGTGAGCTCTCCTTGGAGGGGTGTGTTTGGCAGCGCCAAAGCCATTACACGCTGCCGGCGCCTACTGCACGACACACCAACCCAGCGGCTGAAGTATGTTCTAGTCGTCCAGTTGCCGCGAAGGCTTGAAAGGCGAGCAGCACACTAGGGTCGGCATCAGTGCTTGGTGAAGAAGTGTTTGCAACTGCATGTGGTAGCAAGACGGCCAGGGCTAGAATGACAGGAGTGTATGGAAGAACCATTGCAGTGGAAGAACTTAGCTTTCTTGTCATTAATTGTAAGAGCAGTCTAGAGGTTTCTCATCGTAAGTAAATCCTAGGCTGGGCTTTGAAGCGGTCTTTGTCGAATTGACAATTTTTTCTCAGTTTATTTGTCCTCAATTAGCCACTAGCATCAGCATATGGTACTGATGTGGTGGACCTGAAGGAAACAGAACAGTACCTGAAGGAATCCTTGAATTTTTCGAGAAGAACAAAGATGAAGTACAAGCTTATTCTTCCTTCAAATCGATCGACAAATCAAATACCTGAGTGAAGTCAGAATGATGTTAAAAGCTGCTAACTATATATGTTATCGATGCTACCAGAAAGTTTCTATTTTCTGCACCAAATTCAGCTGTACACTAGATAATGGCAGTCACTACAAAATAAGAAAGAGAGTCTAATTGATGCAGTTGGAATCTCTATTGTTGGTGGTGGGTGCGACTGCCGACACAACATGAGCACTAGCTTCCTCCATCCAAAAAATGGGAGACCATGACCTGTGAGTCCATGACTAATGGTGTCAAAATCAATTACTGAGAGGATGGAATGAAATTCCATTACGTATCCTAAAAATTTGGCCTTGCAAAGAAAATGTGTCAGCTGCATATAACACAAGGTCACCGAGTCAATGTTAAGTGTGGGGGCCTAATCCAAGACCCAACACACACATTGCTAAGACATCAAATCACCATGTCTTTGTAAGGGAGAGAAATTTTGTGAGCCATTCCAAAAGAAAAGTCTGTGAACATCGTTTTCAAAATCAAGTAGTTGCTTTGAGGTACATACTACTAGTATAATACTCATTTAGTTCTATTGCACAAACGTCGGGGAAGGGGCGGTCAGACAGTTTATGATGTAGAGGTAAAACTTGCAGCAATACGGTGACTCAACAACTGGCCCTTTTACTGATTAGGAAGAAATGCATCCAGTCACCTAACTTGATACTAATTTTTACTGCGCTTGTATGTACCTACTTCACCATTTATGATTTATCCATGCTTACATTAGAAAGACTATAATGTTTGGGAAGTTTCAGATGGCACCGGAAAGAATGCCGTTTTAGTACTGACGAATCATATTTATGTGAGAAGAATTCGTGTCTACTGACCAGATGACCCAACAGCGGACGGCAACATTGAATTCTCTGCAAGGGAGCTGTCCCACAAATCCAATGACCCCTTCGCCGCATGTTCACACTGACAATGACTTGCATGTTTGTCTCGCATTGCATGATTTTTCTCCACGATTGACATAAACTCTCTTATTAATTAATTGTACAAGTTGCATTTCTAGGCCCTGTTTAATTGGGTGTTGCTAATGATTAATAGTATTTTTCACCGGGAACAAAAGCCATCGCACCATTAGGGTTGCCAAAATGCCAATGAACAATAGGATCCCAAATATCCAATGTGTAAAATTTCCCTCCCTCTTGTGTCGATCCCAGAATCACCATGTGTAACGAAAGAGTGAAAAACAATCGTACGAAACGGGAGCGATTGATACCTTGATGTTGTGCATAAGCGACCTCACTTGGCAAGCAGATGAAGCAGCTCCGGCCCACGATGGACGCCGCTCGCCGCTGCAGACCGCCGAGAAGGCTTCAGGCTTCTCCAGCTGGGAGCATGCTGGCTGCAGTGGCGGCCGGAATCCGGAAGGATCGCCGGCGGTGGGTGGGAGAATAGGTAGGAATAACACGAGCCCAGTAAAGAAAACTAATTCTAGGGCTAGTATCCTAAGCTAATCTCGGCCCAGGTAATTTTGTGGGCCAAATCAGCTAGGCCCGAGCTACCATCGGCCATGGCCTTTCTTCCCTAAAAAAAGAATCATCCATCTTCCTCTGCCAAAATATATGTGACGATAAGAACTGAGTTGCTCGGTTTGTAGGGATGTCGACATGTGTCCCCATCCGTCCGCGTTCACCAATAATTCTAGTGGATACACATACATACGTGTTATGTGGGACTACACATACTCGTGTGCATTCCGGAGATCTTAGGTCTCAGATTATTTTTCTAGCATGTGCAGAAGATGATTATATTTTAGATAGATACATATAATATCTTTACTACTTAAAAAATCAGGTGATGCTCATGGGGATGGCCTGTTTGCCATCCCACCACCACCCTTCACCTCACAAACTAATATGCGCCGACAGGTGGGCCCGTGTGCTAACGCATTGGCAAGTCGCAACATACCTTCTCTCACAGCCTGCCGTTCGCAACGCTCCATTTGGCCCAGTCGACTTGGACTTCAGCCTATACACCATCTGGGTTGCACTCATCTAGAGGCCTGGTGGTGATCATTTGGGCTTATTTTTTATGGCTTATGGTTAAAAAGTACTGTAGCTAGCTGAAAAAATATTGTAGCTGACGAAGGCTTATTTAGCATAATTAAATTTAAAAAATTAAAAAATATAAAAAATATGTTAGCCTATTACATATAATATAAACAAATACGGGAAAAAAGAACCGGCAAAAAAGCTCAACCAAAAACTAAAAGTAAAAAAAAAATGAAATTTATAAATAGTAAAAAATAAGCCAAAAGCTAAAAGCTGAAGTCTAACCCATCACCCAATACTACTCTACTTCGATGACCCACTACAGACAAGCACTAGTACTGCTCGATAACTGCTTTCTCTGCATGTTCCCCGTTCCTCTGCTCCTCTGGTCTACACACAGGCACATCCAGTGTTAACTTGGGGAAATTTAACTTTTTACCACCCTTAAGAATACCACCTATCCAAATGCCATCCTCTTCATTGCACTCAACAATTTGCCACTCTTAAGATGTGCCTCACTAATTTTTTGCCACTTTTGAGCCCACCAGGCGCCAAGTCCACTGCCATGTCAGCACCCGCGCCGCCGCCGGCCTCCCCGCGCGCTCCCACGCCGCCGCCGGCCTCCCCGCGCCCGCGCCCGCCCTGCGCCGCGCCGCCCGCGCCTGCCCTGCGCCGCACCGCCCGGTCTCCCCGCGCCGCCGCCCGGCCTCCCCGCGCCGGCGCCTGCGTCGCCCAGCCTCCCCGCGCCACCGCCCGCGCCGCCGCCGGCCTCCCCGCGCCCGCGCCTGCCCTGCGCCGCGCCGCCCGCGCCTCCCCGCGCCCGCGCTTGCTCCGGTGGCGCTCCCGCCGGTCCAACCGCGTCACGGCGCGCCCCCGGAGGCCTCCTCCCTCCTCCCTTGAGCAATCGGACCCCGGCGGCCCCGGCTGTTCGCAACTCGGCGCAAGGCGCCTCAATTCCTCGTGCGTGGAGCACCACCACGCGGCCCTGGAGCTTCCCCGACGATCGCCGGAGCTCCTCCCTCACCGCAGCTCGCCGGCACCGTTCCCCCACTCGCGCCGCCGCCGGCTCTCGTCGCTGGCAAGCCTCGGTCTGTCTCCGGCCCTACCGATGCTTCCGGTGAGTCCCTCATGAACCCCTCATGCTCGTGACGCGGTTGGACCGGCGGGAGCGCCACCGGAGCAGGCGCGGGCGCGGGGAGGCCGGGCGGCGGCGCGGGGCGCGGGGAGGCGCGGGCGAGCGGGGAGGCCGGGGGGCGGCGCGGGGAGGCGCGGGGAGGCCGGGCGACGGCGCGGGGAGGCCGGCGGAGGCCGGGCGGCGGCGCGGGCGCGGGCGCAGGCGTGACATGGCGGTGACTAGGCGCCACGTAGGACGGAGAGTGGCAAAATATTAATTACAATGTAGAGGATGGCATTTGAGTAGGTGGCAATGTTAAGAGTGGCAAAAAGTTAAATTTCCCTGTTAACTAGTACTCCTACTTCTTCCTCCTTGCTTCGTTCCCCAGCTGCAAACTATGCCTGTCGCCGCCATCCAAATCCACCACCAGGGACAACAGATCGTGACGCTGGCCACCGCGAATCAGCTCCCCGTGCTACTCGATGCTCTCGTGTGGACCTCCCCTGGACCTCGGCGGTGGTGCTGCCCCATGGCCGCGCCGTCCGCTTCCTGCGACCCGGTGCTGCGAGGGAGGTGTAGGCGGTGAGGGAGGGCGGCTACGGTGGTAGGGGAGGGACCGAGGGAGGTTTGGCGGCGGCAGCAGCACAGTCGCAGTCGCGCAGACGCACGACACCGCGACACAGTTGAGTTTGGGTAATTGGATTTGGAAGTTAGGGTAGGTTTAGCCATTTAGGAGGGGAGACGAGGTCGGGCCGTCGGGGTCACAGGCCATCGGCGAGTGAGGCCAATGTAGGCCGTGGGATAGTTATCAGATAGCTCCGAATTCGTTGGATGTCTTTATCCTAAATTTGTTTCTGTCCAGCAAAAATTATCTGGCTTCGACTTCGATAAAAGATTGTATTAACTTACCTCAATTAATATGTATATCTAGTGTATATGTGTGAACTTAGCCTTGAGGTGGTTTGTTTGAATCAATTCTTAGCAATTACCCCTAATAGTTAGACATGCAAAAGATATACTTCCTCCGCCTTAAAATATAGGTCCTTGTAGTCTTCTCAAATCTTCTCAAAATATATGTCATTCTGTAATTTCCAAGCACTTTTGCCCCCTTTTGTTTCTATTATGCCCTTAATTAATTTCATCAATCAGTGGTTCTTATTCCACGTCTCTATTCCATTTTCCATGTAAACAAAGAAAATTCACCGGTGCACTAAAGTGGTAGGAGTGCATTTAATTTTGCACGCTGTCAATAGAGATTATATAGAGAGAATGTCTGGGTTCAAGAGTACATTGATTGCATTTAAGAAAAAGGGAAGATTGTGAGAATGATTGAAGGGTAAAAATGTCATTTCACCTACTTCTTTAATTCTTATGTTCAACTCTAAAACCATCTATTATGTGATACTTCCTTAATTCTTATGTCCAACTCTAAAACTATCTATAATGTGACTCGGAGGAGATATAGTCAAACAAAAGATTGTATTAATTTACCGCAGTTAATAGGTACATCTAGTGTATGTCATCCTAGCTACCCATAGTTATCCATACACAAGATACAGTCAAAAAAATACTGCGTTAATTTAGCACAGTTAATGGGTGCATCTAGTGTATCTAAGATAGGACTGAGAATATTAAAGGAAATATTAATTTGATACTTTTTTAAGACATGCATGTGCCTCAATATAAACACTGCCAAGAATAATATTGCAGTAGCACATCAAATCATAAGAACAATTAGGGCATGTTCTTTTCGGCTGCGGCTTATGGCTTTTGGCTGAAATTTTTGAATTTTGGCTGTTTACGGTATAGATTACGGAGAGACATATACTCATTTGTGGTTTTGGCTGGTACAGATATTAGGTTTTTAACGTATAGATCGTTTAACTTGTAGATCCTATCTCGAGAAAATACTCCGTTAGGTCCTTAGTCTAGAAGAAAGGGGCTAGCCTCTCCAGATGGCAATTTTCAAGAACACGAGGGCCCAGTTGCTTGGCGGCTCTCATCATGGCTACTCTTCTCTCAGCATGTGATGCAAAAGATTAGGTTACGTTCATTCCTCGACACATCCCACCTCCGAGCTGGTACATATACTAAATTCAAAATATACGAATCCACGTAACTGTGTGGCTAGATCTACGATCAAATATAAGGTGTGTTGTTGTACCAGTATTTACCTTAAGCATTCATTAATTATACTTCTTAGATTCAACCATTTTCATGACGCATTTCTTTGGCCCAGTCGACTTGGACTTCAGCCTATACACCATCTGGGTTGCACTCATCTACCACCACGGCCCATCTAAGTGGCCGCTCGGCTAGCCCGTTGTAGTACTAATACTAGTCTACTTCGATGACCCACTACAGACAAGCACTAGTACTGCTCGATAACTGCTTTCTCTGCATGTTCCCCATACCTCTGCTCCTCTGTTCTACACACAGGCACATCGAGTGTTAATTAGTACTCCTTCTTCCTCCTTGCTTCGTTCCCCAACTGCAACCTGTGCTTGTCGCCGCCATCCAAATCCACCACCAGCGACTCAGCTCCCTGTGCTACTCGATGCTCTCGTGTGGACCTCCCCTGGACCTCGGCTTGGGCTTGAGGTGCGGCGGTGGTGCTGCCCCATGTCAGGGGCGGATCTACAGTAATTCATGGGTATTCAGCTGAATACCTAAAATGTTTTGCAAAAAAACTACTATATATTAGGTATAATATGTATATATATTAGTAATTGGGTTTAGATGAAAGAAATTGAAATGGAGAAGGAGCTCGGGCCGACTGATCGAGCGGCCACGCCTGAAACGGCCCAGTCTCTCCCAAGCGGCCACGCCCGATTAGGGCTGTAAAAAAAGCTCGAGGCTCGCGAGCTGCTTGAGCTTGGCTCGCTCTAGACTCGATTCGAGCTTGGCTCGAGCTCCAAACGAGCCGAATTCGAGCTTCATCCTAAGCTCGCGAGCTTTAACAAACCGAGCTCGAATAGCTCGCGAGCTTAGGATTTTTTACCCCCCCTCCCCAATTCCCCCCGCCCCCACCCCTCCCTCCCGCCTCTCCTCTCAAATTCACCCCCTGCCCGGCTGCCCCCCAGGCCCCCCGCCGCCACACGCCCACGCGCCCATGCCTCTCCCCCACCCGCGGGCCTCCGCCTGCCCCCACCCGCGGCCCCGCCCCCGCCGGCCGCCGCCCCCCGTCGCCCCCGCCGCCGCCCCTCCTCGCCCCCCGGCCCCCCCGCCGCCGACCCCCTCTCCCGAGTCCCGCCCCCCGTCCCCTTCCTCTCCCCCGCCGCCGCCTCCGCGTCCCCCTCCTCGCCCCACCGCCGCCTCCCCGTCCCCCTCCCTCCTCTCCCCCGCCGCCGCCCCTTCTCCCCCCAACCCCTTCCTCTCCCCCGCCGCCGCCCCTCCTCCCCCCCGTTCCCCTCCTCGGCTCCTCGCCTCTCGCCTCGCCGCCGCCCCCCTCTCCCGCCCCCCGTCCCCTTCCTCTCCCCCGCCGCCCCCCCGGTCCCCCTCCTCGCCCCCGCCGGCCGCCGCCTCTCCTCGCCCCCCATCGCCGCCCCTCGTCCCCCCGGCGCCCCTCCTCAACCAGGCCCGCTGCCGCCCCTCCTCTCCCCCGCCGCTGACGCCTCTCCTCCCCCCGGCGCCCCTCCTCGACCCGGCCCGCTGCCGCCCCTCCTCTCCCCCGCCGTCTACGCCTCTCCTCCCCCCGACGCCCCTCCTCGACCCGGCCCGCCGCCGCCCCTCCTCTCCCCCGGCGCCGACGCCTCTCCTCCCCCCGGCGCCCCTCCTCCCCCGCCGGCGCCGCCCCTCCTCGACCGGGATCCGGCCACGCAGGTACGCACCGAGCCTACACGAGCCGAGCTCGAGCGAGCTTGGTAGAAACTCGAGCTGAGCTCGAGCCCAGCTTAAAGTTCGATGTTGATCTTAAGCTTAAAGTAGGGCTGTAAACGAGCCGAGCTCGAGCTCGGTAGAAACTCGATTCCATGGTGATTTCTCGCGGATCTGCTCTGCTCTGTCTTCGTGCTTACTGAATACTGAATCTGCACGACAGCACGAGGTGCTTTCTTAGACCTTAGCTCCTTTATCCTGTCATCTGTGTGACTGTGTATGTGTAGACTGTGGTGAGTGTGGTCTGTGGATCAGTGGATGGTATGGTTACCTTGGTAACTTGGTGTATATGAGTATGACAATATGGCAATACTTGGAAATGGAGTATTGGATGTTTGGTTATGCAGTTGATCTCCACTCTCGTAGAGAAATATAGCTTGTGTTGGTCAACGGTTGCCTTTTGATTTTTTTTTTGTCAAATTGAATTAAAGTAGTTTTGCAGGGTGTTATTGGCCAGCTAGTCTCTTCTTCAGATTTCAATTTGGTAAACTTACTTTTAAACAATATGCAGCCAAATAATCTTATTCTTATACCTGCAATTGGCTTAGGTGGAGATATCATGTAATTAAACATAATTGCATCCAAATTGCCAATTTGCTTGGATTCAATGGAATTCGATGTTACTCAGCTGCTGGACTGTTTAGGGCATATAATCAATTGGTATTTTAGAGTTGCAGTAAAAGTTCGAGGCATGTTATGTTCCTGGGAGTAGTTCTTGCTGAATTTTGTCAGGGCTAGGCTGAATTTTGTCATTGCTGCGACCAGTACAATTTAAATTACCTTGTTTTCTTGCAATGCTGTACCATGTACCACAGAATTGTTGCCTTGGGCTCTTGGCCTTCCTGTTGGTTAGGGCTGCTAAAGAATTGCTTCTTGGTTGGCTCTTGGCCTTCCTGTTGGTTGGCTCTTGCCTCTTGGCCGAAGCAAGAAACAACCAAGGAGCAAGTGAGGAGGATGGAGAGAAAGAAGCGTTAGTAAGGGTGCTCTTTGCTCTACCATGCTCACAGCAGAGGAGGTAGGTGGCATGTGATGATCTCTTCTCTTCTTCAGATGTCTTGCTCTGTTTGTTCATTTGTTTTGTCTTGCTCTGTTTGTTCATTTGTTCCTCTTCCAACCTGCTCAGATTGTTGAAACATGTCAATCCATTCCAATTTCAAGCTGCTTAGATTTTTGAAACTGCTAGGATTCCAATCTGCTAGGATCCTTGAAACATTGAATGGGGGATGTTGCACAGTTACAATAGATCTACACTGCATTTGCACTTAGTGATAAGACCAATAAGAAATCATGGTGCGCAGTGGAACTGTCCTCCCGGCTTTATGACTTGAGTCAGCAAAAAGTACGCCACCTCTCCTCGAATCCCTCCAAAATCAGACTGTTTCAATGCAGTTGACGGGATGGACGCAGCCTGTCGATAGGAATACCAATGTGCGTATATATGTAACGTGATAAGTATGAAGTAATTATGGGAAGAGTGACAAACCTTGGGATTGGTGAGCCTCGAGGAATCAAGGAGTAGTTCCATATGTTGGCAAACGTAGTATCCACATGTGTTGCCCGGCTGCTGCTGGTGGCACTGCAAAAAATGGAATGTGTTAGTTCAAGAGACATTAGTACCAACTGTTGCATAGGATTAATTAATGTGAAATAGCGAATACCTTAAAATCTTGAACATGTGTCAGCAGGCCTTTGGCCCCACGCTTCGAGTCACCTCCCATTTCAATGTACATCGTGAACGCCCTACGTAATTCGAAAAAGTTAACCTTAATCATTCGGAAGGAAAGAAAGAGTACAATGTAGATATGTATGAGGAATATGTGCTTACCTATCGATTACTTGGCTAACAACTGTGAAGTCCATTTTATTCTTACTTAGGGAATCAAGGTAATATACCTTGTTCCATTTTGGTACAATTACTATTAAAATCCAATGAAAGTTCTGATGGAAGGGCATAAGTACATAATCCTTATTGCGGCAACCCAGCAGTCCTGATGCAATGTACCTCTCGACGAGGGGTGTATCCAGGTTGATGGTATCCTTGGCGACCAAGTGTGGGTCCAAGAAACCAGCTGATGAGTTGGATAATCTAGCTCTAGTCAGCATGTGTCTATATATATACACACACGAAAGCAACAAATTAGATATAGCATTTATCGGTATGACATTAACGGAGACTGTGATTGTACACACTTACAGCGTCCAGCATCGAATGATTGAGACGTCAAGAGCGTTGAGCGTGAACGGATCAAATAAATCCTCAAAGGCGACCACGAACATACACTCTTGAAGACTGTGGTGTAAATCTTCTGACATGAATTTGACAGTGATACTTGAAGTCCGTTCTGCCTCTAGCTTATTGGACTGCTGCATATACCACGTGTGCAATTGCATGCAACTATGTGGTAGCTTTTGGAGGTCTTTTTGCTCGAGCAACAGCTTGCCAAGCACAAATTTGCGGGCCAAAGGTAGGTACGGAATATCATCATTGGTCTTCTTTGCTTTGCCCTTGCTGGCCTTGCTGCCTCGGCTATAGCTCGACTTCACGGCAGTTGACTTTGAAGGAAGCAGCGGTGCAAGTTGCTCTGATGAGAATAGGACTCGTGGAGATAGCACCGGTGCAGTATCCGGTGGTGGAACCGACTAGTCTTGTAATGGAGATAGCACCGGTGCAGTATCCGGTGGTGGAACCGACTGGTCTTGTAATGGAGATGGCACCAGTGCATGTTGCTCTGGTCCTGCCACCGGTGAAGAAGCCTCTAGGGAGATGTCGCTTTTGGGCCACTGGATGAATGTTCCAATGGCCTGTCCTAGAGTCACGATCTCGTCGTTGGGGGGCTTTGGTAGCGGGACCACCTCAAAATTGACATACACACCATCCACATTAACTTTTGCGAAGCCTGGCGCTAAAGCTTGACCGTGCACCATGGCCCCGTTACCAGATGAATATGCCTGGCCCCAAGCAGCGTACAAGGGAATGGAGCCATATCTCACTTGGAGCCTGCACTTCGTAGGCTCCTACATAACGATACAAAATTAGCTACTCGAATAGGCCTACCAATGGAGCAAGCATTCGAGAGGTAATAATTATTACCAGGATGTCGTCCACAGGAAATTTGGACTGGGTTTGCGTCGGATTGGATGCGCAGCTACTCGGACGGTTGTGCGGGCTAGCTAGCACAGGAGCGGCGGTGGCGACCTGCTAACTTTCTGTCTGTTTCCGCACCTCATCTCTGATTACATCAGCCAGCGAATCCAGTAGCTCCTCTTTAAGAGATGCCTTGATCTCTTCTCGTAGCTGTGCGTCACGCTCGGCTTTGTTTCTCTTCCTACGCCGATACATTCCAGAGTCATCTTGGAAACCATGTTTCCAAGGAACATAAAGCCCAAGGCCTCTCGTACGACCCGGGTGCTCCTTGTTTCCCAGGGCCACGGAGAGCATATCATTCTCCCTTGTTCCCTGGAATGATCCCAGGGTAGATTCAAAACTCAGCTCTTCCTGCAAGAGCACGAAATGTCATTTCAATTCATACGAAGTTGTGGAGTAAATACAAGCTACGTAGTTCTATCGATATCTTACCAGGCGCTGGGACACTTGCTGGTCTGCAGGGTTTCGAAAGGAGACGTCCCCCGATGTCGTTGTAGATGACCTTGCTCTAATCCAATTTCGAGCGCGGTCATCCGGGATATTGGAAAACAGCGGGGTGATGTCCTGTGCAGCTGCCAGGTCATCCTCCTTCCTCCACTGTGGGATTTTACCCGCATACCTAGCTGTGCCAAGTTTGTGGGGGTGTGTGTTTTTTGCCTGGAGGGCCTTGTGCGCTGTACTTGTACTTTTGAAATCTTCGGACGTCTTCATCGCCTTGAACTCATCCCATTGTGGTTCCAGGAATGGGTATTTATGAAAAGGCATTTCGTCCGTCTCGACGTATTTCCTGACAAGCGTGCTCTTGAAGTTCATCCGTGCTTTGCACGCCGCTAGGTAGGTTTGTCGTTGCACAGTGTATAGGTGTTCTTCTGGGAACTCGAACGATGCCAAAATTTCGGTCCACAGCTCACGTTTCCAAGTGTCAGGCACGTTCTTCCACGACTTGTATGTGATCTCAATTCGTTCTCGTGCAACTATTCCGACCATGGTTCGGAATGCGTTTACTGCTTTCTGAGGAAGGAGAGGGACCCCAGATGCATCCACCGCTGTGATGGTCTGTTGGCCCTCAGGCTTCTTCGATAGCCCTCTTCCTTGGCGTCTTGATGTTGGAGCGGAAGCCTCCGGCGATGATGTTGAAGAATGCGCGGGTGACATGTTGCTCTTTTTGTGGGTCTATTAAGATAAGATGAGAAAGTGATCATATTGAATTGGAAGAGAGGTGAGGAGTAGAGGGGAGGGGGAGAAGGGAGGGGGTGATATGGACATAGAGAGGGGGTGATGTGCCTATCTTAGCACCTACTTTAGTTGCTAATACTATAAACCAAATAGCAAAGTCCCTAAACTAGTGTATCCGGTTCATTGAACGGGAACACTAGAGTAGGTCACTTGCTTCATTTGCTGTTTTTTGGCAAGATACATGGAGCATTTGGGTGGAAAGATGAACTGTTTCGTCAGGCGCATGACTGCCAATTCGAATTGGCAGTCATGCGCCTGATGAAACATTTCATCTTTCCACTCAAATGGTCCATGTATCTTTTGCAACAATCGCAAGATTTCTTTATCTGGGAACCTCATCCACAACATTCTCCACTCCGACAATCCTTCTTTTTCCCGCAAAATTCAAGGCAATTTTATTACAAAAGTGCAAAAAAAAGACATTCCCAGATTCTTCGTGAGCAGCCGACATAGCCGACTTCTTCGGTGAGCGACTATCCATCTGCTTCTTCCCACTTCTTTTCTGAATCATCGCTACTGGTGTACGTGATCCAGAGACCAGAGATGAAGAAAAGAAGTGGGAAGAAGCAGATGGATAGTCGCTCACCGAAGAAGTCGGCTATGTCGGCTGCTCACGAAGAATCTGGGAATGTCTTTTTTTTTGCACTTTTGTAATAAAATTGCCTTGAATTTAAGAAGGAAAAAGAAGGATTGTGGGAGTGGACATCACATCTCGGCAGTAGTCGGCATATACTATTACTACAAGGTCTATAAACAAAGTTCTATGAAGCAAATGACACAAACTAGTGTATCCGGTTCATTGAACGGGAACACTCGAGTGTGTCACTTCATGCCCCTTGAAGGTCTATGTGGCATATATTATTACTACAAGGTCTCTAAACAAAGTTCTATGAAGCAAATGACACAAACTAGTGTATCAGGTGGTCCTTGATTGGTTAATTTGTGCTCTCAAATTGTAGGGTTGCACAAGATTAATCTTGGCCGTCCCGCTACTAATAAATGAGGAAGCAAGAAAAGTGAAACATGATGCTCAATGTTAGGAAGAGAGGAGAGGAGTAGAGGGAAGGGGGAGAAGGGAGGGGGTGATGTGGACAGAGAGAGGGGTTATGTGCCTATACTATATACTATAATACTATATACTAACACAACAAGCAATGTAATATGTACTAATGTAAACTAAGCAACTGTAATAAACAATGTACCAATGTAGTATGTACCAAATAGCAAACTAATTAAGCTACTGCAGTAAACAATGTACCAAATAGCAAACTAATTAAGCTACTGCAGTAAACAATGTACCAATGTAATATGTACCAAATAGCAAACTAATTAAGCTACTGCAGTAAACAATGTACCAATGTAGTATGTACCAAATAGCAAACTAATTAAGCTACTGCAGTAAACAATGTACCAAATGTAATATGTTTAAGCTACCGCAGTAAACAGTGTACCAAATAGCAAACTAATTAAGCTACTGCAGTAAACAATGTACCAATGTAATATGTACCAAATAGCAAACTTATTGTACGATGCTTGCCCGCGCAAACGGGAGTTCAATAAAACTCGTTGTTCGCAAGCCGCAACTAAATTAAGTCGTAGCATCGAGGTCCGCCTCCGCACGCGCCAGTCTACGGACTCTAAATTAAGTTGTAGCGTCGAGGTCCGCCTCCGCACGCGCCAGTCTACGGACTCTAAATTAAGTCGTAGCGTCGAGGTTCGCCTCCGCACGCGCCAGTCTACGGACTCTAAATTAAGTCGTAGCGTCGAGGTCCGCCTCCGCACGTGCCAGTCTACGGACTCTAAATTAAGTCATAGCGTCGAGGTCCGCCTCTGCACGCGCCAGTCTACGGACTCTAAATTAAGTCGTAGCGTCGAGGTCTACCTCCGCACGCGCCAGTCTACGGACTCTAAATAAGACGCAGCGGGGGGACGCCCTCGCGCGCACTCTCTGGAGTATAAATAAGACGCGGATGTTTTCCCTGCGCACTCTACGGAGTATAAACAAGACGCGAATACTGTGCACGCACAGGCGTTGCTCCTGTGCGTACTCCTCGGAGTATAAATAGGACGTGGATGTCGATCCCACGCACTCTCCAGAGTATAAATAAGACGCAGATGTTTTCCCTGCGCACTCTGCGGAGTCTAAACAAGACGCGAATCCCCAACCGCATAAAACACCGGCCCAGATAGCAGCATACAACACTGAGAACAAGTGCTACTTTGATTCATCGCAAAAGTGTGGGGATTACATGGCTACAAGCATGAGCACAAGTGCACCCCCTCCCCTCCCGCGATCTGGCCAGCTGCTCAGCCTTCACGCGGCGCCAACGGACCCGCGCCGCCGTCGTGGCGGTGGGGAACTTCTTCGAGCCAGCGAAGGAGGTCCCCTCCCCCGTGCAGCGTCTGCTGCACTACAACCCTCATCCTCCCTGACATGACCCCAGATCCGTCGGTGGAAGTTCTGGAGGCCAGGCTCGATGGAGCGAATAGCGTCCAACATCGCCTCCGGCCGGCCAGGAAGATCCAGGTGGGGATTTACCAGCTCATGGATGTGTCAACACCCATGGGTGTGAAGCAGGGTGAGGGCGAGGCATGCGCCAAGGTAGCCGCAATGCTCGCCGAAGGTCCTGGCGCTGCGGAGAGCAACGCCTGCCCCCTCCTCGATCAGCCCAAGTGTCTCCGTCAGGTCCTCCGGTCCATGAGTAGCGTCCGGCACGTCGACGCACAGATCTCAGAGGGCCCGGTTTAGAGACTCCATTGCCTTCCACGCCGACATGGACGCATCGTCCAAGACGTGGTTCCTCTCTACAACAGACTCAGCCAGCTGGGTTTTCTCCTCCTCTAGGGCGGCGATCTGCTGCAGGAAGGAGGCACGTTCCTCTGCCGCAGCGCGCTTGACTTCCTCGGCCTCGAGTCGCGTGGTCGCCAAGGCGCTCTCCAGCGCGTGAAGCTCTTCGTCCTTCGTCACGTGAGCGTCATCCACGTCACGAAGGCTGGCTTCTAGGGCCCTCCGCTCCCGGATGCGGGCCTCGTCTAGGGCTTCGCTGATGACAAGCGTCTGGAAGCAGCAACAAGAGTCAGCGGGTGCCCGGTAGCACCGTACAAAACACAAGCACGCATACTCACCCTTATCTCCGAGGCCCGCAGCGCGAGTGCTAGGAGGTCTCCCTCGCACGATGACAACATCTGTCGGTCAAGGCCGCCGCTGGCACGCTCCGCGGCTGCAGTGAGAACACGAAGTATCTCCAGGCGCGGAAGGAAGTCAGAGAGAATGGGCTCTGGCCCCACCGCGTCAGGGGCTGCGGAGGCTTCGGCCACTTCGACGGCCTCAGATGCCGGCGGGGCACCCTGCACAAGGTTCGGGACTTCGCGCACACCCTCGTTGCTCGATCCTTCACCATGTCCGGGAGACCTCGTCTCGCCTGATGTCGACGGAATGAGCGAGCAAATCGGAGAGAGTTTCGCGAAGTCATGCGAAGATAAGGAACCACGCCTACCTTCTGCACCCCTCGCCGTGGCAGGAGGTGGTGCCTGTTCGGCCGCCAATTGCGGTGCGAGCGCCTCGATGGTCGGTTGAGAAGCCCCCTCGGCCGCGTCGGGCGCCACAATTCCAAGCATAGGGCCTGCAACGCCGTAGCGACCCTTCGGAGGCGGGGGGATTGGACTCGAGGACGTTTCTCCTGGGGAACCGAAGGCGATTCTTCCGCGGTGCTAACGGCCGCAGCTCCTGTCGCACCTTCGGTCTCCTCCGCGCCGGACGCGTCCCTGGCAGCCGCCGCGGGTGGCAAAGCACCGTCGGCCGCAGCACTCTCACCAAGAATGACGTCCCCCCCGGGTTGGCGGGTTTCGGCCCAACAAAGGCTGTACTCGCAAGCTCGACAGCGCCGGCAGGTAGTGCCGCCAGTGGATTCGAGACGGCGCGCCCTCCCGAACTGGTCCGGCCGGACCCATTGCCGATCGAATGTCCCGTCTCAGTAGTGCCAGCTGCCGAGGTGGCTGGCGGGCTGGATACGGCAACCGCGGAGCGGGCCCGGTGCCGCGAAGACAATGCCCCGGCTTGGCTGCCACCGCTGCGATGGCTCCGAGTCCCTACGGGAGACTCCGCCGGCATCGCGCGCTCAGGCACAGCAATGCCCAGAACCTCGCACGTTCAGTTTACCCGCCCTTGCGTCGCCGCTTTGGTCGCATCCTCGCGAAGCTTGTACTCCTTAAGCGTGTACGGGCCAAGGAACGCCACAACCGCGCGCTCCGCATCTTCTAGCTGAGCCACTGCGCAAAATATAACAAATCGATCAGACGGGGACTACGCAGACACCAAAAGGGATGCGTACTAGCGCGCTGGACGACTTATAAGGAGCGGAGGGCGGAAGCAGGCAAGACACTGTCGGGCGAACCCCGTCCTCTTGGTCGTCACCCCGTTGCGTGTACTTCCACCGGGCGGAGAGTGGCGCCACCCCGTACATCGTAAACTCCTCGGCCAGGTAGCGCATGCTTAGCCGACGGGCGACGCCGGCAAGCCTCCACAGCCTCTGTGCATCGTCAGCCTCCAACTTCACGCTTGGCGAACTATTGAACGAGATTGGCCCACCTCGGCATAGTAGGCCACTCGTGCTGGTCATGACGTAATAAAACCACTGCCGCGTCTAGCCGGATTCCCACTTCCCCTAGGTGGCCGGCACGGGGAACAGTGTCGTACAGGACTTCCGTAGCACGAAGTCCACACTGCCAAAGTTGGATACATCCCCTTCCCCAACTTTCATGGGTCGACAACACGCATCGTGTAGAGTGGCGAACAGGCTTGCGCTGGGGCGCCGGCCTTCTGTCTGTGTCGCCCATGAAAAGACGGCCAGACAGACTATCGCATTTGGCGTCAGCTGTGCCAACTCCAACCCATAGGTCCGTAGGACTTCGCCCACAAACATCGTTGAGGGCATTCGAAGGCCGGCGTCAAAGAACGCAACAAAAACGATCGCCTCCGCTTCCCGGGGCTTCAGCTCCGTCTCGTCATGCTCCTCAGCACGCTCCTCGATGGGGTAGGCGAGCCCCGGCACGCTCCTCGATCTTCCTCTCCCGGACAAGCCGCTGCAGCGTCTCCTCGCTTACGCGGCTCCTTCCCAGCACACGGGAGTAGCAGCCCCTCGAGCACTCCATGGCGTCCCACGGCTCGTCGGCACGTGAACGCCCGCGCAGCACCAAGTCGTACTCCCCAGAAGGGAAGGACAACTCGTCCCGGCCGGGCAAGGAGTCACCGCTGGTACGGCGGGAGGCATCGTCATGGCAGGCCATTGTCCTCTACGATAATGGCAAAAAAGAGCAAAGACAGGAGCAAGTTGCGCTACTGGCAGCACGGAGCAAGAAAGGCTAAGCGATAGGCAAAACAGAACACCCCCACCACAACGATGGCACCTTATAAAGCTCGCTCGTCTCCCCCAGCGGTTCGACTACCCACGACTTGCAAAGAAGAACCGTCGGCACCTGGAGGAGCGTGCTGGGTAGGTGGCCAGGCAGCGCACAACGCCGCCACGTGCCCCGCTTCCCTAGGGAAGAGGCGAACTACCGCGGCCACGCAACCACTCACATCCCACGATGCACCAGTTACAAGCCGCCGCGTGCCCCACCCACGGGAAGGCTGACTGCACGGCGCGACAGCCTGCCCCCTAACAGGTCAGGCGTCGGCACGATTCCAGCCGCCATTAAAAGCGCACTACCAGACCAGGGGTCACAATAGCTTCCAGGCGCCAGCTCTGCTGCCACCCATTCGAAGGGTAAGGGACGGAGCACGTGCGCGTCTACTTCGACTCGGCGCCAGCCTCCGCTGCCACCCGTTCGAAGGGTAAGGGACAGAGAGTGCGTGCGTCTACTTCGACTAGGCGCCAACCTCCGCTGCCACCCGTTCGAAGGGTAAGGGACGGAGCGCGCGCGCGTCTACTTCGACTAGGCGCCAGCCTCCGCTGCCACCCGTTCGAAGGGTAAGGGACGGAGTGCGCGCGCGTCTACTTTGACTCGGCGCCAGCCTCTGCTGCCACCCATTCGAAGGGTAAGGGATGGAGCGTGCGCGCGTCTACTTCGACTCGGCGCCAGCCTCTGCTGCTACTTCGACTCGGCACCAGCCTCCGCTGCCACCCGTTCGAAGGGTAAGGGACGGAGCGCGCGCGCGTCTACTTCGACTCAGCGCCAGGCTCCGCTGCCACCTATTCGAAGGGTAAGGGACGGAGCACGCGCGCATCTACTTCGACTCAGCGCCAGGCTCCGCTGCCACCTGTTCGAAGGGTAAGGGACAGAGCGCGCGTGCGACTACTTCGACCAGGCGCCAGCCGCGGAGCGCCTGCGCGTCTACCTCAGTTAGCCAGCCCCGGCACCAGCTCCGGCTTCGGCGTCAGACCTCGGGCTCTGCTGCACACTAAGGCTTCACAAGTTCGTAAGAGTTCACAGGCCGTAGGGACGGAGGGGGCCAAAGGATTCGGCAACATGGCTTTGGCCCTGTGAAGCCCTTCACCATGAGAGGCTCCTGTTGTAGGGGTGGCCCCCACCTAAGCCCAGCAGGCCTGTTAGAAGGTTATAGGGCCCAAAGTAGGACATGTGTAATGGCGTAAATACACCTGACAGGGATGTACTGATGAAAGTGCATAATTGTAAAAGCATACCCCATATGAATATATATATATATATATCAAGGCTATGGGGGAGGGGATCACTCTCTCCAAACTCTCCACTACCATCTCTCTCTCTGTTTGGTCTGTAACCACAACAATATCAATAGAAGTTGTAACATCTGGCCTCTTCTTAATTTTCTTTCCGATCATTAGGTATAAGCAAACAGCAATTGCTCCCACTGCTATTGAAACAGCAGGGAGTACAAACTTGAGGAAGTGTTGACCATGAGTTGGGTGAGACTTGTCTAGACATGGCAAAAATCCTAGACGTGGATCACCGCACAGCCCAACATTTCCCATCAAAGATTGCAAGGTGCGGTTTGAGAAAACACCTCCATTTGGTACCTGACCTTCTAGATTATTAGAAGAGAGGTTCAAACTAGTGAGGTAGGTGAAGTTGGCAAGGTAGTCTGGTATAGTACCTGAAAGATTGTTAGAAGATAGGTCCAATGTTGCTAAGTTGGTCAAATGGCGAAAGGATTCCGGGATCCAACCCTCGAAAGAGTTGCGCGATAGGTTTAGGTAGGTTAACATTTGATGCTGTGCAAATAAATTTGGGAGGCTACCAACTAAGAGGTTGTTGAAAACGTCTATTCTGTCCATTCCTTGCATGTGGCTAAGATCAGATGGTAATGAACCAGTGAGGACATTATTGGACAGATCTAGTTGAATAAGGTTATCAAGATGAAATAATCCTGCTGGTATAGTTGACGATAGCTCGTTATAAGAAAGAAAAATGTACTCTAACATGGTGAAGTTAGCTAGGCCAACTGGTATATATGGAGCCAGAGAACTTATTATTATCAAGGAACAACTTCACAAGTCCCCGTGATATACTAATTTGTGCCGGGATTGGGCCAGACATGTTATTCGTAGAGAGATCAAGTTCCTGAAGGTTCTCCAACATCATGATGGATTCTGGGATTGCTTTGGTAAGTTGGTTGTTTTCAAAGCTTAGCCAACGGAGGTCACTCAGATTAGATAGTGTAGCCGGAAGCCCACCAATTAACCTGTTGTCGGTTCCCTCGAAATGTAACAACTTTCTTGATAGGTTTCCAACGTTGTTAGGCATACTCCCAGTGAAAGAATTGCTTGATATTGCAAGGGCTTGGAGTTGCCTACAATTGCAAAGGCTGTCCAAGAAATCAAGATCCCCTACAAGGTGATTCTGTTGAATATCGAGAAAGTTCAGAGATCTGATGTCTCCAAGTGTCGATGGTACTGATCCAGTCAGCAGGTTCACATCCATTGCCAGGAAAGACAATTGAGATAGGTTTCCGACAAAAGCGGGAAAGGGTCCGTTCAGCTGATTAAATGAAAGATGAAGATGGGTGAGTTGTCTCATTGTTCGCAGTTCCACCGGAATCTATCCGGTTAAGTTAGAGAATGAGAGGTCAAGCGCCTTGAGCATAGTAAGATTGCTGAGCACACTGGGGATTGACCCAAAAAGGGCATTTACACCTAAAGAAAGGAAAGTGAGCCGTGACAGTTTAGCCAGCCATGTTGGCATGACATCCACAGAGAGTTTCACATATAGAAAGTGTCTGAAGGTGTTGGCATGCCGCAAGGCCCAATGGAATCTGATCGTAGAATCTGTTCATAAAGAGATAACATCGTTTCAAACATGGGAAGACTAAAGCTTCCGTTGTTAGGTATAGGCCCAGTTAGGCTATTCTCCCCGAGGGACATGATTTCAAGCCTAGACATGTTGAAGGTGGTAGGAGGCACTGGGCCAGAGATGTGATTATATTCCAAATCAAGAACTCGAAGCATGCGCAAGGAGCCAATACCATCTGGCCGTTGTTTCCAAAGAACATGTAGCTTAGTGAAGGCATGTCGTTGGCTGAAAAATTTGTCATGGGCCGCTCATGTAATTTTCTTTCAGAGATATGAACCAGAGGTTATGTAATGTTTGCAGCTCCAGTGGGATTTGCCCCGATAGTTGGTTATGTTTTAGCCGAAGAGCTTCAAGCCTTGTGAGGTTTCCTATGGCAGAGGGAATGGCATCTGACAAACTGTTGTAGGAAAGATCAAGAATTCTAAGACGAGGCAACCTTCCAAGATCAGCTGGGATGGAGCCCGTGAGATTTGTGTTGGTGAGGTTTAGGACATGGAGGAAAGAGAGGTTACCGAGATTAGGAGTGAGCTTTCCTTGGAGGGGCACGTCCGGCAACGCCAGAGCGGTGACACGCTGACGTCGCCGGCTGAACGACACGCCGACCCATCTACAAAAGGACACGTTGCTTGGCCAGCCGTCGTGAAGGACGCCAAGAGGATCGGAGAGCTGGGCTTTGAAAGCCAGCAGCGCGGTGAGGTCGCCGGTGGTGTTGCTGATGGTGCGCGAGGGCAAATAATTGTTATTAGCGTCCATTGCCACGGCCATGACCGTCGCCAGCAGCAAGAGTGCCGCTGCCAATAGTTGTAGGAGGTGCAAATGCGGAAGCCGGGCCATGTCCGCGCCCGTCGGGTCGAGCTATTGGTGTACGTCTCTTAGCAGAATGAAAGAAATATTCTTTGGCGGAATTAAGCTTACACAACAAGCGGTACAGTTGCGTTCTACATCTCCTAAATACCCAACAGATTGGAACCGTGTTCGGCAGTAGCAAGGTGACCCGCGTTGTCGGGACCTGAATTTTGCATTTTGAACCCTACGTGTTTATCGTGCTACTCCTATAATCAGTGGCTAGCATACGTATTCATATTACATTCACACATGATAAATTTAAACAAGATAGTATATATAGGTATCAAACAAACATAAACTTACATGGCGAAGTTTACTGAGTCGACCGGCCAAATAGAATACATAATAAAAATAGTTCAGCGAAAATGAAGATAAAAGAGGCATAAAAAACTAGCAAGTATGCCTTAACCCATCCACAAGCAACTGACTAGGGCAAAGATCCTAGAATCTGACATCCTCATCACCAAAATATGTTGCGTAAAATTAACTGCAAAACAAATCTTCTTCTGCATCCTCTAAATATGTTCAATAAGCAATTGTGAGTATGAAAATCATAGTCCACAAAATTTTATAGCAAAATTATATAGTATGCAAGCTGAGATAAAAGCGGCTGTCTAGTCTAGTTTAATTTGCAAAAATATGTTTTCGATTGTAATAACAAGTAATAGACTGCAAACGAAAGTTGTAAGAGCATTTGAATTTGATAAGCAATTAATAATAAAGCATGAATAGCATAATTTAGAACAAGAGGCTTACTGACCTAGGATTTCGAAACAATGACAATAACATTGCCAAACCAAACCATGCATGGATTTTTTGTCCATACATTTCTCGAACCATTTCATAAAACATAACACTACTAAGATGGAGTATCCACCAAGTCGTTCATGACCGTGGATAAGACTATTCGAATAGTTTTGCACTCTATAAAGATTGTACATTTTATTCATACGACATAAATATCACACCATATTATACATATCACGTGATACCATCGGTGCCGGACTTGAGAGTTCATGACAAAGTTTTTACATTACCGGTCATAGTGACCACCACACTATGATTACCTTCTTAAGGCAGGGAGTGCCCTCCAGCTTCCTAAGATTCATATGGTGTGTTGGTAAATCTTCATTCCTAGTAAAGTCCCTCTGAACATGGAATCCCTCCATGCCCGCACTAGCCCAATTACACATATAATCTACCATCTGCGGTGAAGTTTCTACAAACCAGTAAGATATTATGATAGGCCTTCCCATAAAGACGCATGTGGTTTTACATTATAACTTGGATCTAATTACACTCTGCAGATATAATGTACAACCACACGTGCCTTTGTGGGAAGGTCTAGAATAATAAATTACCAGGTTCTACCAACTTTACCACAAATGGCAGATTGTAGGTGTAATTGGGCTAGTGTGGGCATGGAGGGATTCCATGTTCAGAGGGACCTTAACAGGAAGGAGGGTTTACCAATACACCGTATGAGTCATGGGATGCTGGAGGGCACTCCCCGTCTTAAGAAGGCAATCAGAGCACGGTGGTTGACCAGTAATGTAAAAGTTTTGCTATGAACTCTCAAATTGAGTATCGATAGTATCGCGTGATATGTATAACATGGTGGGATGCTTATGTCGTATGGGTAAAGTGTACAACCTCTACAAAGTGTAAAAATATTGGAATAGCCATGTCCACGGTCATGGACGACTTGGTGCAAACTCCATCTTAGTAGTTTTATGTTTCATAAAATGGTTCTGAGAAGGTATGAATGGGAAATCTGTACATAACATGTTCGGCAAGTTTATTGTCACTGTTTTGAAATCCTGAGATGGTAAGGCTCTTGTTCTAAATTATGCTATTATTGCTTTATCATTATTTTCTTCTCAAATTCAAATGCTCTTACAACATCTGTTTGTAATCTATTACTCGTTATTTCAATTAAAAGTATGTTTCATAGATTAAACTAGACTAGACACCTTCCATTGACTTAGCCTACATACTATATAACTTTGCTTAAAAATCTTGCAAAGTACAATTTTTGTACTCATCGTTGCTTATTGAACATATTCAAAGGATACAGAAGAAGACTTGTCTTGCAGGTATTATTACGCAATAGGTTTTGGCGATAAAGACATCAATTTCTAGGGTCTTACCCTAGTTAGTTGTAGTGGATATGGGTTGAGGCATACTTTCTGAATTTTAATACCTCTTTTATTTTTTGCTTCTGCTAAACTTATTTCATTGTATATTCTATTTGGCCGGTGGGCCCATGTGTTGTAAAACCTCACCGCATAGGCTTATGTTCGTTCTCTACCTATGTACACTACCCTGTTTTAAATTTATCATGTATGCATGTGATATAAATATTGTTGAATGTGTGTATTAGCCAGGGGCCATGGGACTAGCACGGTAAACACATAGGGCTCGGAATGCAAATTTCAAGTCTTGATAGGGTGGTCCCTAGGTCATCTGGATGGCGGGCAACGTTGGCGCTATCCTCGCTATCGCCCTCCCCCTTCCTCATCGCGTCATCTTCACCCCCGCTCAGTTCCTTTGCGCTAGACTCTGACGCAAGGGGAGCGGAGGTGCCAACAAAATGGGAATTGTGGTGATATGGGATTCAAATGTTCATGCCCATCTAGGTCCTTGCGTCCGCCGCCATCCTCGTCGTCGCTTTCTAGTGATCCATGGGTGCGATTGCAACCAGTGGAGGGGATGGGGCACTTGAGCACCAGTAGGCCAAGAGCCTCACACATACGATTGATGTGAGGGTCGTCGAAGATGGCACTAACCCAAAAACTATGTTCCATCAGGATATAGGGGCCGAGGAACATGGTTGCAGCCCTCTCAGCCTCCTCCAGTGATAGCACTGAGAGACGTTCATGGAGGAAACATGGGAGGCAATAGAAAACATCCAAGCATACAAAAATTTTGGGGTGTACCTGGATCTGTAAGCTTTGCGAGTTGGGTTAGGGGACCCTAGATCCCGTCCTCCTAGGCAGCCCTAGTCTTCAACATCTATTTTTGGGCTAGCAGGGCCACACGGAGCATACAAAATTCCTTTGCAAGATCACATATGTTCATATGTTGTGCAAGCACACGGAGCCACTTCGTGCGATCCTCGTCATCTTTAGTTGACCTTCGCGTATGGAGAAGACACGGAGTGCATGCTCTGCCCGGTCCAATGGAGGCGGCTACCTGACTCCATGCTGTTGTAGAACCACCTCCGCACCCAACAGGACTCTCACTTCGTCCGCGTGGAGTTGGGCAGGAAGTCCTTCAAGTAACCCGAACGGACTTGGAAATTGGTGTTTGCTAGG
This sequence comes from Dendrocalamus latiflorus, assembly GCA_017311315.1. Taxonomy (NCBI): domain Eukaryota; kingdom Viridiplantae; phylum Streptophyta; class Magnoliopsida; order Poales; family Poaceae; genus Dendrocalamus; species Dendrocalamus latiflorus. The sequence goes on along the minus strand of CM029642.1, from coordinate 4,376,257 downwards.
TTGGAGAACTGGCCATCACCTACCTACTTTGATTGGCACTGGGCGTCATGTAGGGACACAAAGAGCGTCACGCTCAAAACCATGGTCTTCAACTAAATGGCCCATGAGAAGACAGCTACCCACGTGATGGCATTCGCAGTTAGCTATGAAAGCTCTAGGTCATACGCCCAGAGCACCTTGCCCACAAAATGCACAGACAAGTACGTAGCGAAAACCAGCTCTCGGCATCCCTCGACCAGGGAACCACCTCCTTTGTAGCCGGTCGATGAACAAGCTACCGATCAGAGACCTTGTCATCCACACAAGCGCATCCAAGAGGTCGTTTGTCATTAGCGAATGACCCAGCGTGTTCATGAATGAGATGACTCGCCTCGACCCCCTCCAATGTTTACCAATGGCCAAGTCAGGCCATGCATCCTCACTAAAAACACCGTCGTGATTGGAACCGCCAAGATTGGATGATGCCACAGCTACAACCGCACGACCAACATGATCGTTTCCTCAGGTCATGCTGGGAACGGTGGGGGCAAACACATGCAGGGTTGTCAGACGGTTATGCACCGGCAAAAAACAAAGAGTATAAGCTAAGGCTCAACGGTGAGCAAGAAGAAAGGAAATGGAGAGTAGCGAAAGGAAATGATAGAAAGAAATAAAGAAATGTAAACCGTCGTACAACTTTATATCGATGGGACAGGCGCGCGAACCTATAACTGGCGCAACCACCCACGTTCCCAAGACTGGATCGATGCCACTTGTACGATGCTAGCGGCGCATGCTCAGGCCTGTCACATGAGGTGAGGTGGGACATGCAAAAGGAAATGGGAACCATGGACGGAGCGTACGAGACAATAGAGCACACGTGAACCAAAGGCATGCCCTCGGGGAGGTCCCCCACATGTGGATGGCATGCCTCAGCCAAGGCATAGACAATGAAGGTGGCACCAAGATCGGAGAAGGGTCCGGCAAAGGTGCAAAGCCCAATTGGAGGGCGAGCGCATCGAAAGAAGCGGACCCATGAGGAAGACCATTGGGCGAGTGGACGCCAACACACGGGATCCAACCGTACTCCCTAGAGGTGCCCTGAAGGAATACACATGCGACATGATGTCGGCCTAGCGGCTATGAATCCCTTGACCATAAGAGGGTATTGTTAGGGAAGTGGCCCCCAACTTGGCCCACTCAGCCCACTAGGGCAAAGACCCATTATGCGTGTAACTAGAAGGTAGGCTCACTAAGGCTATGGTAAGAAAATAACATATTTGCCCTTGCTAGTAAAGACCTTAATAGGAAAATTTGTGTAAACAACCTCTTCCATGACTATAAATTTGAGACCTAGGGAACCATGGAAGAGAGAGAGAGAGAGAACATTTTAGATTTATGAAATAGATTGAACACCAACTACATTCTATACCATCCCTCTCTCTTGATTTTTAGGTTCCACACACCCCTCTCCAAGCCCTCGTATCTGTTGTTTGATGTGTAACCACAACATACTATATGAATAATTAACCATCAAAAGAAATAAGAAAAAAACTGACGCTTTTGCAGCTGTTGCCTTCAAATGGCACTTGGAATTCCACAACATAGATGCCATGGCATCACCTCATGTCACCTAGTCACCACTACTAGGCATCCCTTCAACGAGAGGCAGACGCCAGGCCACCTCGGTTCGACTGGGCGGGGTTTAGGGCTGTAAAAAAAGCTCGAAGCTCGTGAGCTACTCGAGTTCGGCTCGTTTCAGGCTCGATTCGAGCTCGGTTCGAACTTTAAATGAGCTGAACTCGAGCTTGATCTCGAGCTCGCGAGCTTTGCCGAGCCGAGCTCGAATAGTTCGCGAGCCCCGGTTCGAGCTTAAATAGTAATACATATTAATTCTTACCGAGCTTACTCGAGCCGAACTTGAGCTCGAGCTTTTCTTATTATTAAAAATTAGTGTATATTTGCATTATTTTAACTATTATCGAGCTTACTAGAGCCGAACTCGAATTTAAAATTTTCTTATTATTGAAAAATAGTGCATAATAAATTATTTAAATTGCAACGAGCTTCAACGAGCCGAGCTCGAGCCTACTCGAGCTTAGGCCGAGCGGAGCTCGAGCCCAAATCCAAGCTCGGACCCCAACTCGAGCTCGGCTCGAGCTTCTACCGAGCTCGAGCCTGGAAGGCCAAGCTCGCTCGAGCTCGGCTCGTTTACAGCCCTAGCGGGGTTAGGATCACTCACCTTTTCACTTGGTGTTAGCAGAGGTGTTTCTGCCCCTCTGCGAAGCACACCCACCCCTCTCCGGCTCGCCTTCCACCAGCCACAGTAACTGCCATTTGTGACTTGGATTCGACCATTCCATAGGTGCATTTCTTCTGCATATTATAAACACTCATCTTTTCACTTAGTACATGGAAAAAACTAAGCATTTTCTATATGTATAAATTCAGGTTGTGCACTCTAGTATATACGTTTCACCACCACAAGTACATCCACCACCACAAGTACATCCATGGCCCCATTGCAGCATCTTGACTCTTTCTCTCTTTTTTTATTTTGAAATATGCAGCATGTTGTTTAGCTGTAACTATTAGGCCCTACTTAAAAATACTGTGGCTTTTGGCTAATTACGAGAGAGATTAAAGGAGTAAGAAAGAAACCACTCTGTTTAATACGGCTCCTACAGCGACTCCTATAAATAGCTTATAGAAATCACCTTAAGAAATCACTCCGTTCAAAAAGTATCTTCTAAAAGTTAAAAACTGAAACTATTTAAAATGTCCGTAGAAATCATTTTAAAAAATCACTCCGTTCAAAAATCAGCTTTTAAAATCTTAAAAATTGAAACTGCTAAGAAACGGTCCTTAAGACTGTTGCTCCATGTGGAATCATGAAACAAACCAAATTTCTGCAAAGAATTCAAATCTCATTTTGATTTCGTTTTCCTTTTATTCCTAACCCAAATCCGCACGAATCTCAACCCAACCCGCCCCTAATTGCTGCCGACATTGCCTCAACGAAGGAAATTTTGCGTGGCATTGTTCGTCACCCGAAAAACCACCACCGGCCTCTGTTTTTGCCATCGCCGGTTCTCCTCGAACCCTCTCGCGCTCCTCTGCGCTCTCTCGCGTTCCTCTTCCCCTACCAGCTCTCAGAGCGGTGTCAGAACTCGTACACCTCTACCCTGACACCCCCTAGACCCCCTTTCGACGCATCGAGCCCCTTGCCGTGCGCCCGCCACTGCCCCTGCCTTCTCGCGACCTCCCTCTCTCGGGTGACCTGAGCAATGCTAGAGACTTTTGACCGTCGCAACACCCTGCCCGAGATGCTAGACGTCCTCCCCAGCTAGCATTCCCCGACCCTTCTTGCCCCCCATGTGTCGCCGCAACCCTGACCCCCTCTCAGCACCGAACTACCTTTGGGCGCCTATAAAAGCCGCAGACCCTCCTGAACCTCTCCACACTCTCCCGTGAAGCTCCCTACATGCCCAATTAGCCTCTCACCGCCCTCACTGCCAGCAATCACCGAGAAGCTACAAGGTGAGCTCTGTTGGTGATATGCCCTAGAGGCAACATGGAGATGTTGAATATATCACATACTATGTTTATGATGCATTACTTTGTTCCTTGAAATAGACATTATCATTATTGATCAATGAGTATGTGACTTATTCATGAGACTCTTAATGCTTAAATGTTGCTATTTCTAAATGATCCCTGATCATATATCATATGAGGAACAAATATGATTCAAAGATCAGCATATGTATTGATTGATGATCATGTCTCATGGATCATGGTATGGTGATACCAAATCAATAATATGGACATGTGTTAGTGAACATATGTTGGATAGACCCGCCATGAGACACTGCAGAGATTCCATGTGTCATTAGTTGGTCTCAAGTAGTGTTTATGTAGAATCCTTAGACTTGAGATCATCATGGTTCCCAACATGCGTAGTAGCCTATTTTGGGACTACTAACCACTACTCCGTAACTGGGTAGTCATAAAAGTAGTCTTCGGGTTTGCTATGAAACATGTAGTGGGATGTGAATGATCAAGATAGAATTTGCCCCTCCTCATGGGAGAGATATCTCTGGGCCCCTCGATGTAATGGATTATGAAAGTGCATGGCCATGCCAATGTGATTGAGGAGTCAATCACAAGTTTATAATCCATCACATAATCGAGAGAGTGATTGAGCTATTAAGAGGATGACACGGGTCTCGCCTTGAGCTTAATCTATATCGTGAGGCAAAGGGATTCGTACATGAGAACATTACAGGTTCAGCCGATATGATCTTTACGTATACTTTGGGGTTAATATGTCTTGCTAGAGGCCGCTATTAATAGGGTGACCGGAAAGGCGTTTCCGGGTCGCGACCAAGTATACGTGAACCTACAGGGTCGCACACTTAACGGGTTGGAACACTAATTCGAATGTGATTCGGATGTGGGCTCAATTCGGATAGAGATCCGGATAGACTCCTATTGGGCCTCGGTCCACGAGGCCCAAGTGAGGAGGTCTATATATATGGAGGTGGGGGCTGAGGGATAAAAACACGCTTCTGTTCCTCACGAGCAAAACCCTAGCCGCCACCTCCCGAGCCAAACCCTAGCCGCTCGCGAGTGCTGGTACACTCGCGATCGGCGTTCCAGCCCCGGACGTGTGGATACCGGTGGAGGCGCTGCTCGTTGCGGCGTTGATCGGCATCAACAAACTACAGATTGGAACGGACTCGTGGTGTGGTTGATCGCGTGGAGGAGACGATCTGTTCGGGACGATCGGCTACTTCCACTACTACCTCGACGCGCGTGGTTGGATCGGCTTCTCCAACTCTTCTTCCGCTGCGCTGCGCGTCTAGTGGTAACGATCTATGATCCCTCCTTAGCATGATGTCCTGGTGTGCGCGGTAGAAATTTTTATTTTCTGCTATCATAGCATACGCGCGTTCCTTCAGTGGTATCAGAGCCAGGTTGCTTAGTTTGCGATCTGGATCAGCGCATATGTTGATATGCGGTTGTAGTAGATTGGATCTATTACAGTCTAGATCAATCGGTTCATGTGATGAATCGATGGTAGCACGGGTTGATGAGATCAATCGGTGAATCGGGGTTAGATGAGGCGCAGATTGTATCACTACTAGTGCCCTAGAGATTGTCTCGGATCGGCATAAGGTGGTTATGTCGAATACTAGTAGGATATGAATCTGATAGCCTCGGGCCAATGAAAAAAAAACTAGTGTCCTAGAGAATGTCTCGGATCGGCATAAGGTGGTTATGTCGAATACTAGTAGGTTACGGATCTGATGGCCTCGGCCCAGTGGAAAAACTAGCTTCCTAGAGAATGTCTCGGATCGGCATAAGGTGGTTGTGCCGAATAGTTTTTCCATTGCGATTTCATAGATTGGATCTGTAAATTTCGTAGGGTGTGTCGTGCGTACCCGCCTTGTATAGCGTCATGGGTTCACATCGTTAGGTAGAATACGATTCTACGTCTAACTTGTTTTTGCAGAGAATGATGTGAATAGTATGGCCCTATATCTTATTGGAATGTATGAGATGTATGTGATGCATGTAACATTCATTCGTGGCCTGTGTGTCATGATTATTTCAGCTATTGTTAGCTGTCTATATTGTATTTAACGACCTGTGTGTCGACCTTAATGCTTGAATCTATCTTTGTAATCTTCAATTTCTAGCTATTATAGGTAGTAGCCTAGTTTTGAGGTTACAAGCTTTCAAGCATGGTGGCCTAAAGGAGTGATGTGGAGGATGGAGATCGTCTACACCTACATGGAGATGGAGATCACCATTTTTTGGGCCATACTACTTCACAGTTAAATGTGTTTATCTGTGATATTATCTATCTTATTCTTATGCAATGTTTTTGTGATATGTTGCTTTGGTAGGATAGAATCCCTCATAAAATTAGGTGTTCATGCCCTTCCATATGTTGCACCAAAAGATAATGATCACCGCATGGTAGGTCTACCAAAGTAGAGTGCCGTCGGTTATCATCATTATTTGGGGTAGATGTTGGACATCTACATGCGGAAGCATTTGGTTTACTTAACAAGGTTATCAAAACAGTTTTGGACCTTGGGGCATAGGTTGGGGCCGGGGCATATTGATGTCACCCAACAAGCAAGAGTCACATAGGGATGTGATTAGCAAGGTGTTGCTTACCCATGTCACTAGTTTTCTAGCCGTGATGCCAAAGCTCACTAGGAATTAGTGAAATGAGGATCTTGACCCACTATGTAACTTAGAGGGAGTTTTGTTGCAAAACACATAGTGGGAGTCTTTTGTTAAATAGTTTAATAAAAGATGAACATAAACATAGTGCTAAACTTTGCATATTCTTTGTTGTAGATCATGTCAACTAATGCCGCATCCAGTTCTTTTAATTTGCGATCTATTCTTGAGAAAGAAAAACTCAATGGAACAAACTTTATGGATTGGTATCGCAACTTGAGAATTGTTCTCAAGCAAGAGCACAAGGAGTATGTCCTTGAGTCTCCTTACCCTGATGACTTTCCTGATAATGCTACTACGGCTGCACGGAGAACTTATGAGAAGCAAACGAATGATTACCTTGATGTGAGCTGTCTCATGCTTGCCACAATGTCCTCTGAGCTTCAGAAGCAATATGAGAACACATATTCCTACAATATCATTGTGGGGTTGCGTGGTATGTTTGAGAACCAAACAAGGGCTGAGAGGTTCAACACTTCAAAGTCCTTGTTTGCGTGCAGGCTTGCAGAAGGGAATCCCGTCAGCCCTCATGTGATTAAGATGATTGGCTACATTGAGAGTCTGGAAAAGCTTGGTTTTCCCCTTAGCCAAGAGCTGGCTACTGATGTGATTCTCCAGTCGCTCCCCCCGAGCTTTGAGCCATTCATACTGAACTATCACATGAACAACATGGTCAAGACCTTGGCTGAGTTGCATGGGATGCTAAAAACTGCCGAGGAAAGCATTAAGAAAAGCAGCAATCATGTGATGATGACGCAGAAAGGCAAGGGCAAGCCCAATATCAAGAAAGGCGCGGTCAAAAGAAAGTTAGCTCCCGATGAGATCGCGAGCAGTTCTAAGGCCAAGCAAGTCAAGAAGGGCGCTGCTCCTAATGCAGATTGTTACTACTGTAAGCAATCAGGGCATTGGAAAAGGAACTGCCCAAAGTACTTGGAGGATCTTGAGAAGAAGAAGGGAAGTACGACTTCCCCTCCAGGTATAAATGTTATAGAAATCAATCTTGCTACTTCATCCACTGATTCTTGGGTATTTGATACCGGATCGGTTGCTCACATATGCAAATCGTTGCAGGGGCTAAGAAGAAGTAGAAGTTTGAGGAGGAGCGAAGTGGATCTTCGCGTTGGTAATGGAGCAAAAGTTGCTGCGGTGGCTGTTGGCACCATGCCATTGTCTTTACCTTCAGGATTAGTTTTGGAATTGAATAATTGTTATTGTGTTCCATCTCTTTCCAAGAACATTATTTCTGCTTCATGTTTGCAAGCAGAAGGTTATGACTTTAGATCTATGAACAATGGTTGTTCTCTTTATTTCAAAGATATGTTCTATTGTCATACTCCATTAGTGAATGGGTTATATGTTCTTACTCTTGAAGAGTCACCAGTCTATAACATTAATGCAAAGACGCAACGTTCGAATGATTTGAATCCCACGTTTATTTGGCACTGTCGCTTAGGTCACATAAATGAGAAACGCATGGAGAAGCTCCATAGAGATGGTATTCTGCACTCATTTGATTTTGAATCATTTGAGACATGCGAATCTTGTTTACTTGGCAAGATGACAAAGGCACCTTTCACCGGTCAAGGTGAACGGGCAAGTGACTTATTGGCGCTCGTACATTCTGATGTATGTGGACCAATGAGGTCAACAGCCAGAGGTGGTTTTCAGTACTTCATAACTTTTACTGATGACTTTAGTAGATATGGGTATATCTACTTGATGAAGCATAAGTCTGAATCCTTTGAAAAGTTCAAAGAATTCCAAAATGAAGTGCAAAATCATTTAGGCAAGACAATCAAGTTTTTACGATCTGATCGTGGAGGCGAGTATTTGAGCCATGAGTTTGGCAATCATCTGAAGGATTGTGGAATTGTTCCACAATTGACTCCACCAGGAACACCTCAATGGAATGGGGTATCTGAACGGAGAAATCGCACCTTATTAGATATGGTGCGCTCCATGATGAGCCAAAGTGATCTTTCGTTGTCTTTTTGGGGGTATGCTCTTGAAACAGCCGCTTTCACACTAAACAGGGCTCCATCAAAATCAGTAGAAAAGACACCATATGAGATGTGGACAGGACAACGTCCTAGCTTGTCTTTTCTTAAGATTTGGGGATGTGAGGCTTATGTAAAACGTTTACAATCTGATAAGCTCAGTCCTAAATCTGATAAATGCTTCTTTATCGGGTATCCTAAGGAAACAAAAGGATATTACTTCTATAATCAAGGAGAAGGCAAAGTGTTTGTCGCCCGGCATGGTGTCTTCTTAGAGAAAGAGTTTCTCTCAAGAAGGGATAGTGGGAGCATGGTGCAACTTGAAGAAATTCGGGAAACACCTAAAAATGTTTCAGCTCCTACAGAACCACAACAGGATGAACAAACTGTTGAAGAACCTGTTGTGGACACACCGGCACCACGTAGGTCAGAGAGGTCACGTCGTGCACCTGAGAGGTACATGTTCTTGACTACTCAACAACGGGACATATTGTTGTTAGACAACGATGAGCCTAAGACCTATGAAGAAGCGATGGTGGGACCAGACTCTGAGAAATGGCTTGAAGCCATGAGATCCGAAATTGAATCCATGCACAGTAATCAAGTTTGGAACTTGGTTGATCCACCTGATGGTGTTAAAACCATTGAGTGCAAATGGATTTTCAAGAAAAAGATAGACATAGATGGAAATGTTCACATCTATAAAGTGCGATTGGTGGCCAAAGGTTTCAAACAAATTCAAGGTGTTGATTATGATGAAACTTTTTCGCCCGTCGCAATGCTAAAGTCTATTCGGATCATTCTAGCGATTGCTGCATATTTCGACTATGAAATATGGCAAATGGATGTCAAAACAGCTTTCCTTAATGGAAATCTGAGTGAGTATGTGTACATGACACAGCCCACGGGTTTTGTCGATCCGCAATCAGCTGGAAAGATATGCAAGCTGCAAAGATCCATTTATGGATTAAAGCAGGCATCTCGGAGTTGGAACATTCGTTTTGATGAAGTAATCAAAGGGTTTGGTTTCATCAAGAACGAAGAAGAGCCTTGTGTTTACAAAAAGGCTAGTGGGAGCGCACTCGTGTTCCTGGTCTTATATGTGGATGACATATTACTGATCGGAAATGACATTCCTATGCTCGAATCTGTTAAGTCTTCATTGAAAAATAGTTTCTCTATGAAAGACTTAGGAGAGGCGGCATATATTCTGGGCATCAAGATCTATAGGGATAGATCAAGAAGGCTAATTGGATTAAGCCAAGATACGTACATTGACAAGGTGTTGAAAAGGTTCAACATGCAGGATTCCAAGAAAGGCTTCCTACCTATGTCACATGGTATAAATCTTAGCAAGAGTCAGTGTCCTAGTACACCTGATGAGCGGGATAAAATGAATGCGATTCCATATGCTTCGGCTATGGGATCCATTATGTATGCCATGCTTTGTACACGTCCAGATGTCTCGTATGCTTTAAGTGCTACAAGTAGATACCAGTCAGATCCAGGTGAAAGTCACTGGATTGCCGTAAAGAACATCTTGAAGTACTTGAGAAGAACTAAAGATGTGTTCCTCGTCTATGGGGGTGAGGAAGAGCTCGTTGTAAATGGTTACACCGATGCTAGCTTCCAAACTGACAAAGATGATTTTAGATCGCAATCTGGATTTGTGTTCTGCCTGAATGGCGGTGCGGTGAGCAGGAAGAGTTCCAAGCAGGAGACGGTTGCTGATTCTACAACAGAAGCCGAGTACATAGCAGCTTCAGAAGCTGCTAAAGAGGCTGTTTGGATCAAGAAATTTGTTTCTGAGCTTGGTGTGGTGGCTAGTGCCTCCAGCCCAATGGACCTCTACTGTGACAATAGTGGGGCCATTGCGCAAGCCAAGGAGCCTAGATCGCACCAGAAGTCCAAGCACATTCTACGGCGATTTCATCTCATCCGCGAGATTGTGGAGAGAGGCGATGTGAAGATATGCAAAGTACAAACGGATTTGAACATTGCAGATCCGTTGACAAAGCCGCTTCCCCAGCCAAAGCATGAGGCTCACACTAGGGCAATGGGTATTAGATACCTACATGGTTGACTCTAGTGCAAGTGGGAGACTGTTGGTGATATGCCCTAGAGGCAACATGGAGATGTTGAATATATCACATACTATGTTTATGATGCATTACTTTGTTCCTTGAAATAGACATTATCATTATTGATCAATGAGTATGTGACTTATTCATGAGACTCTTAATGCTTAAATGTTGCTATTTCTAAATGATCCCTGATCATATATCATATGAGGAACAAATATGATTCAAAGATCAGCATATGTATTGATTGATGATCATGTCTCATGGATCATGGTATGGTGATACCAAATAAATAATATGGACATGTGTTAGTGAACATATGTTGGATAGACCCGCCATGAGACACTGCAGAGATTCCATGTGTCATTAGTTGGTCTCAAGTAGTGTTTATGTAGAATCCTTAGACTTGAGATCATCATGGTTCCCAACATGCGTAGTAGCCTATTTTGGGACTACTAACCACTACTCCGTAACTGGGTAGTCATAAAAGTAGTCTTCGGGTTTGCTATGAAACATGTAGTGGGATGTGAATGATCAAGATAGAATTTGCCCCTCCTCATGGGAGAGATATCTCTGGGCCCCTCGATGTAATGGATTATGAAAGTGCATGGCCATGCCAATGTGATTGAGGAGTCAATCACAAGTTTATAATCCATCACAGAATCGAGAGAGTGATTGAGCTATTAAGAGGATGACACGGGTCTCGCCTTGAGCTTAATCTATATCGTGAGGCAAAGGGATTCGTACATGAGAACATTACAGGTTCAGCCGATATGATCTTTACGTATACTTTGGGGTTAATATGTCTTGCTAGAGGCCGCTATTAATAGGGTGACCGGAAAGGCGTTTCCGGGTCGCGACCAAGTATACGTGAACCTACAGGGTCGCACACTTAACGGGTTGGAACACTAATTCGAATGTGATTCGGATGTGGGCTCAATTCGGATAGAGATCCGGATAGACTCCTATTGGGCCTCGGTCCACGAGGCCCAAGTGAGGAGGTCTATATATATGGAGGTGGGGGCCGAGGGATAAAAACACGCTTCTGTTCCTCACGAGCATAACCCTAGCCGCCACCTCCCGAGCCAAACCCTAGCCGCTCGCGAGTGCTGGTACACTCGCGATCGGCGTTCCAGCCCCGGACGTGTGGATACCGGTGGAGGCGCTGCTCGTTGCGGCGTTGATCGGCATCAACAAACTACAGATTGGAACAGACTCGTGGTGTGGTTGATCGCGTGGAGGAGACGATCTGTTCGGGACGATCGGCTACTTCCACTACTACCTCGACGCGCGTGGTTGGATCGGCTTCTCCAACTCTTCTTCCGCTGCGCTGCGCGTCTAGTGGTAACGATCTATGATCCCTCCTTAGCATGATGTCCTGGTGTGCGCGGTAGAAATTTTTATTTTCTACTATCGTAGCATACGCGAGTTCCTTCAAGCTCAAGCTCCACTCCGCCAAGTCAGCCGATTATAACAAAATAGCTTTCACCAGTAGCACCTCCAAGCCCCCAAGAACATCCCGGAATCATTGCCTTAACTTCCTGAGTCCTCCTCTTCTTCGTCGTCGAAGCTCGCCACTCAGCCTTGGTGCCTCGCCGTGGCCAGCTCGCTAGGAAGCTCTCTAGCCCAAATTGCTGCCTCTAGGACCTCCCTAATCACCCCTAGATGGTTAAACACCCGCCAATTTCAGGAATAGTCACCCCTATAGCTCCTAATCCATCAAAAACCGTCCTGACGTCTTGGTCTTGCCGCCGGCAAATGGTGCCTCCCCAGCCACCGTAGACCTCAAAAATGGACTCCTTACGCTCTCAGGAACCCAGTCATGGCCTTCCTTCCCATGTCAAATCACCATAGCGTCGCCAGTCGCCACCGCTCTATTGCTCTGTTTCCGATCGCGCGTGCGTTCGGAGGAGGAAGATGAATGATTAACCTCCGGTTACTGTTCATCCGACCCGGCAAGCCGAGACCCAAACCCGTGAGTGCATAGTACCGAATCCAGACAACTGAACCCGCGGTGAACAGCCTTTGACCTGCTAAGCATAGTAAAACCCAGTGTGAATAGTGCCCAGACCCGTTACTATTTGCAAAACCCAAAAATACAAATTTATACTCATTTGAACCATTTTGAGCCCACTGATCCGTTCCCCAGCTCCATTTCACCTTTTGGACCCTTCTAAAAGCCCCAAACCCTATTTATTTGGATTTTTTCAAATTTTCTTTCATTATTTTATTTTTTATTCCTAGCTCAATTCTTTGAGCATGGAATTAAATTGTTTTTCTTTGCTTTGCGCTAGCACATGACGTCGAAAGTCGCCTAATTCAAGAAGGAGAAACTCAGGATCAAGCTCAAGATCAAGAGACGGAAGAATACAAAATTGTTGAAGTTGTAAATCCGCAAGGCAAGTCACATGCCCTTGATCATATTGAACCTGCATTCTTTTAATTATTTATTTATCGGTATTTTTATTATGCTATTTATGCACTGTTATTTCATGTACAATAAATGTTTGGAATGACATGATACTAGTTATGACCTACCACCCGAAAAAGCCATGTTTCATTTGATAGCCTTATTCACCTTGGAAACACTTTGTAATATTAAAAGTATTGTTAATGTAATCATGGTAGTTTAGGAACTCAACAAACTTTTTAATACTAAGAGTCTTGGCATTTTGCTGATAGAATTTTAAAAGTGGCTCTAGGATAAAATATCACGGGGAGCCATGAGATGGCCTAAGCCCATGACCTTACCCTTGGGTGGAGACTTGGTATGGAATAGAGGCAATGTCGTGGGCACTAAAATATGAGTTTGTGAGTAGAAGTTGCCTCAATGAAAATATAAGGACTAGACCCTTATGCTAAGTAAAGAACATAGTAACTGCTCAACCACAAGCGTTGACTTGTCAATCCTAGTTTAATAGCTGCTTAAATCGATTGAATATCTATTATAAGGATATGATATACTGTTCCAGAAAAGGGAACATCCGGCGTAAATAATGTGGTATGGAAACGGTAAAATCATACTTTCACAACGGTAGGCTCCACCCTATTAGGCCGCCGTTTTGTGACAAGGGGTCCATAGTCTATCGGTAGAGGCTACATAAAGAGATGATTACATTTCATGTTCAAGCTAGCAAGACCTACGAGGATAGCGATACAGTCAGGCATGCGTGCATAGAGCAAAAATGAAAGAATGATTACATGAAGAGGTTCTACCGAATTCAGCCATATAGCCCGCTCATTTGAGTTGAAATTTGGTAGTTTATGGTTAAAATTATACTGTAACTGGCTGAAATTACACTATAACTGATAATGGCTTATTTGGCATAATTAAATTTAAAGAAATTTAAAAATAGAAAAAAAATATGTTAGCCTATAACGTGTATGCAAACGAATACAGAAAAAAGAACCAGCAAAAAAGCTCAAAAAAGCTAAAAACCCAGAAAAAACGAAATTTAAGAATAGTAAAAAATAAGCTAGAAGCCAAAAATTCAAGCCGAAATGAGCGAAACCTGACTGCTATTTATTGAGAAAAAGGATTGGCTGAATTAATTTATGAATTTCTTGTTTCAAAATTAACTTACGAATTTGGAATGGGAAACTTGCAATCCACAGTGCAAGAAAAGACAGTATGATTAAGTGTACCACACACTCATTTATCTAACCATCCAGCTCAATTATGCAAAGCTAATTCAACTCTATTGCAAAAATGTCGGGAAAAGGCAGCAGTCACACTTTATCCTGTAAGGGAAGTGTAAAACTGATCATTTTTGCGTCCGAGAATTTGCTCGGTTGGCAGAGGGGGCGGTGGCCGCCTCCGGTCTCCCCACCTGGCTTCGAAGCCTAGGCGACACATTTTAAAACTGATCATTTTTGCGTCCGAGAATTTGTACTACCACAAGTCTGGTATGGGACAGACCTGGCCGAATAATTTGTGAAGTTCCAACATGATCTCGCTATAGGCTGAATGTGAAACCTTAGGCTGTGAGAAGTCTCACACGACACAAGAGGGGGATCCAACATGTGGATTCATGTTGTGGTGAAACCTTAGTGGTGGCGTGATTATGTTGACAATGGATCATTGTAAAGGCCTTGTCATGATCTCCCCGCCGCACACCTAAGGAAGTGTGTAACTCGCGTGGCAAACCGGGATGATCATGTCTTGTGGGTAAAACTGTACAATCTCTGCAGAGTGTATAACCTATCCTGGATAGCCGTGCCCACAGTCATGGGCAAGCTGAGTGAAGTTTTTCACGGATTAGACTTTGGTTTCCAAAATGGTTTGCAAAAACCTTATGGATGGATGGAATCCATGAGAGATTTTAAAAGTGTATGGATGGATGGAATCTATATGATATCTTTTGGAAAGATGGTCCGGGTGGGATGCCCGTGGTTAGGTTAGTGTGGGGGATGGACCTGCACTAACGATATCTATTTTGCTTACAACATTGTTTTACTTAATGTATCAAATTCAGCTTTTGCACTTACTTACGATATTTACTCCAATGATCGCCTTTTATGCAAATTAACCATATTATGCCTTCCTTGATACTCCATATGCATGCATCAATTCTGTTAATCTCCTGGTGTAACTTGTGGAGTACTTTTTGTACTCATGTTGCTCAATTTAACTCTTTCCAGAGGAAGCCTTCGACGACTTCGGTGAGGATTGCGACTAGGCCACGTCTTATAGTCAATTCGCCTTGTGGGAAGGCTGGATGGGCTGCCACTATCTTTATGTTTCCGCTGTTTTCTTTCAGTCTTATGCTATTATTGTAAACTTTGGCCTTGAGGCTTAAACCTTTGTTATAATAAAGTGTGGTTATATGTGAGATATACATCGATGTGACCCTGTGTGCACTAGCTTTTCCTGGGATAGTGCGAATAACACAGAGGGTTCTGGAGTTGTCGCTCTGGGTCCCGACAGTGTCCCAACAACCGAGTCCTGCTTGTGATGGAAGATGGAGAGTATGAATCCACGAGTAAAGATGAGGTTGAGCTTAATCATGAAAAGGAGAGATATGAGGATGCATCGGATGACAATGAAGAGGTTGATGTGTTGAATTATGAAACGGGAGAGGCATTAGTTATCACCAAAAATTTGAGCATGCTTGCACAAGAAGGAGATGCACATCCGTAGCGATTTAACTTGTTTCAAACACAAGCCAAGGTAAACAACAAGGTAATCAAACTTATTATTGATGGTGGTAGTTGTCATAACTTGGCTAGTGTTGAATTATGTCAAAAGCTTGGTTTAAAGATGCTGAAACATCCACGTCCATATCATGTGCAATGGTTTAGTGAATGTGGAAATGTGAAGGTTCAATTTGTGGTGCATGTTACTTTCAAGATTGGTGATTATAAAGACACAGTTGAGTGTGATGTGGTGCCCATGATAGTGTGTCACTTGCTGTTGGGAAAGCCATGGCAATATAATAGAAGTGTGCAACATGATGACTGTTCCAATAGATATGCATTTAAGTGGAAGAGAAAGACAAAGGAGCTTACTCTAATGACTCCTAGTCAAATACAAGCTGAATTTCAGCAAAGGAAGCTTGCTGAAAATGAGGGTAAAAAGATAGAAAAGAGAGACTTCCACATATCGGTGAGTGAGAGCCACAAACCAAATATGAGAGGAAAAAGTAAAAGTGAGGGAGGGATGGTTATGTTAGCCACAAATTAGATTTGAGAGATGTGAGCAATGACCCATCAAGATTGCACTTTGTGCTTGTGACAAAGATGCAACTATTTTGTTTTCAACTAATGACTTAACCTCTCTTCCTAGTGGTGTTTCTTCTCTTTTGCAGGCATTTGAGGACGTGTTTCTGGAGGAGATACCAGCGGGGCTTCCACCATTGCGCGGAATAGAGCATCAAATTTATCTAGTTCCCGGCGCATCACTTCCAAACCATCCACCATACCGTACCATCCGGAGGAAACCAAAGAAATTCAGTACCAAGTGCAAGAGCTACTTGAGAAAGGGTATGTACACAACAGCCTTAGTTCTTGCGTTGTCCCTGTAATTCTTGTTCCTAAGAAAGATGGTACATGGAGAATGTGTGTGGATTGTCGTGCTATTAACAACATCACTGTTGGATATCGTCATCCTATTCCTAGATTAGATGATATGCTAGATGAATTTAGTGGTGCTGTTATATTCACTAAAATTGATTTAAGAAGTGGATACCATCAAATTAGGATGAAACTTGGTGATGAATGGAATACTGCTTTTAAAACAAAATTTGGATTGTACGAGTGGTTAGTAATGCCTTTTGGTTTAATTAATGCACCTAGTACATTCATGCGATTGATGAATCATGTTTTAAGAGTATTCATTGGCAAATTTGTTGTGGTATACTTTGATGATATATTTATCTATAGCAAAACGATAGATGAACATATTGATCATATTAGACAAGTGCTAGAAGTGCTTAGAAGAGAGAAATTATATGCTAATTTGGACAAATGCACTTTTTGTACCGATAAAGTTGTGTTCTTAGGCTATGCTGTTTCTGGACAAGGCATTGAGGTAGATGAATCTAAAACTGAAGCAATTAAGAATTGGCCTACACCTGTGAATGTTAGTCAAATAAGAAGCTTTCATGGTCTTGCTAGCTTTTATCATCGTTTTGTTAAAGATTTCAGCACCATTGCTGCCCCATTAAATGAGTTAACTAAAAAGGGAGTTGTATTTGAATGGGGTGCATCACAGGAAAATGCTTTTCAAGAACTAAAGAAATGATTAATTGAAGCACCATTGCTCGCTTTGCTTGATTTCACTAAGACTTTTGAAATTGAATGTGATGCTAGTAGAATAGATATTGGTGGTGTTTTAATGCAAGAAGGAAAACCAGTAGCATACTTTAGTGAGAAACTAGGAAGTGCTCAACTGAACTATCCTGTGTATGATAAAGAGTTGTATGCTTTGGTGCGTGTGCTTGAAACTTAGCAGAATTATCTTTGGCCTAAAGAATTTGTTATTCATTCTGATCATGAAGCTTTGAAATATTTGAAGAGCCAAGCTAAACTGAATTATAGACATGCCAAGTGGGTAGAATTCATTGAAACTTTTCCATATGTTGCTAAGTATAAGAAGGGAAAAGAGAATGTGGTAGCTGATGCTTTATCTAGAAAGAATGTGCTTTTAAATCAGTTGGAAGTAAAGGTACCTGGACTAGAGAGCTTGAAAGATTTATATGTTTTCGATCATGAATTTTTAGAACCATATTCTAAATGCAAAGATGGGAAAGGATGGGATAAGTTCCATGTTCATGATGGGTTCTTATTTCGTGCTAACAAATTATGTGTTTCAGATTCATCCATGCGTTTGCTTTTATTGCAAGAATCTCATGCAAGTGGATTGATGGGACACTTCGGGAGAAAAAAGATCTTCATGATATTGAGCGATCACTTTTATTGGCCTAAGATGAGGCGTGATGTCGAAAGGTTTGTACAGCGACGTGTGACATGCCACAAAGCAAAATCTAAACTTAACCCACTTGGTTTATATACTCCACTTCCTGTTTCTAGTGCACCTTCGGAGGATATTAGTATGAACTTTGTTTTAGGATTGCCTAGGACTAAGAGGGGGAGGGATTCAGTTTTTGTTGTTGTGGACAGATTCTCTAAAATGACACATTTTATTCCCTATCACAAAAGTGACGATACGTCGCATGTAGCTGACTTGTTTTTCAGGGAAATTATGAGATTGCCTGGCATGCCAAGGATAATTGTTTTAGATCGTGATGTCAAATTCATGAGCTATTTTTAGAAGACTTTGTGGGCCAAGCTCAGGACAAAGTTGTTATTCTCAACAACTTGTCACCCACAAATGGATGGATAAACGGAGGTGGTGAATAGAACACTTTCAATGCTACTACGAACGATGATCAAGAAGAATCTCAAAGAGTGGAAAGATTGTTTGCCGCATGTGGAGTTTGCATACAATAGGGCGGTACATTCTACTATTCAATTATGTCCGTTCGAGGTGGTGTATGGTTTTAAACCAATCACGCCACTTAATTTGCTGCCACTTCCACTACATGAACAAGTTAATATGGAGGCATCAAAACATGTTGAATATGTGAAGAAGATTCATGTCAAGACTAAAGAAGAAATTGAAAAGAAGGCATATTACTATGCTGAGAAGGCGAACAAGTCAAGAAAGAAGGTGTTATTTGAACCAGGTGATTTGGTTTGGGTGCATCTACGCAAAGAATGCTTTCCGGACAAGAGCAAATCCATGTTAATGCCTCGGGGCGATGGTCCATTCAAAGTACTTGAGAAGATCAATGACAATACATATAAAATCGAGCTTCCGGGTGATGATTATGCTGTGAGTTCTACATTCAATGTTGCTGATTTGTCACCGTTCTTTGGATCAGAAGAATCAGAATCGAGGACGACTCCTTCTCAAGAGGGGGAGGATGATGAGGACATTCCGATTGGTCTGAATATACGAGCATGAGCTAAAAAGATTAATCAACAGGTGAACTCGCTCCTAATTAAATTTGACTTTAATTTACATGAGAGCTGGCTATTACCTAATGCTAGTATTTTAATTGTTCTCAGGTTTGTATGGAAGGCAATTAACCAAGAGGGCAGTGCAGAGGAAGGCAACAGGTAGCATTAGAAGTTTTAATTGGAAAAGCAAAGAAAGAAATATCAAGAAAAAAAGAAAATCATGCATACGTGACAACCAAGCCACACATGCATGTATCAAGACGTGGCCCATAACCAGCATGCATGGATTAAGGAAGGAGCTTAACTTGGAAAGAGATGCGCATGGGAAGGAATCTATTAACTAATCTGATTTGCATTCCTGTGAGCCTGCGTGCATTTCTTTTTGGGCCGAGTCATTTAGGAGTCGGTCACATGCTTCTTATTTTTTTCCTTCGAGTCCGAATATGACTGGGTCTGTTAACTGAGTATGACTTGTTTTTTTCTCGTCCGCCTGGTGAAGCCGGCCGGGGTCCAGTCGATATGTATTAATTGTGTAATTGCCAAACAGAGAGGAGGGCCTCGTCACCGACTCCGAAGTCCATCACGCCAGCGCAGCAAGCAGCCCGGGAGCATAGGCTGTGGTCACCGCTGTTCCGGCCGTACGACCAGGAACGTCGGTTGCCCCGGCCACGACCATGGTGGAGAACGCCCTGCTGGCGGCCCTAAACGCGTTCCAGCGGGAGTTAGCGGATCTCCGCAGAGTCGAGCGGGACATGCAGGAGGCTCGGAGCCAGCAAACCCCATCGGTGGTCGCGTCGGAGCCCATGCCGGAGCGGGTGGATAGCCGCGACGCCCCTACATCCAGCCGTGTCCCGCTGCGACACGTGGACCCAGAGTCCCCGCTCTCCGCAGGCCTGCAGCAAGCGGCATGGCCAGAGGACTTCAAGTTCCCCAGTGCCATCGAGCCGTACAAAGGCGACACAGACCCTCAAAAGTTCGTGCGGGTGTACAAGACCGCCATCGAAGCCGCCGGTGGAAACGACACCACGAAGGTGAAGGGGCTCCCCCTCACGTTACAGGGAGTGGCGCTCTCTTGGTTTTTCACCATAGAGCCAAACTCCATCTACGCATGGGAACAGATCCGCGACCGCCTATCAAGACGGTGGTGAAGCTCTTCGGCAAGATGGAAGAGTACGCCAGAGCGGAAGAGGACGTGCGGCGGCGATAGGGTAACGACTCCGATACCAATCAGGCGGAGGGCTCGGCAAAGAACGAAGGCTCGCCGAAGGGAGGCTCCTCGAAAGGCAAGCGCAAGTCGAAGCCATTGAAGGACGCCTCTGAGCACAAGGATGCCCAGCACAAGGACTCGTCGGGCGACAAGCCCAAACGCGGCCAGCAGAAATCTCGGAGAGCCCGTTATGTCTTCGATATCAAGGGCGGCTCCGAAGATAACGCCCCCGCTGGCCGTGGCGGCAGAGGACGCCGGGCTGGGGCGCGGTCGAGGTTGCGATGATAGAGGCCGCGGAGAGTACGACGACCAGCACCACGGGCAGTGTTGCGAGGTCCATGGTCGTGGCAACCACGACACGTGTGTGTGCACCACCATCGCGGCACTTCAACAAAGCGTCGCTAGAGACAGGAACCTTGAGGCGCGTCCGCCCGTCGTGGCCCACGTCCAGCAACCCCTGGAAGGCCCCATGCGGATCCAGGATCAAGGGATGTAGCCCAGGAGGGCCCCCTGCGGATTCAGGCTCACATACAGCAACCTCGGGAGGGCCTCCTGCAGCTACAAGCCCCGGAGGGAGGCCAGCGCAGGGTCATAAACGTCATCTCTGGGGGCTCCTCGCTGGAGTTCGCCTCGGCGCGGCAGCGGAAGGCCTACGCGAGGAGGCTACACCACGTGGCAGCATACCCGGCGCAGGCACCGCCGGACTGGGCGCAGCACGAAATCACCTTCACGCCCGCCGACGCTGAGGGCGTGGAGTTCCCCCACCAAGATCCCCTGGTCGTCCAGGTCATCGTCGTAGGATGCGACGTTAGGCGCGTCCTGGTCGATGGAGGAAGCTCTGCGAACATCTTATTCGCAGCGGCCTTCGACCAAATGGGGATCCCCCGAAGTCGATTGGGCCCCTCTGGAATCCCATTGCAGGGCTTCGGAGGTCAGCCCCTGTGGGCGCTAGGCTAGATATGCCTGCAGGTCTCCTTCGGCCGAGACGACAACGTGAGGAGCGAGGACGCCACCTTCGACGTCATCGATATCTCGTACCCCTACAACGCCATATTGGGGCAGCCAACCCTAAATTCTTTCGGGGCAGTTCCACAACATGACTTCCTGTGTATGAAGCTCCCCGGACCACGGGACATCATCACCGTTGCCGGCGCCGGAGGAGAGCGACCATCTCATCACGCAGCCTCGCGACGCCGACAAGCAGGAGGGGGCAAGGGCCAGGGTTTGATGAGTTTTGGTGGCCACGTCAGTGAGAATTCTGACATTTGTTTGTGGATGAGGCTATCGGAAGATTGGTTGGATTCCTCAAGTGGTATGCAGGCCTGCGATTCTATGATCTAGGTTTTATAGGAGGCAACGGTGGGCAGGTCCAATTGCAGCCCAATAAAGCCGGATGAGGTGAGCAGCTGCGTGGCGAGCACAAAGAGAACTGTTTAGTTCGCATTTTATACTACTATTTTCTTGAGAATGGTTTGCTGTTCTCATTTTGATCTGAAGAGAAACATATCATCCGCGAAGAAGATGCCGCGGTTGCAGCGTGGCAAGGATATTAATTAATTAGATACAAGCATTTTTAAGCAAACATATCTGACGCAGTTTTCCCTGAAGAGAATTACTAGTTGAAAAATTCTAGCACTCTTATTACAGGACACTGAATTAATAAACCAACCAGATCAGCTCACTACATGCGTGTGAGCATTCCGTGGATCTCCAAGTCAATCAAACTACTTGAACCGACATGCAGAACAATGCTCCACTTGAACAAGGGAATAAAGGAAACAAAGAGTAGCGGTACAACTAAAAGTGAAACTTCAGAAGATACAGGCTGAATGCGACCTTTAGTATATATGCTGGTTTCGTAGAAGTAATTAAAGCAGGCATGCATGCATGGCAAGTGTAGTGCTTTTGAGTCTTGACTGTCTTGCTAATTGGAGGCAACAGGGAGCTGGGCTTGCACGATTGAGTCCATCGATGCCGACGAAATTACCACCTACTCTGCTTGTATAGCTGCAATGGCATGTGGCTTTTAGTTAGTTTACATGGTACGGGAAAACAGAGTTCATGCAACTAGCTAGTACATGTAACAGAAAGCCCGAGAAATGGCTCAACCAGTGACAGAACGTGGAATCAATGGCCCGTGCAATTGAGCGGTGTAGTGTGGTATTGTATAAATAAAATTTTCTAGCCCTTGAGATTGAGATGTGGTGGTTTCTTTTAACTTTTTTATTAAGATACTAGATTAGTATAATAAAATTTTAAGCTATCAATTTTTTTATTGAGATTGCCATTTTTCAGTCTATAGGAGTGGAAAATTGGAAATATTGAAATTCAGAATTCTCCAAAATTGCCAAAAGTCCGAGTTACTGGAACTAATACTATAGTGGCTATTCCAGACATCTAGAAACAGAGGTCCTTTTTTATAGAAATTTTAGGACGAGAGGTAAAAGAAGAACGAAAGAAATAAAAGCAAAAGAGACAAAATAGCATTCACACGTTATGTTTTGCAACAAAATTGTAAAATACACAGGCCTTAAGAACAGAGAGGGTATAAATGAACACGATGATTGCTACTAAAGATTGATGAATTAAGTGGCATTGATGTCATGCAGTGCAGGCGCACAGGTCCAGCATGCAAAATTCAAATGGATCAAAATGGTGCGGATTGTTGGTACCTGCATGCAGGCCGGATTGGATCGGATTGAATGAATCGATTCAGGAGCGAGCGAGCTAGCTAGCACTGGCTCCTGTCTCTTCTGTGGTGGCATTAGATAGTCTGGTTGCATGGCTGGTATTATTAGGAAAGAAACTAGCAATTCAAACTAGGTAATTAACCAGCATGATGAGTAGTATAGTTAGGGATTAAGAAAAAGGGAGAGACCTGTTACTGTTGGTGTTGGTCGGATAGCATCATTTTATCTTCACCGTCTCTCTTGATGTCAAGCGTGGGATGGTTGGGATGTAGGCCAACCGCGCGGCTCAGAGCCGCTTCCGCTTCCTCCACCTCCCCAACCCTAGCATCCTCACAGTTGATGCGAACGCTGACTTTCTCAACGCAAGGATTCGTCAACAACCAGCAGAAGTTAAAATAATGCTCCTCATCCTTGTCCTCCCGCACATCGACAACGATGTCAATGACTTTACCATTGAGGATGCTACGCTGAGAAATAATGAGAAAGAAACAGAAAGAAAGAGCAATCAGTACGATAAAGTAAGGCCGGCAGGAAAACAAAGAAACTAGTAAAAGTATGTCCCGTCTTCCCTGAGAGGAAATACGCTCAAGTACTCACTATAGTTTTTTTATTTGATATTTTAAACTTGGCACACTTACGAAGAAAAGGCACAAGATGGCAGCATGCCCCTGTCAAAGTCGTGTGCCTTACTACATCATTAAATAGCAATACCTCTCCTCCAAATCCTATTATATCAAATAGGCAAGTACATTTTTCTACCCAGAAAACATCAACTAGAAAAAGAATGAGGCAGCAGTGATTAAAAAAAATTAGAAGTAGATAAGGATCGGAATAATATACTCCCTCCGTTCTTTTTACTTAACGTTTTTGAACTTTTACGGTCTCTAAGATACGACTTTGACCACTACTTTTTATAACTTTACATTAAAATATATTAATAAAATTATAATATTATGAAAGTATTTTTAATGATAAATCTAATGATATAACTTCTGTATAGTCAATCTAGATAGTTTTGAGTCTGTTGGTGGTCAAACTTTAAAAAGGTTGACGGCACAGATTCTGGTATGTAAAAACAAACGGAGAGAGCATGTGATTTACTGACTCTAACCCGGCCAGTAGCTATAGAGGAAAATTGAGACCATGGCAAGAAATAAAATCGAGTAGTAGACCAGCTAGTGGCAATTAATTACTGGAACAGAGGAAGAGAAACATTAATTAATTAATTACACCTAACTAGCAATGAAAACCACGAACCGATGTACATCGTACCTCATGTAGCCTTGACGTTTGAAGGGTGGGACAGTTAGGATGGACGGTGGTTGCGTGCCTTAACGCCACCTCTGCTTCCTCCACCTCCGCAGCATGGGCATCAGTACAGTCGATTTCAGCGGTGACTTTCTGAATCGAAGGGAGGTTCTCCAAGCCAAACTTGTCAAAACCAAGGTTGGCATCCTTCAGGAACCGCACATCAACACCAAACTCAAGGGCTTCAAGGCTTGGCATAATAGGTGCCATGCTGCACTCGCCGTGCACAAACTGGATAGACGTACCCGACATCGTGAAGAATCTCAACTTGTGGAACAACTGCCCATCCCCACCAATAATGCTTACTACTCGGGTGTACGAGGAAAACAGTTGGAGGCAACGGAGCTGTGGCAACCTCCCAAGGGTGTCCATGTCCTGCTCTTGCACAACCTGCACGCTCACGTGTAAGAAGTAGAGGTTCGGAAGAAGCGACAAATTAATCCACGCCGGCAGCCTGGAGAAGTCCAAGCATGGTAAAAACAAATAGCGGAGAAGTCGAGGGGAGACAGGCCCTGCTTCCCACGTGGCACCCTTCCCCAATGCTTTGCCCTCAATGCTCACAACCTGCATCTTGTGCAGATTGCCTAGAGAGTCCACCAAAGCTCTCTCCAGGCTCTCATCCCGTACATCAATCGTTGCCCTGAGCTCCCTCAACTCCCTCAGATTGCCCAGCTCCTTCACAAATCTTGCAGTCTTGTCCGTAGCACAGTCTATCCACAGCTCTTGCAGGGACGTCAGGTTCCCAATCCAATCTGGCAGTCTTGTCTTGTCATCAGCACGTAGGCACACCAATTGTGTTAGCAGGCCGACACTTTGCGGCAATTCTTCTATGCCCGTATCCATCAACTCCAGCGTCTGCAGAAACTTTAGATCTCCTATTTCCTTTGGGAGCTCACGAACTGGTGTACTTGTTAGTCCGAGGTACCTCAGGTGAAGTAAGTTTCCAAGATGCTCGAGGCTATTATAACCTTCCAAAAATTCACAAAATTCTATAGCTAGTACGCGTAAAACTCGAAAGCTTGGGGATATCATACCAATATCGCAGCAACTGGCAATAAATGACCTCACATGTTGCATGTCCATGTTAGCTAGAGGATTGTGATCTTCGAATCTATCTTGAAGAGCTAACCTACGAGCAGTGCTATGTTGAAATGTTTGTTGCTCATTGTCCAGGATAGTAACATAATTTTCTTCACTTGACAAGGAACGAACGAGATCAAGCACCATATCATGAACGAGGCAACCTACTACGTACCCTGTATCTGGGACCTCATCCGGCTGGATCATGCTTCTATTTACGAGCTCATTGAAGCATCTCTCTCCAACCTCTAATAATCCTATCCCTTGTTCGTCATGGATGAAACCTTCAGCTATCCACTTCCATATCAAAAGATTCTTATCGATCCAATGATCTTCTGGGAATACGCTTAGATACAACAAGCAAGTCCTTAGATGAGAAGGTAGATCGTAGTAGCTAAAAGACAATATCTTTCTAGTATTCTTTACAGTGTCGTTATCTCCGTGCCCAAAACCAATAGAGTTGTACACCTCAGACCAGTCCTCTACTGGTTTACTAGCCAACAAGCTAGCTATCGTAACGATAGCTAATGGTACACCACCGCATTTGTTCAAAATTGCATCATATACCTCGGTGGATTGATTATGGGGAAGTTTGCCTTCACGATCAACAATTCTTGTATTGAATAATTTTTCAGAGTTATCACGAGAAAGTGGATGTAGTTCATAAATGTCACCAACATTTTTGGCTACTTCAGAGTTACGAGTAGTTGCGACTACTCTACTTCCACAATTACTATCGGGCAAAGCACATCTGATAAATTCCCATGAGTTCTTATCCCATATGTCATCAATCATAATGAAATACCTATACATCCTCAGGACAACGCAAGAGCCATGAGTTAGTAAAGCTATCTAAATAATCTATAAAAGTAGCAAGGCGCTCGAAGAAACACTCAAGGTATAAAGAGAAAAATATGCACCAAAGAGGGAGATATTGTACTATTTTATGTATACTTTTAATCAGCTAATTTCTAATTGAGAGCTACTAGCCCTCGGTATTCTATCACAAGCTCTCCTATAGCATGTTCCCGAACTAAAAGTATAAGATATATTGGCAAATGGTTGCCACTGGAATTGTGAAAATGGTACGAGAAATAATATTTTAGAGATAAATGGAAGAATATGTATGGTTTGTAAAATACAAATACATAGCACAAAGTAAGCAGGCATTGGTGAACAAAAGAAGGTATTGGTTTTAAAACCTACAATGTAATGCAAATAACTTATTGTACAACTACCCAAACTAAAAGACACTCATAATTAACCTGATAACTAGCGTTTGGTCGGTGATGCGTACCTCTTGTTCTGAAGGAATTCTTGGAGTTCATCGATGAGCTGCCATACGTCTAATGTTGTCTCCTTTAAATTCATGTACTTTTGCTTGTCAAGACGAGTGAGAATGTCCTTGAGAACTTTCACCTTTTCAGGGTTCTGACCGACCAAAACAAGCGCATAGCAATCAAAAGCCGCTTTAAGATTGTCAAACGCTGCTTTTGCAAGAGTGGTCTTGCCCACTCCTCCAAATCCGAAGACGGAGACAATCTTCATCTTCTTGTTGGACACATCATCACCCTCGGATAGCATATTTATGAGTGTGTCCCTTGGCCCATCAATGCCGACGAGCTGCGCCACATCTTTGTACAGAGCCAAGAGGCGAGGATCGATAGTCGTTGTTGCAGCAGGATTAGCCACAACGCTATCGACTGCGTACATGCGATGCCTTTCGGTCACCTCCTTGACTTTCTTATTGATGTCTTTGATCGTGTTGGCAATCTCATTGCGAGCCTTGCCCTTGCGGAACAAATTGCCCATCTTCTTCATGAGCTTTTTGAGCTTGTGCGGGTTGGGCGTGGCTTCACGGCCATCCTCCACACGCACCAGGAAGGTGTCAACGACATCCTCCATGTCGTAGGATAGCTCCCTGAGGTCGCGTGCCCAGAGCTTGACCGGCTCGTTGAGCTGCTCACGCGGCACCTCCGTCACCTTGCGGAGAGCGGTGTGCATGATCTCAAGCTCTTGTGAGAGAGACTGGACTTGCTCCCTCACGCCCTTCTGCAGCTTGTACTCCTCCTTGAGCAGCTCGCTGAGCTTTGGGAGGAGGCCACCCATCGCCCCCGTCGCAAACTCCATGGTCTCGGTCGGTAGGTAGCTTAATTTCCCGTGCTTTGTTTGGTCGAGTACTAGTGGTTGTGGTAGTAGTGCTTGCTGCGTGGGGGTTGCAAGGGTAGCTTATTTATAGCTAGCAGATCTGACGTGATCTTGGACAGGCTGGGGGAAAAGAAGGAGGACTTATTGTTATTCAAGAACTTTCAAATGTTTTTGAGAAAGTGACCGTGCACTTGACTTATTCAAGTAGTGTCCCCTTCCATATTTATGTGTCCCTTGATAGGCTGAAAGTCTAAAGCTGATGGATAGGAATATGACAATGACGACTTATTGGAAGTCTTTTGGGTGCAAACAAACCGAAAAGAAGCTGCTAGCAGTGACTTGCAAGTCAATCTTTGGCACACGAATAAAAAGAAAATTGAGAAGCAGAATAAGACACGTATCGGACTACCGAGGGAAGCATACATGCATCATTCCCTATCTATCTATGTAGAAATCTATCTATTATATTATTAAAGTGATAAAAAATGAAGCCACCATGTTCACCTCAAGGGCTAAAATTTCCCCTCTCTCGAGAGTACAAATGTTGAACAACTAGCATCAAAATTCTATAGTGCTTACACTCTTTAGTTTCTGTTACATTCCAGTCATGACTCTGTAGGAGGTTTGGTTAGGGAGTCAGTCAATCCATGACAAAGTATGGTGTCTACATGTAGGGCATGGAGCCATGACCCAAAATTCTTCAAGGTGTCTTAATGACACATTTGACAAGCAAGAAGAATGGAACTATGAGATAACTCTCATATCATGAAGTTTGTCTCTCCATTGCCAACCTTAGCACATCGTTTCACTTCTCATAACTTATCATAACCTTATCCTCGCCATCTCTTAGTTTTCTTAAATTCATATTATATAATCTGTCTATAATGTATTAGTTATTTTATCACCATATTATCATCCCCATATTGGGAATTATGTTTCTCCATTTTCAACCTTAGCAAAACCTTTCACTTCTCTTAATACTATCTTAGCTTTTTCTCAATTCCTTGAAATTCACACCAAATAACGGCCCTGTTCTTAAGCAGCTTTTGACTTCAGCTTTTGGCTTTTCTACAGTAACTAGCTTTTCTACAGTAACTAGCTTTTGGCCCTGTTCTGAAGCAACCATGTTCACCTCAAGTGTCTTTTTAAGATGGGGTCTACTAGTTAATTGTGGTACATACTGTATCAACTTCATTTATATCGGCAAAAGCCGCACGTGAATTTCAGTTACTCTGTAATCTCTCACACGAATAGCCAAAAGTCACAAGCCACAGCCAAAAACCACAAGTCGCAGCTACAAAAGAACAGGCCCAACATGTTAAGAATATAACGGTTATCTGGCCTGGGATTATCCACATATAGGGGAGATTTCTACCCACCTAGTAGCATCCAGTACACTCTCGTTACTCAGGATATTACAACCCGTCTGTGGTTATACAGTCGAGGACAGCGTTGTGCCTGACTATTCTTATATAACCGGGTATGTGGGGAGTAATCGCTAGCACCATTGCCATAACTTGCTAAATAACATTTATCTTTAATGTCACTGTTCCTGTGATCTCTATATTTGATCTGTATCAGTGTTTTCAATAACCTAGTTTCATTGCACTTAACCTGCATCAATTGCTTGCTTGCTTGCTTGACTTGTCCTTTTCTCACCGTGTTGTGATCGTTGTTGGGTACTTGTTGAGATTTTCAGTTCTCATGTTTCCGGTAGCTAGCGATGACTTGCAAGTCCATCTTTGGCATGCGGAACAAAAAGAAAATTATGAAGCAGACTTAGACATGTACCGGACTACCGGGGGAAGCATATCATTCCCTCTCTATCTATCTCTTTGTCTATCTATATAGAAATTTATATATTATATTATTAAAGTGAGAGAAAACGAAGCCACCATGTTCACTCTCAAGGGCTAAAACTTTTCCCTCTCTCTCGAGTGCAAATGTTGGACAACCAGCGTGAAAATTCCATAGTGCTTACGCTCACACTTAAGTTTCTATTACATTCTAGTCATGGCTCTAAGGAGGTTTTGTTAGGGACTCGGTCAATTCATGACAAAGTATAGTGCCGGCTGCAGAGCACGGAGCTGTGACCCAAAATTCTTCGATGTATCGTAATGATGCATTCAGCAAGCAATAAGCATAGAACTACATGATAACCAAATTAATTTTGTTTATGACCAAACTAGCTACTATTATCCGAGAACTTTGAAATGTTTCCAAGAAAGTGACCTTGCACTTGACTTATTCAAGTAGTGTCCCCCTTTCATATTTATGAGTCCCTTGACATGCTGAAAGTCCGAAACTGAAGATGACAATGATGACTAGTCTTTCGGGCACAAATAAAAGAAAAAGAAGCAACTAGCGATGACTTTCAAGTCTATCTTAGGCATACAAAAAAAGAAAATTAAGAAGCAGACTAAGACACGTATCAATTCATGACAAAGTATAGAGCTTGCATGCAGAGCATGGAGCCGTGACCCAAAATTCTTCAACGTATCTTAATGACGCATTAGCAAGCAATAAGCATGGAACCATGAGATAACCAAAATTACTTTTGTTTATGACCAAACTGGTTATTATTATTCAAGAACTTTCAAATGTTTCTGAGAAAGTGACCGTGCACTTGACTTATTCAAGTAGCGTCCCCTTTCATATTTATATGTCCCTTGATAGGCTGAAAGTCTGAAGCTGATGGATACGAAGATGACAAGGACGACTTATTGGAAGTCTTTTGGGTGCAAACAAATAGAAAAGAAGCTGCTAGCGGTGACTTGCAAGTCGATCTTTGGCACACGAACAAAAAGAAAATAGAGAAGCAGACTAAGACACGTATCGGACTACCGGGGGGAAGCATACATGCATCATTCTTATCTATCTATGTAGAAATCTATCTATTATATTATTAAAGTGATAGGAAATGAAGCCACCATGTTCACCTCAAGGGCTAAAATTTTCCCCTCTCTCGACTACAAATGTGAACAACTAGCATCAAAATTCTATAGTGCTTGCACTCTTTAGTTTCTGTTACATTCTAGTCATGACTCTGCAGGAGGGTTGGTTAGGGAGTCAATGAATCCATGACAAAGTACAATGTCTGCATGTAGGGCATGGACCCATGACACATTAAACAAGCGAGAAGAATGGAAGTATGAGATAACCAAAATTAATTTTGTTTACGACCAAACTAGTTATTATTATTCAAGAATATTGAAATGTTTTTAAGAAAATGACCTTGCACTTGACTTATTCAAATAATGCCCCTTTCATATTTATGACTCCCTCCATAGGTTGAAAGTCTGAATCAGATGGATATGAAGGCGACAACGGTGATGACTTGGAAGTCTTTCGGGTGCAAACAAGTGAAAAAGAAACAGTTAGCGATGACTTGCAAGTCGGTTTTTGGTGCGTGAACAAAAAGAAAATTAATAAGAAGACTAAGACATGTACCAGACTATTGGGGGAAGCATGCATAAAAATCACATCACTACAACTACCTGGCTAATATCATATCGCTAAAAAAATCATATCATTAAGGTTACCTGGCTAATATCATATCATTAAAGTTACCTGGCTACTAGCATATCACTAAAACTTATCTGGTCAACATCATATCACTAATGTTGTTTGGTTATTATCATATCATTCATGTTTGCCTGGTTATAGACTTTTAAAATTGTATTCATACCATGATGTTTTAGGTTATTTTATTTCACCTGCTTTTATGGTTATTAGGATGCTCAGTTAAAATGTTCTAGAATTCATGTTTTTAATTAGTGTTTAGAATTTATGTTTAAATCATTAATGGGGGGGTAGCATATGAACATGTTTTAACTTAAGTTTAAATTATTAACACTCTTTTGACATTAGGGCCGCTATGTTTTAGTTTCCCAATATTATGTTTCATTAATTGTATAATGTTGTATTTGAGCCATGAAGGATGTATGTATTAAACCTGTTAATCTGACTAATAATCACTTATCACATAATAAAACTTGACTGGTTGATAACCTTGTGTGAGCTTTATTATAATACCTCTTTAGGATAATTCCTATATCACCATCACCTTATCATTATTCCACATCGCTCTCATATTAGGAATTTTATCTCTCCATTTTCAACCCTAGCATATCATTTCACTTCTCATAACTTTATCATAGCCTTATCCTCGCCATCTCTTAGTTTTCTTAAATTCATATTATATAATCTGTTTATGATGTATCAGTTACTTTATCACCATATTATTATCCCCTGTCATCCCTATATCGGGAATTATGTTTCTCCATTTCCAACCTTAGCAAAACCTTTCACTTCTCTTAATATTATCTTAGCTTTGTCTCAGTTCCCTTAAATTCACACTAAATAACATGTTAATAATATAATGGTACCTGGCCTGAGATTATTCACATATACGGGAGATTTTCACCCACCTGGTAACATACGGGGGGTCGTATACTCTCATAACTCAGGATATTACACCCCGTCTGTGGTTATACAGTCGAGGACAGTGTTGTGTCTAATTATTCTCATATAACCAGGTATGTGGGGAGTAATCGCTAGTGCCATTGCCATAATTTGCTAAATAACATTTATCTTTAATGCCACTATTCCTGTGATCTCTACCTCTGATCTGTATCAGTGTTTTCGATAACCTAGTTTCATTGCACTTAATCTGTGTCAATTGCTTGCTTGCTTTACTTGTCCTTTTCTCATTATGTTGGGACCATTGTTAGGTACTTGTTGAGATTTTACATCGGTATGTGGGGGCTACAGTTGGTATCACTGCCTAGGCTATAGGTTTTAGAGAAAAGTTTTTGCACGTACATGGAACTTTGGGTTAATTCATTCATGCATGCATATCCAATCACTGGCATATTACCATGATTTCATATCTAATTATCGTCTCCTTTATTCCATTGCGATCATGTGACATTGTTTCAATCCTACGCTTCCCTAAATCCTTATTCCATTCTTCCGCGTGGGCTGCTTCAACAGTGCAAGGCCGGCTGGCAATACAACCCTGCTTGTTTTTCACCTTCACCCACTGGCAATCAGAACACGACTCTAATTCCTGCTACAATTGCTACCATACCAAAGGGTACTGATGTGTGTCACTACGCATTATCGATTGAAGAGTGGTGTATTTGGTTATCACACCTTACCTCCATATTACTACCTACATTATCATTTACTTTTCGTCTCTCCCTGACCTTTAGGGTATTGTGATCTTAAATTCATGCCCTACTCTTGCATTATTTGACTCACGAGCTAGTTTCTCCTTTTTGGCATCTCGCTTTATTCTGCAGCACTCTACACCAGTTAGTACCTTGGCGTATTCTGTGGCGGTGTCCACCGTCATTGGACCTCTTACTAACAATCTTACTTGCCTTAACGTTGCCCTGGAGATTGAAGGCCATGCACTCCACAAATGACACAATGGTGGCACCAATCCAACCCTTTGGCTTGATTGTTGGCATGGACTGGTTGTTTCTTCATCATGCTATTATCCATTGCTTTGATTGCAAGATCATTCTACTACGAGATGATGGGGAGACCGTGTATCAGGGCAAGGAGCGTTACTTTAGTCTTCTATTTTTGTCTTCTTATTTCGGTCATCACAGGATGGCCAAGTTTGGATGCCCTCTCGCCATGTTGGAGAAGTGGATTACTAGACCCTTACCAGAAGAGTCGCGTATTGTTCGAGAGTTCCTCGATATCTCCCCAGTTGAGCTTCCTGGCCTGCTTTCAATTAGAGTGGTTGGGCGTGCCATTAATGTTATCTGTGGCACCGCTTCTATCGCCAAGGCTTCTTACTGTCTGTCGCATTTTGAGCTGGAGGAGTTGAAGCGGCAACTAGACAACCTTCAGAGCAAAGGCTCCATCCAGCACAGTACCTTAATGTGGGCTTCCCCGATCACTTCCGTGGATGAGAAAGGTAAGAGTCTACATTTGTGCATCGATTATCGGGCTCTCAGTGCAATGATTATCAGGAATTCATATTCAAATATGCCGTTTCGCTTTCAGAGGGCATGGCTAGCATTTCCTGAGACTAGCTGAAAAAAATAATATTTTTAGGTATGCTAGCTAGTTTTTAGGTATAGAAAGAACTATCACAAACGGTTCTTATTCTTAACCATCTGTGACATATTCATCGCAGACGGTTCTTATTCTAAACCATTTGTGATATATCTTTATCATAGACGGTTCTTATTCTGAATATCACAGACGGTTTGTGGATAGATTCGTCTATGATAGTATACCTTCACAGACGGTTCTAGTTCCGAACCATCTGTGATAGTATACCTTCATAAATGGTTCTAGTTCTAAACCTTCTGTGATGGTATACCTTCATAAATGGTTCTAATTCCGAACTGTCTGTGATATAGTTTTCACAGACGGTTCAAAACCCGTCTATGATAACCCCTATTATCACTGACCCATTGATTCAGACGGTTCAAGAAACTGTCTATGATGATGGTTCCGAACCGTCTGTGATGACCATTTCTGTGATAGTGACTCCTTTCATTTTCTTTTCTTATTTTGCCATCTTGATGCAGAATAGTAGACAAGGAACGATGTGTGTATCACCACCCCTGGTAGTCCGGTAGTGTCTTAATCTGCTTCTTAATTTTCTTTTTGTCTGCATGCCAAAGACCGACTCTTTCGAGTCATCGCTGCTTCTTTTCTGTTTGTTTGTGTTCGGAAGACTTCCAAGTCAATCAGTTTTAGGCTCAGTCCAGGAGATAAATATGACCTCACAAAAAGGGAAGATAATATGAAAAGGAACACAACCATAATTAAACGAAAATCCACAAATTAAAAGAAATAGTTTACGTTAAGTATATTACAAATCAACCAAAATTCGAAATACAACATAAAATATAATTGACAATTTGATTTTGATATGAATTTCAAAGTAAACCCTAAAAAATCAAAATAATAATTGAAATAAAATAGAAGTTAGTTTTTATACAAATTCCAACCTAAAACTAAAAAGAAATACATGATCTAAAAACATACAAATTTGAACAAAAATTAAAGGATGATTAGATATTTGATTAGTAAATGAATTTGAAACCTATCTATCTATCTATTATATACTAAAAGTCAATGACATGCCTTTTTGAGTTGCTAAGAAAAAGAGAAATATCTTAGAAATTCTCAAAAAAGAGAGAAAACATCCATCCCTCAATTCAGTAGACCTTTATTATGGTCAGTAAACTGTTACCATTGGATGTCTTAAATAAAACAAAGAATCTTATAAGACAAGCTTATCCATTATAGATTCAAGATGAACCCAATAAACAAAAAAGAATCATAGATAGCCCATACTAAAAGCCACTTTTAAGAGGAAAACAAAGGTATGGATGTGCAAAATAAATGAATAAAAGCCATGCAGGAGAAAAAAAAAGTGGCACTCGGTAAGAAAAAAAAAAGGAGAAACGAAAAAAATACAAGACCTATTCTACCTGCAAGCTTTCCAACATGGTGTATTTTACAACTTTGCAATTTTTTCTATCTCCCATATATAATTAGTATATGAGGTAAAGGTCTTCCTTCTTTCGTTTTTTTCAGCATGCAATGTCTCCGTGTCTATTAATTATGCGCCTATCTTATTTTCCATATAGATGTACTTCTGATTGATATGTTTAAGCTAACATAAATTTGGCGTCAAAGAGAGAAAAAAAAGGACAGCTAAAATTCAGTTAAAGGAATGGTTCTGACATGATTGAGCGTTTAAAAGCGAGAACACCTAGGACGAGGACTAGGTATCTTTTTCATTAAAAAGAAAATAGCATCTAAATTCTAGCCAAAGAGGATATGATGGGATTTTCTTTTGGCTGCGATTAGCATTTCGATTCCGAGTGCGGATCGACGTATATAACAAACTTGATTCAACTCTTGTACTTAGAGCATCTCCAAGAGAGGCTCAATATTTTGTCCTCTAAAATCTCATATTAGGAGTCTTCCTAAAAAAATTGTCCTCTAAATCTTTCCCCTCCTTCAGCAGCTCCTCTAAACTTGGATCCCTAAAATTACTATCTAGGCACTCTATATTTGATGGTGATCCACCTCAATTTTAGAGTACCAAAATTATTGGGTGTGTTTTAGAGTATCTGTTGGAGTTTGTTTTTAGCTTTCATACCCAATATTTTAAGATAAGGGGTGAGAAAGAGCATCTCTTGGAGATGCTCTAACAACCAGAAATGACCGACCGCTCGCTATCCTCGTGGCAAGTTGCTCTCAAGAGATTTTGGAGGACCTGGTTGAGTAGCAAGGGCTTAGGGACAGACAACCAGAAATGACTGACCGCTCGCTATCCTCGTGGCAAGTTGCACCTTGAGTGGCAACGAAGGCTAGATAGATTCCCCTTATCCTTTCTTGCCGTTACGTGTCCGATAATGTACTGCCGTATACGTGTCAAACAAATATATGTCGTGTTAGTCTTTTTATTTTGTCTCTAAATATAGGCTGTTGTACAAATTTGAGGTATTTGCCCCTCTACTCTCTCTTATATCCTATGTACCATTGCCCTTATGAATTAGTGATTTTTATTCCCAATGCTACTCGTCCTCAATAAATCTAACCTCCTAATTGTCCTTAAAAACCTTTAGACTTTGGGAGGTGCTTTCATATTTTCTTAATAGTAATTTGCATAATTTTAAAATATGAATGGTGGATAGATATTACTTACCCCTTTATTTGCTTTGAGATTAGTACTACTCTTGTTAAAGAGGAAAGCACGAAAGCACTGCTCTTGTACTTTTCCATGCCCTAGCTAATTCTATGGATTACGGTTCATTTGTGCCTTATAGTTATCTGAGTGCTAGTACAACTCAAGCATGGAGAGCCACACATCAAGAATAAGATTGGCATCACACGATCCGCTCGTTGCTTTTGAAATGTGTCCGTCTCTAGTCTGGCCAATCCGACTCAGCGTTCTAGTCATAGTTTTGCACAATGTGCGTGATATTATATATAAACGCACTCTAGCTTGTTTGGTAGTCCGGTAGTGTCTTAGTCTGTTCCTTAATAATAACTAAATTGGTTATTGTTATTCGAGAACTTTGAAATGTTTTCAAGAAAGTGACTTTGCACTTCTTATTCAAGTAGTGATCCCTTTCATATTTATGACTCCCTCGACAGGCTGAAAGTCTGAAACTAACGGATATGAAGATGACAACGACGACTTGGAAGTCTTTCGGTGCAAACAAACCAAAAAGCAACAGCTATCGATGACTTGCAAATTGATCTTTGGTGCGCAAACAAAAAGAAAATTAAGAAGCAGACTAAGACATGTACCGGACTACCGGAGGAGGCATACATACATTGTTCCCTATCTATCTATCTATTATTAAAGCGATAGAAAATGAAGCCACCATATTCGTTCTCAAGAGCTAAAAATTTCCCCAATCTCACTTGAGTGCAAATGTTGAACAACCAGTGTCGAAATTCCATAGTGCTTACGCTCATGCTTCAGTTTCTATTACATTCCAATCATGACTCTGCAGGAGGTTTGGTTAGGGAGTCGGCCAATTCATGACAAAGTACAGTGCCTGCACGTAGAGCATGGAGCCGTCACCCAAAATTCTTCGAGGTATCTTAACGATGCATTCAGTAAGCAATAAGCATGGAATTGCGAGATAACCAAAATTAATTTTATTTAAGACCAAATTGGTTATTATTATTTGAGAACTTTGAAATGTTTCCAACAAAGCGACCTTGTACTTGACTTATTCAAGTAGTGCCCTCTTTCATATTTATGGCTCTCTTGATAGGTTGAAAGTTTGAAACTGATGGATATGAAGACGACGACTTGGAAGTCTTTTGGGTGCAAACAAACGAACAAGAAACAGCTAGTAATGACTTGCAAGTCGATTTTTGGCATGCGGACAAAAAAAAAGAAGCAGATTAAGACACGTACCAGACTACCGGGGGAAGCATACATGCATCGTTCCCTCTCTATCTATCTATTTGTATCTATATAGAAATCAATCTATTATATTATTAAAACGATAGAAAACGAAGCCACCATGTTCACTCTCAAAGGCTAAAAATTTCCCCCTCTCACTCGAGTGCAGATGTTGAACAACTAGTGTCAAAATTCCATAGTGCTTACGCTCATGCTTTAGTTTCTATTACATTTCAGTCATGACTCTTTAGGAGGTTTGGTTAGTGAGTTGGTCAATTCATGACAAAGTACAGTGCCTACATGCAGAGCTTGGAGCCGTGACCCAAAATTCTTCGAGGTATCTTAACGACGCATTCAACATGCAATAAGCATGGAACTACGAGATAACCGAAATTAATTTTCTTTATGAGCAAACTGGTTGTTACTATTATTCGAGAACTTTGAAATGTTTCCGAGAAAGTGACTTTGCACTTGACTTATTCAAGTAGTGCCCTCTTTCATATTTATGACTCTCTCGACAGGCTGAAAGTCTGAAACTGACGGATATAAAGATGACAACGATGATGACTTGGAAGTCTTTCAGGTGCAAACAAATAGAAAAGAAGCAGCTAGCGATGACTTGCAAGTTGACCTTTTGTGCGCGAACAAACAAAATTAACAAGCAGACTAAGACATGTACCAGACTACCGAGGGAGGCATACATGCATTGTTCCCTGACTATCTATCTATTTATTTATCTATATAGAAATATATCTATTATATTATTAAAACGATAGAAAACGAGCCACCATATTCGCTCTCAAGGGTTAAAAATTTCCCCAATCTCACTCTGAGTGCAAATGTTGAACAACTAATGTCGAAATTCCATAGTGCTTATGCTCATGCTTCAGTTTCTGTTTCATTCCAGTCATGACTCTTCAGGAGGGCTTGGTTGGGGAGTTGGTCAATTCATGACAAAGTATAGTGCCTACATGCAGAACATGGAGCTGTGACCCAAAATTCTTCAAGGTATCTTAACGACGCATTCAACATGCAATAAGCATAGAACTGCGAGATAACCAAAATTAATTTTCTTTAGAGCAAACTGGTTGTTACTATTATTCGAGAACTTTGAAATGTTTCCGAGAAAGTAACCTTGCACTTGACTTATTCAAATAGTGCCCTCTTTCATATTTATGACTCTCTCGACAGGCTGAAAATCTGAAACTGACAGATATAAAGATGATAACGACGATGACTTGGAAGTCTTTCAGGTGCAAACAAATAGAAAAGAAACAGCTAGCGATGACTTGCAAGTTGACCTTTCGTGTGCGAACAAACAAAATTAAGAAGCATACTAAGACATGTACCGAACTACCGAGGGAGGCATACATGCATTGTTCTCTGACTATCTATCTATTTATTTATCTATATAGAAATATATCTATTATGCATGCATGGCAAGTATAGTGCTCTTGAGTCTTGACTGTCTTGCTAATTGGAGGCAACAGGGAGCTAGGCTTGCACGATTTGAGTCCATCGATGCTTCGTCTTGTATAGCTGCAATGGTATGTGGCTTTAATTAGTTTAAATGGTGCCGGAAAACAGAGTTTATCCAACTAGCTCCACCCTCCGTTCGTTTTTACTTAACATTTTTTATTTTTTACGGACTTCAAGATATAACTTTAGCCACTACTTTTTATAACTTTATAATAAGATATACTAATAAAATTATAATATTATGAAAGTATTTTTAATGACTCATTAATGATATAACATTCATATAATCAATCTAGATAGTTTTAAATTAGTTAGTGACTAAACTTTAAAAAAGTTAATAACATAAATTTTAGAAAATCAAGTAAAAAAACAGAGGAAGTAGTATATACAGAGAGCCCGAGAAATGGCCCAACCAGCGACAGAACGTGGAATCAATGATCCGTGCTGGTATCCATCCATTCATCTAGAGTTCCACGCTGCGTCAATAGATCCTCCAATCTAGTATTAATGTCACATTGTCTGCTAATCTGGATCAAGTCATATATAATTCATAGGAACTAGCCGACCGTCCGTACAATTAGGAGGTGTAGTGTGGTACTATCTATCTATTATATTATTAATATCACATTGTCCGCTAATCTGGTAGAAACAAACCACACATCATTCATATCAACTAGCTGACTGTCCGTGCAATTGAGCCGTGTATATAATGTAACGTATAACATTTTCTAGCCCCTCAGATTGAGATGTGAGGTTTCTTGTAACTTTTTTTTATTAAGATAATATCTTAGAATAATATTTTTTAAGTTATCAATTTTTATTCAGATTGCTATTTTTCATTCTATACGAGTGGAAAATTGGAAATATTGAAATCCAGAATTCTCCAAAATTGCCAAAACTCCCGAGTGACTGTAACTAATACTATAGTGGCTACATCCACAAACAGAGGTCCCCCTTTTTTTCGAGATCCTCCAGAAGCAGAGTTGAAACACGATAGTACTCATCGCCACCGCCTACTAAAATCAAGGAATCAACTGTCCGATTTAATTGTTAAGTGGAAAAAAATATTACTTTTAAGAGCCCGCTGTTTAATTTTTCGACATGGCCAGATGGAACTAGCTGCATACATACACACATCGAACTGAACAGTATTTGCATGTGGTAGTAAATAAATACGACTATTATTATTATTATTATTTTTATTATTATTATTATTATTATTATTATTATTATTATTGTTATTATTATTATTATTATTATTATTATAGCACCTGACAGATGGAATGAAATCACGTACTCCTCCTGTTAATTAATTTTTATACAGCTTATTTTGGCTATGTACATAGACTAAGAAAGACGGTAAAAGAAGCTATAAAATAAAACGACTAGATTACCTATCCATTGAATACTTTGGAAAGACGGTAAAAGAAAGAAAGAAAGAAATAGGAGCAAAAGAGACAAAATAGCGTTCACACATTATGATTTGTAACGAAATTGTAAAATACACAGGCCTTAAAAACAGAGGGAGTATAAATGAACGTGATGATTGGTGCTAAAGATTGAAGAATTAAGCGGCATTGATGTCATGCATGCAAAATTCCAATGGATGGAAATGGAGCGGATTGTTGGTACCTGCATGCAGGCCGGATTGGATCGGATTGAATGAATTGATTCCGGAGCGAGGTAGCTAGCACTGGCTCCTCTCTCCCCTGTGGCGACATTAGATAGTCTGTGGTTGAGCGGCTGGTATTATTAGGAAAGAAACTAGAAATTGAAACAAGGTAATTAACCAGCATAATGAGTAGTAGTAGTAAGGCATTAAGAAAAAGAGAGAGACCTGTCGTTGTTGGTGTTGGTCACATAGCATCATTTTATCTTCAGCGTGTCTCATGATTTCGAGTGTGGGATGGTTGGGATGGACGTCAACCGTGAGCCTCAGGCCTGTTTGGCGCGGTTGTGGTTTATGTCTTTTGGCTGAAATTTTTGAAAATTGTTTGCGACAGAGATTATAGAGAGAGATACTCGTTCGCGATTTTGGTTGATACAGATGTTGGGCTTTTAACATGTACTACAATTAACTTCTAGACTCCGTCTTGAGAAAATAACCCGTTTGAAAGTTAGGTACTATAACAAAAACCAAAAACCGCTAGTTTCGGTCGAAAAGAGAGCCGCTTCCGCTTCCTCCACCTCCTCAATCCTAGCATCCTCACAGTTGATGCAAACGCTGACTTTCTCCACGCAAGGATACCGCAACAAATCACAGAAGTTAAAATCACAGATTCAATACGTTAACATGACGTGAGGGGACAAAGAACTAAAAATGATCATTTTCTTGCTCGTAAAATATCAGAAGAACGGATTCTAAAAAGACACTAGGATGATTGAATGCCCCTGTTAAACTAGAAAAAGCAATACTCTTCTCAAGTAGAAAAAGAACGAGGCAGCAGTGATTAAAAGGGAAAAAGAAACTAGGAATAGCTAAGGATCGATCGAGTAGTAGTACGGAATAATATATGGGAATTACTAACTGCAACCCAATACAGCCGGATGGGATGAGCAGCTGCGTGGCGAGCCCGTGAAATTGGGAGGTGTAGTGTGGTATCTGTCTATCTTTTATCTATCTATTATATTATTAATGTTACGTTGTCTGCTAATTTGGATCACGGCATACCGGGTGACTAGCAGAAACAAATAACATATAATTCATATGAACTAGCTGACTGTCCGTGCAATTGAGCGGTGTAGTGTGGTATTCCATAATATAACGTATAAAATTTTCTAGCCCCTCAAATTGAGACGCGGTGGTTTCTTGTAACTTTTTTTTTATTAACATAATAGATTAGAGGGACGTGCTTCTATGCTTTGTTTAATAGTGATTTGCATAATTTTTAAAATATGATGAATGATAGATAGATGTTATTTACCTCTTCATTTGTTTTGAGATTAGTGCTACTCTTGTTAGAAAGGAAAGTATAGAAACACTACTCTAAATTAAAATAATAATTTTTATGTTATCGATTTTTATTCAAATTGCCATTTTCATTCTGTAGGAGTGGAAAATTGGAAATATTGAAATTCAGAATTCTCCAAAATTGCCAAAACTCTGAGTTACCGCAACTAATAATACAGTGGCTATTCCAAACATCCAGAAATAGAGGCCCTCCTTTTTTGGTGATCATCCAGAAACAGAGTCCATCCTGCTTTAGTTTTGGCGTGATACGCTAGCACTCATCGTCCCCGCCTACTAAAATTGAGGAATCAATTGTCTGATTTAATTGTTAAAGTGGAAAAATATTTACTTTGAAGAGTCCGATGTTTAATTTTTCTACGTGGCCACGTGGAACTAGGTGCATACATACACATCGAACTGCACAGTAGGTGTCAGCTACATGTGGTAGTAAATAAATACGATCGGGGCGATTATTATTATTATTATTATTATTATTATTATTATTATTATTATTATTATTAACAGATGGAAAGAAATCGCATACTCCTTCAGTTAATTAATTTTTATAGAGCGTATTTTTGACTATCACTACCGGAATCAGCATCTTTGCCGAGTGCCGGTGACACTCGGCAAAGCACGAGAAACACTCGGCAAAGGCTTTGCCGAGTGCCACCCACGGCATAGCTCACACGGCAAAGTTTCTGACGGCATAGAGCTCTTTGCCGAGAGCTTTTCATCGAGCACTCGGCAAAGGCTTTGCCGAGTGCCGAAACGACCCTCGGCAAAAAAAAAAGGTCAGTGGACGGTGAGAACACGGTGACGGCGTCGTTTGCCGAGTGCCAGGACGGAATGGCACTCGGCAAATTATTAAGCTTTGCCGAGTGTCATGGTAAAGACACTCGGCAAAGACGAAAAGTTTGCCGAGTGTTTTTACCATGACACTCGGCAAAGTCAACACACTCGGCAAACTATGTTCCCAGAATGCCCAGGAACGTTACTTTGCCGAGTGTTTTTACCATGACACTCGGCAAAGCCTCCCTTTGCCGAGTGTAGCACACGGCAAAGTGGCAAAAAACTGCCTTTTTTAATTGTTTATTGCACCCCCCTCAAACAAGTCACAATATATCACAGTATATCAACAATATATCACATACAAGTGTCATTCACAACCATTCACCAAGTGCAACCACAATATATCACATATAATGCAAATCCAAGTATCATTCCGCAAATATCAACCACAATATTCACAATAAACATCACAACCACAAGTATTCGAACC
Source organism: Dendrocalamus latiflorus (assembly GCA_017311315.1). Taxonomy (NCBI): domain Eukaryota; kingdom Viridiplantae; phylum Streptophyta; class Magnoliopsida; order Poales; family Poaceae; genus Dendrocalamus; species Dendrocalamus latiflorus. The sequence continues at coordinate 4,333,419 of CM029642.1, read as the reverse complement.
ACAATCACCCCGACTGATGTGGTGGGTCATGAGGCACATTATTCGAAGCCGCCGATTGATTCTGCACAAAGGAGAAGAGATTGCATGTGTGAGACAAGATTTAAGGTAGGAACATACAAATTTTATATTTGATTTTTTTGGATTTTAAGTATTTTTTTGGACTTTTTGGACACGTGTAGTTAAAAATTGTCATCTGTGAACTGTATATCACTCGGTTTGTTCAAAATTTTATTATATATCATTATCATTAGTTAGAGTATATTTATCTTAAAAAATGATGATTTTACTCTCAGTTCAAATCTGTCTCTATAATAAACATTAAATATACAGCAAATTGGCTTAGCCAAAAATATTAAATATTTTTTGGTGGATCATTGGGGCAGTGTACAACTCAAATATAAAATTTCATGAACTGAATCGTTCATTTGTTCCATTTTTAAAATTCTTATCCAAAATCAGCCTATTTAAGCTATTTTTTAAACAAGGATAAATTCACTGCAGAAAAATAGAAAATATATTTTTTTTCAGGGGTTATGTGACATCTTAGGAGCATGTGAGAATTGTTTCAGAATTTTTAAACCTCATTTAGTCTCTGTTTATAAATAGTAGCCTTTATTACCATATAAATTAAAAATCTCAAAATTTTCTTTGAATAGTACCTTGAAATATTTTTTCCAGCTCACTGACATATTGAACAACACCTCTATGAATTTTCATAATTTTTAGAGGTTGTTTGCTGTTTTAAATAAATCAGGTTTTTGGTCTTTTGATAGGGGCATTTTGGTTCTTTTTTCGAAAGATGATGGTCTTCACTAACGGTCAACTAATGGCAGTGGCATATAGTGGAAATAATCTCAAAGTCAGTGGCATACAGTAGTTAGGTCCTTTGTCAATGGCAATTTGTCAAAGCGACCACTCCCCCAATGACATAAAATTTATTAACTTATAACTTATGATTGCGACTTATGATTTTTAAATTATTTATAAGAGAGAATACAAAGTAACATAAATTTACGTACAATTTTAATGAATATAAATAAAATTGTTACAGTGTATACTACAATTTACCTGAAAATCTTGTGTTAAAAAACACTTCGTTTACAAGCTAGTTACTGTAGAAAACCCAAAAAGTAGATTTTAGAAGCTAAAAATAACATGTCCTAAGTGGTTTGTTTTCTGTCTCCAAATTGGAACCTAACAGATCATGGATGATCTCAATCTAGTGAAATTAATTGCAAAAGCTATGACAAGGCTATAACAATCTGCAAATTATTATTTATCTGTAAATGATATTATTACGTCATTATGCACCTTGAGTATACCCCTTATCTATAAGGGAGATATTTTACAAGGTAGTCGTAAGCTCTTCTATGACTTTGTGGTTGTAGATCCTCCTACGACTAAGCCAAACATCGATATGGTTATATATGCAAATCATCTGTGATACTCCCCCATCACAGACGGTTAGTAGCTAGAACCGTCTGTGATGTGCGAGTATCACAAATGATTCTATATACCAATCGTCTATGAATTAGAACACAAAGGCTCTCTCTCTTTCTCTCTCTCTCTCTCTCTCTCTCTCTCTCTCTATATATATATATATATATATATATATATATATATATATATATATATATATATATATATATATAGGACGAGTGTTTCATGCACCAAGGTGCCTAGGCACCAATATCAATACCCGTTGATTTGCTTCGAGATTCGTAACGTTACGGCATCTCCTGATGGCCGTATTTATCTCGGGCACTAGTGATATATGACAATTTAAATACTCAATCGTATACTTACATACTCCCCATCGTGAGAACTGCACGGGCTGAAAAGCCTGAAATGTGGAGATGTGGCTGGGTATACATAACAAAATCAAGATGGATAGCCATGGCAGGGAATTGAAAGTTCGATTTGACATACTGTGTTTTGTGAAACCAAATGGCCTGAAAACTGAATGGAAGTATGTACATGAGAAACGAAAGGAGTATTGTTTTAATCCGGATACTATTGAATGTTGTCACTGAGATTTGTTAAAACTGATGCAAACACAATTAGCAAACAGACAGATGAATGACAGTTGTGGCGAAGAACGAAATAATGCGCAATGATAGAGTTCTGTGCTCTCTGTTATTTCATTTCAGAAATGGTACAGTAAAAACTGGGAAGACACAACAGTGTTCGGCTGTATAGCGCACACACGCACGATGGGTAACAAAATCATTTGATTATATTTCACATACTCTACCGTGTGAAGCAAAATGTCCTGATAAAAAATGGCCTGAAAGTACAGGGAAGTATGTACATACGAAAACAGAGGTAGTATTGCCAACTGTGGCACCATGTAGTAGTATCCCGAGTAAAGCATTGCTCTATTTGGTTTTCGGTAGTAGAAACTGCTAGATTCTCCCTTTGGAAACAATGTATATACTCCATTTGAAATGGCATACTCCTTATTTGTTTAGGATACTCGCGCCAAGACTGCACTTGTTTGTTGTGTCTTTGTCCGGATTGATTGGCAGAAATAATGCACAAAGCATGTTCATTACACAGTAGTATCTTGTCGCTGTGCAAATTAAAAAATCACTGCAGTTCAATATGGCTATCTCAAACCTCGTAGCACTTCTTTCCTTTGCTTGGGAACCCTTGGCACCTCTGCTCATCTGTTGTTCATTTTTTTTGTTGGAGTGCACCAAAGACAAAGCCCTGGTAAAAGCAGATTTGGAGCTACTGCCACCTGATTGTTTGATCAGATTCTTTGTTTTGGCCATGGCCTACAATGGCAGCTTGTCAAGTCAGTTAAATGATGGGAATGTTGATGTCAACAGGATTTGCAAGTAAATGAGTAGAACAACTAGCAGGAAATATTTTCAAGTAGGCAAATAAATGAGTGGAACAACTAGCAGGTAATTTCAAGTATCAAAAATGTCAGAGCAGAATGCCATATGAGTATGCGACTAGTGGATGAAAAAACCAGCAAAGTAATCGGTGAGTTATACATTCAGGGGAGTATTCTCCTTATGTATAAAATAGGAATATGAAGTATCCTGTGTTGTACCCTTACAACAAAAACGCAATAATTGAGTTTGTACATGGATAGCCATGGTAGTGAACAACTAAATGTATGGATCATACAATTTGTTCAGGAACATTAAGTATTCTCCTCACGTTTAATCAATAACAGTAAGTATGAATCATAGCATCATCATAGGCAGCCATGGCAGCGAACAACTAAGGCCCTGTTTGGAATGCGGGAATTTTTCCCGATTCCTGCGGGAATTGAACTGTTTCCTGTAAAATTCCTGTAAAATTCCTGTGAAATTCCTCTGTTCCAAACAGGCCCTAAATGTAGTTGCAACTACCAGGAAGTATTTTCAAGTACACAAATAATTGATTCGCACAACTAACAAGATGTATTTTCAAGAAGGCAAATGTCAGAACAGAATGCTAGACGAGAGGGCAACTATTGTATGAAACAACAAAAGAGAAATCAGTGAATTCTCCCCATGGATGGCCCACGGACAGTAAGTATCCTGTAATACACCATTAAAACAAAATGTAACCATTGAGTAGTACATGCAGGGGAGTATTCTCCTCGCGTTTGCTCGGGAACAGTAAGTATGTTATATTATAAAAAAGCGAGAACTTCAGAACTCTATTGGAAAAGTAAGATTAAAAAGCGAGAACTTCTAAACTTCAGAACAACGATTTACAAAGTAGAAAGACAAACCATGCAACTGCAGTGAAGTATTCTCCTCAAAGCTGGAGACCAAATCGGTAAGACGACGGACTGGCAAGATGACAGCATCCAGGACGCCGGCGATTTGGACGCAAGGAAAATCTTCAGGGAGAGAGGACAGCGTCCTGGAAGTTACTGATGCATAAGACTGAAGCATCCGAAAATCCTTCCTGCTAGTTGGTCGGTTACCCAAAATCCCAAATACTTCTCGATTGGGAGCGAAATTCTCGGAACATACTTGTTCCTTCCATCCTGTTCGATAGTTGCCAAAACTCCCGGATATTTCCTTCCTGATGATATGTATTGGATCGGGTCTCTCTCAACCGTATCTTCCAGCTCCATTAAACTCCAACTGCAGCACGAATCACAAATCATTACCGACAGTGGATGAAGAGGGTGACGATCGACGAAGAAGATTACTTGAGCTTAAAATGCTTACCCCTTTGGCCACACACAGCAGCTGACAAGACGTCTGTGGTATTTGAGTCCATACTTAATTAGCACAATTTATTTTGAGATCTCCTTCCCCTATATGTGAGAGATAGGATTGGGAGGTGGGTTCCTAGCAATTTACGCATTCGCAACCTTTGAATTGTAGATATTGCTACCTATATTTTTTTAAATTAATATATCTTTAAACCAGTTATCAAAACTAAGCCTTTAAAATTAGAGTCCACCAAATTAAGGGCTAGATTTTTTGTGAGAATTATTTCAAAATTCTTATGTATTTAAGCCAACTACCAAATCTAGCATATCTCCTTATTTTCTTAGCAATTGTAAATCACCTGCCATCATCTTATACAATAATGTTAATTCTACGTCATCATTAGCAAGCTGATGTACTTTATTTATCGATTATATTATTAAAATGATTAAAAAATCCACTGCGTTCGTTTTCAAGGGCTATAAATTCTCTCATTAATAAGAGAAAAAGATAAAGATCGACAACTCTTATTTGGTGGATCCAGATAATAACAGTACAGATTAATCATATAAATATTGGAATTGTTACAATTTTATAAAAAATACAACTCTATTTCTAATCATAAGCACTAGAATTGTATAACATATATAAATGTATTTTTAAATGAAAGTATATGTATTGTAGTAGCTAGCCGAATAGTTACGCGGAAAATTCAGGTAGCTATCTTTAATAAGAAAAGATCTCATGGTAATTAAGTTTCACGACAGATATGTAGTACACCGTGCGCCGGGCAAAATCCTTACGGAATCACTACTACAGAAAGGCTAATAGTAGACGGCAAATCACAGACGGTTTTGTGAAACCGTCTGTAATGTAAACTATTACAGACGGTTTTAATTTGAAGGCCGTCTGTGGTATTTGTGGCGGGAAAAAGGAGTATCACAGACGGTTCTTACCGCTGAACCGTCTGTGATACTGGAATATCACAGACGGTTTTTATTAAAAACCGTCTGTGATAATCTGGGATTATCACAGACGATTTTTTATTAAAAACCGTCTGTGTTGTGTCGACTATCACAGCCGGTTGTTGTTAAGAACCGTCTGGGAATGTTCACAGACGGTTTTTCACAAGAACCGGCTGTGATTTCCCTTTCTCTGTCACATTCTAGATCAGAGGTTAATATATAAGTACACATTGCTTCTAATAACTTAACTACAGAACTACTGAGACAAGAGATCACAAATTAAAGGCAAATTTATTAATTTCAATTAGAGGCAAATTTATTACAAAAGTCGCACAGGTACAGAGTTTCCCAGATTGTATTCTTTTGGGCTTCGTAAGCTTCTTCTTCAACTTGGGGACTTGGAGGATCAGCCGCTAAATTCTCGAACGCCCTTAAGATTGCCCTTGTCCTTAGCACTTCCTCGTGCAGCCTGGGCAAATGATCAGCAGCATCCATAATGTCGTAGAGGATAGCATGAAAAGATTCCTGAGAATCTGCCGTTTCTGCTTGATCGGCAAGGCTATCCATCAGTCTCTGCAATGCGTGTAGAGCTTCTTCCGCATTGCACACATTGTGGAGAAGAACTAGTGTGAGGGCCGTTTCCCTTTCTTGAGCGGCAGCGAGACGCCTCCGTCGACGGCGGAGGATCAGGTCAAGCTGACGGATGCAAGAAAGTCGGGGAAGGAGAGCAGGGCGGGTGCGGAGAAGCTGCTCCAGATGCAAATTGCTGGCCGCCTGTGTAAGGTTCCGGCCGAACAATTCGTGATGAACAGATGAGAGGAAGGAGATGATCACAAGAACAGTAGTAGAAGCCATGTTGTATTGTATATTGTATTGTACGTACGTAGAAGACCTGGATTAGGAGCGCATATTTAACCTTTAGCACAAACGGTTCGTATACCCAAACATTAATGATATAAACGCTTCGTATAACGATCGAGAGACGTTAATTAGACGATCGAAACACGAAGCGTTCTGGCATCGAAACACGCGCGAAGCAGTTCTGGTATGAAGCTTATGACAGACGATTTTTCATAAAAAACCGTCTGTGATAATATTTATCACAGACGGTTTTTAAGAAAAAACCGCCTGTGATAATCATTATCACAGACGGTTTTTTATTAAAAACCATCTGTGATAATGACCGGCATTTATTGCGCTGCTCAGACCGCATCTGTCTTCATTTCGATCCAGATCTAGCCACTGCTGCGCACTTTTTCACTCGGGAGGAAGCTAGGCGATTTCAGGCCAGTTAATTTGGTGGGAAGTGGCAGAGATTGAGCTTTGAAGATTCATACTTTGCTGGTTGCTCTAGATATGGTTAGTAATGCAATTTATTTTTTCTTTAATTGCATTACAATTTAGTTCTAAGTAATCAATGAGTGGTTTGAAGATGGTTAATTTGCAAAATTGTTGGTTATATAATAGCTGTTGTGTTTGTAATATGAATCTAGCAAATAAAGTCTCAATATAATAAATGTGGCCGGTATATATGTAGTTATAATGAGTTAATCTAGATTTTAATACTAAGTTGTTATATATGTACATAACGTAGGACCGAAGCTGGATGTATGCCGCGAGCCGTGTGAGTGAAGAGTACATTAATGGCGTTTCTGCTTTTATAAGAGCTGCCGAGGAGGATATGTTGAATAAGGGGGCGGAACATATGTGTTGTCCATGCACTGATTGCGAGAATGTGAAGATGTTTAAGAACCGAGGGCAAATTGAATCGCACTTGATTCGGAGGGGTTTCAAAAAGGATTATACGTGTTGGACCAGTCATGGCGAAGTGAATGATCATATGCCGCCGGATGACATCGCCGGTGAAGTGAATGATATGCCCCCGGATGACATCGCCTGTGAACTGAATGACATGCCGCCGGCTGATGTCGATTGTGGCTCGGATTCGGATAGGTTGCACGATGATAATCTGGATCAGATGCTTCGCGATGTTGAAGAGAACTATGATGAGAGAGAGTATGTTAAATTCCGTGGCTTGATGGAGGACTCAGAGAAACCTTTGTACACGGGATGCAAGTACACGAGGTTGTCGGCCGTGCTTGAACTGTTGAAATTGAAGGCAAGCAACGGTTGGTCGGACAAGAGTTTCACGGCGCTGCTAGGTCTTTTAGCGGACATGCTTCCGGAGGGAAATGAGTTGCCTAAAACCACGTATAAAGCCAAGAAGGTTCTTTGTCCGTTGGGAATGGAAGTAGAAAGAATACATGCATGCCCGAACGATTGTATCATCTACCGTAAAGAGTATGCAAACATGCATGTATGTCCGGTGTGCAACGCATCCCGATACAAACGTAACAATCAATCAGATGATGGCGAGGGAACAGAGGCGAAGAAAGGACCTCCTGCTAAGGTGACATGGTATTTTCCTATAATTCCCCGTTTGAAAAGGTTTTTTGCAAATCCAAAGGAGGCAAAACTGCTGATTTGGCACTCGGAGGAGCGCAAGAAGGATGGAATGATAAGACACCTTGCTGATTCCGCGCAGTGGAGAAACATCGATAGGAGTTTTGCAGAGTTCGGTGCAGAACCAAGGAATATAAGGTTTGGACTGAGTACAGATGGAATGAATCCTTTCAGTAGCATGAGCAGCCGACATAGCACATGGCCCGTGACTCTCTGCATCTATAACCTTCCTCCTTGGTTGTGTATGAAGCGAAAGTATATTTTGCTGTCGATACTTATCCAAGGGCCAAAACAACCTGGGAATGATATCGATGTGTTCCTAGCACCGTTGGTGGAAGATCTAAAAGTAATGTGGAATGAAGGGGTACAGGTATGGGATGCGTACAAACGAGAGAACTTCACTCTGCGCTCCTTATTGTTCTGCACCATAAATGATTATCCTGCCCTTGGTAACCTATCGGGCCATAGTACAAAAGGTGCCAAAGCTTGTACTCACTGTTTAGATGGTACCGAGAGTGTGTGGCTGAGACACTCACGCAAAACCGTCTACATGCGTCACCGCCGGTTCCTTCGGAGGGCTCACCCATACCGCAAGATGAAGAAACAATTTGACGGAGAGAAGGAAGATGGTTCAGCTCCAAGGCATTTAAGGGGACGCGAGGTTTATGATATGGTTAAGGATTTAGATGTTGTCCTCGGAAAGGGACGTAAATTGAGGGCTCATGAGAAGAACACCTGGAAGAAGAGATCAATATTTTGGGACTTACCTTATTGGGAGTACCTAGATGTTCGGCACTGCATCGACGTCATGCACGTAGAAAAGAATGTGTGCGACAGCTTGATTGGTCTCTTACTGAACATCCGTGATAAAACAAAGGACGGTGTCAACGCACGGCTTGACTTGGCTGACATGGACATCAGGCCTGAGTTAGCACCGACAAGCACTGATAATGGACGAACGTACCTTCCCCCTGCGTGTTACACTCTGTCCAAGGCTGAGAAAACAGAACTGTGCCAGTGCTTGCATGGTGTGAAAGTTCCGTCTGGTTACTCCGGCAACGTGAAGAAACTTGTTTCGATGCAAGATTTGAAGTTAAATGGCATGAAGTCTCATGATTGTCATGTGCTGATGACACAGATGCTCCCTATTGCAATTAGAAATATTTTGCCGATCAAAGTCCGAGACACAATCATGAGGCTATGTTATTTCTTTAACACAATTGCTCAGAAGGTCATCGATCCCGAAGGACTAGATGCTCTGCAGGACGAGGTGGTGATGACTCTATGTCACCTTGAAATGTATTTCCCTCCTTCGTTTTTCGATATCATGGTCCATCTCATTGTTCACGTTGTGTGGGAGATAAAAATGTGCGGGCCCGTATTCCTACGCAGCATGTACCCATTTGAGAGGTTCATGGGAATTCTCAAGTCCTACGTACGGAATCGTTCTCGGCCGGAGGGCAGCATCGTCGAAGGTTATGCAAGCGAAGAGGTGATTGAGTTTTGTGTCGATTATATGGCTCAGATTCAACCGATAGGTGTCCCTCAATCTCGTCATGAAGGGAGGCTGAAGGGTCTCGGAACTATCGGAAGGAAAGCAATCACTCCAGATATGGACACGTATACTCAAGCCCATTTCACGGTGTTGCAACACATGACTGAAGTGGCGCCTTATGTGGACCAGCACAAGGATGTGCTTCGGCAACAGAATCCAGAGCGGCCGGATGTTTGGATCATGAGGCAACACAACCGTTGGTTCAACCAATGGTTGAAGGAGCAAATCGCTAGGAGCTCGCCGAGTGAGACGCTGAGATGGTTGGCAAAAGGGCCGACATTTACAGTTGTGACATGGCAAGGATATGACATAAATGGGTACACATTCTATACGCAGGCTCAGGATGTCAAGAGCACTAACCAGAACAGCGGAGTCTGCATAGATGCATTCAGTACCGATGGGTCGAGAAACTCGTACTATGGCTTCATAGAAGAGATTTGGGAGCTCGACTATGTGGTTTTCAAGATCCCCTTATTTCGCTGCCGTTGGGTGCATCTCCCACAGGTGAAGGTTGACAAGTACGGTGTCACGACCGTGGACCTCCAACGTGTCGGGTACAAAGACGAACCATTCGTACTCGCCAATCAAGTTGTTCAAGTTTTCTATGTAACCGACCCGGCAAATAAGAAACGCCATGTAGTTCTTCATGGAAAAAGGAGAATTGTCGGAGTGGAGAATGTAGTGGACGAGGAGGAATACAATCAATTTGACGAGTTACCTCCTTTTGGAAATGGCATAAGGGTCGACGATGTACAACGTGACGAATCTAGTTACGTACGCATTGATCATGATGAAGGGTTAATTTTTAAAGGAAATAAGCAAGTACAATAAGAATGTATATGTGAAAATGTGTGACAATTAATTTTGAGATGTATAAGAATGTATTTGAGAATGACAAAATGTATGAAGAAATACACTGTGTTAATGCAGCTGGTTGGTGTTGTTTATGAATGCAGCTGTTTGGTGGTTGATATGAATGCTGTGTAGTTATTGGTGTTTTCGTAATAAGAACAGCCGGGAAGGGCTTATCACAGACGGTTCTAAACTTAGAACCGTCTGTGAAAGTAAATTATCACAGACGGTTCAACACTTAGAACCGTCTGTGATATGATATCACAGACGGTTCTAAACTTAGAACCGTCTGTGATAATCTCCCTTCATATACCCTCTCGCTAGGGTTTTCTTGTGCGCCTGCAGTTATTCGATTAGATCTAAATCCCGAGCCCGTCGTCGCCGCCTCCTCCCCGAGCCCTCGCCTCCTCCTCCTCCATCGCCGCCTCCCCGAGCTCGTCGCCTCCTCCTCCTCCGTCGCCGCCTCCCCGAGCCCGTCGCCTCCTCCTCCGTCGCCGCCTCCCCGAGCCCATCGCCTCCTCCTCCTGAGTATGTAGTATATAGTATAGGCACATAACCCCTCTCTCTGTCCACATCACCCCCTCCCTTCTCCCCCTTCCCTCTACTCCTCTCCTCTCTTCCGAACATTAAGCATCATGTTTCACTTTTCGTGCTTCCTCACTTTGAACATTGAGCTTCATAGAACTTTGTTTAGAGACCTTGTAGTAATAGTATACATTGACCATTTGGGTGGAAAGAAATACATTGTGTCGTCAGGCTCATGACTGACAATTTGAAGCATAGCATAGCATCCGAGGCACATCCAAGGCCTGCAGCTGTGTCTTGAGGAATGCCAAGAAGCTGTTCTTCAGATGTGGCTCTTCAGATGCCACATCTGAAGACCAGCTCTTGGCATTCCTCAAGACACAGCAGCAGGCCTTGGATGTGCCTCGGATGCTATGCTATGCTTCGAATTGGCAGTCATGCGCCTGACGAAACAGTTGATCTTTCCACCCAAATGCTCCATGTATCTAGACATCACCCCTACAATTTGAGAGAACACATTAAGCAATCAAGGACCACTCTAGTGTATATGCCACATAGACCTTCAAGGGGCATGAAGCAAGTGACACACTCTAGTGTATCACGTTCAATGAACCAGATACACTAGTTTGTGTCATTTGCTTCATAGAACTTTGTTTAGAGACCTTGTAGTAATAATATATGCCACATAGACATTCAAAGGGCATGAAGCAAGTGGGACACTCCAGTGTATCCGGTTCAACGAACTTGATACACTGGTTTGTTCCATTTGCTTCGTAGGACTTTGTTTAGGGACTTTGCTATTTGGTTTATAGTATTAGCAACTAAAGTACGTAGGTGCTAAGATAGGCACATCACCCCCTCTCTATGTCCATATCACCCCCTCCCTTCTCCCCCTCCCCTCTACTCCTCTCTTGTCTTCCAATTCAATATGATCACTTTCTCATCTTATCTTAATAGACCCACAAAATGAGCAACACGTCACCCGCGCATTCTTCAACATCATCGCCGGAGGTGTCCGCTCCAACATCAAGACGCCAAGGAAGAGGGCTATCGAAGAAGGCTGAGGGCCGACAGACCATCACAGCGGTGGATGCATCTGGGGTCCCTCTCCTTCCTAATAAAGCAGTAAGCGCTTTCCGAACCATGGTCGGAATAGTTGCACGAGAACGAATTGAGATCACATACAATTCGTGGAAGAACGTGCCTGCCACTCGGAAACGTGAGCTGTGGATCGAAATTTTGGCATCGTTTGAGTTCCCAGAAGAACACCTACAAGCTGTGCAACGACAAACCTACCTAGGGGCGTGCAAAGCATGGAAGAACTTCAAGAGCACGCTTGTCAGGAAATACGTGGAGACGGACGAAATGCCTTTTCATAAATACCCATTCCTGGAACCACAATGGGAAGAGTTCAAGGCGATGAAGACGTCCGAGGATTTCAAAAGTACAAGTACGGCGCACAAGGCCCTCCAGGCAAAAAACACACACCCCCACAGACTTGGCACATCTGGGTATGCGGGAAAAATACCGCAATGGAGGCAGCAGGATGACCTGGCAGCTGCACAGGACATCGCCCCGCCATTTTCCAATATCCCGGATGACCGCGCTCGAAATTGGATTAGAGCAAGGTCATCTACAACGACATCGGGGGACATCACCTTTCGAAACCCTGCAGACCAGCAAGTGTCCCAGCGCCTGGTAAGATATCGATACAACTACGTAGCTTGTAATTACTCCACAACTTCGTACGAATTGAAATGACATGTCGTGCTGTTGTAGGAAGAGCTGAGTTTTGAATCTACCCTGGGATCATTCCAGGGAACAAGGGAGAATGATATGCTCTCCGTGGCCCTGGGAAACAAGGAGCACCCAGGTCGTACGAGAGGCCTTGGGCTTTACGTTCCTTGGAAACATGGTTTCCAAGATGACTCCGGAATGTATCGGCGTAGGAAGAGAAGCAAAGCCGAGCGTGACGCACAGCTACGAGAAGAGATCAAGGAATCTCTTTGAGATGAGCTATTAGCTCAGATGGGTGATAAAATCAGAGAAGAGGTGCGAAAACAGACAGAAAGTCAGCAGGCCGCCACCGCCGCTGCTATGCTAGGTAGCCCGCACAACCGTCCGAGTAGTTGCGCGTCCAATCCGACGCATACCCAGTCCAAATTTCCTGTGGACGACATCCTGGTAATAATTATTACCTCTCGAATGCTTGCTCCATTGGTAGGCCTATTCGAGTAGCTAATTTTGTATCGTTATGTAGGAGCCTACGAACTGCAAGCTCCAAGTGAGATATGGCTCCATTCCCTTGTACGCTGCTTGGGGTCAGGCATATTCGTCTGGTAACGGGGCCATGGTGCACGGCCAAGCTTTAGCGCCAGGCTTCGCAAAAGTTAATGTGGATGGTGTGTATGCCAATTTTGAGGTGGTCCCGCTACCGAAGCCCCCGACCGACGAGATCATGACTCTAGGACAGGCCATTGGAACTTTCATCCAGTGGCCCAAAAGCGACATCTCCCTGGAGGCTTCTTCACCGGTGGCAGGACCACATCAACTTGCACTGGTGCCATCTCCATTACAAGACCAGTCGGTTCCACCACCGGATACTACACCGGTGCTATCTCCACGGGCCCTATTCTCGCCAGAGCAACTTGCACCGCTGCTACCTTCAAAGTCGACTTCCGTGAAGTCGACCTATAGCCGAGGCAGCAAGGCCAGCAAGGGCAAAGCAAAGAAGACCAATGATGATCTTCCGTACCACCCTTTGGCCCGCAAATTCGTGCTTGGCGAGCCGTTGCTCGAGCAAAAAGCCCTCCAAAAGCTACCATATAGTTGCATGCAATTGCACACGTGGTATATGCAGCAGTCCAATAAGCCAGAGGGAGAACGGACTTCAAGTATCACTGTCAAATTCTCCGAGGAAGATTTACACCACAATCTTCAAGAGTGTACATTCGTGGTCGCCTTTGAGGATTTATTCGAGCTGTTCATGCTCAACGCTCTTGACGTCTCAATCGTTCGATGCTGGACGCTGTAAGTGTGTACAATCACAGTCTCCGTTAATGTCATACCGATAAATGCCATATCTAATTTTTTGCTTTCGTGTGTATATATATAGACACATGCTGATTAAAGCTAGAGTATCGAACTCATCAGCTGGTTTCTTGGACCCACAATTGGTCGCCAAGACTACCATCGACGCGGAGGCATCCCTCGTCGAGAGGTACATTGCATCAGGCCTGTTGAGTTGCCGCAATAAGGACTATGTACTTATGCCCTTCAATCAGAGCTTTCATTGGATTTTAATAGTAATTGTACCAAAATGGAACAAGGTATATTACCTTGATTCCCTAAGTAAGAATAAAATGGACTTCACAGTTGTCAGCCAAGTAATCGATAGGTAAGCACATATTCCCCATACATATCTACATTATTGTACTCTTTCTTTCCTTCCGAATGATTAAGGTTAACCTTTTCGAATTACGTAGGGCGTTCGCGATGTACATTGAAAAGGGAGGTGACTCGAAGCGCGGGGCCAACGGCCTGCTGACACATGTTCGAGATTTTAAGGTATTCGCTATTTCACATTAAATAATTCTATGCAACAGATGGTACTAATGCCTTTTGAACTAACACATTCCATTTTTTGCAGTGCCACCAGCAGCAGCCGGGCAACACATGTGGATACTACGTTTGCCAACATATGGAACTACTCCTCGATTCCTCGAGGGTCACCAATCGCAAGGTTTGTCACTCTTCCCATAATTACTTCATACTTATCACATTACATATATATGTACATTGATATTCCTATCAACAGGCTGTATCAATCCCGTCAACTGCATTGAAACAGTCTGAGCTTCGAGAGGTTCAATCAGAGTTGGCGTTCTTTTTGCTGACTCAAGTCATACAGCCAGAAGGACGGTTCCACTGCGCACACTGATTTCTTATTGGTCTTATCACTACGTGTAAATGCAGTGTAGATCTTTTGTAACTGTGCATTTGTTAATGGATATTTCAGTTCAATTCAATTAATTGATTTGCGAAATGGATGCATGCTTTATGTCTGTGAGATGAAGTGCGATGTCAATTGGATGTTTTATGTCTGCGAAATGTACCTGAAAGCAAATGAGATGTGTGAATTGTATGTTTTTTGTCTGTGATTATCTGCTTGTTTCAGAGGGCATGGCTAGCATTTCCTGAGGCTAGCCAATAAACAGAAATAGATTCTGCTAGGGGGGGAGGAATATCACAGACGGTTTTTAATGAAAAGCCGTCTGTGATTATCGAATATCACAGACGGTTTTTCATTACAACCCGTCTGTGATTATCCGATATCACAGACGGTTGTTTATTAAAAACCGGCTGTGATTATCGGATATCACAGACGGTTTTTATTAAAAATCGTCTACGATTATCAATATCACAGACGGTTTTTAATAAGAAACCGTCTGTGATATCGGATAATCACAGACGGGTTGTAATGAAAAACCGTCTGTGATATCCGATAATCACAGACGGTTCGAAAACCGTCTGTGATAACTTGAATTATCACTGACCCATTATTTCAGACGGTTCAGAAAACCGTCTGTGATGACGTTTCTGAACCGTCTGTAATACTGTTTTCTGTAGTAGTGAATAGAGAATGAGCCAGGCGGCCTGCCTATATATACACGCGCGTCCCAAACAGACGAGCAAGCTAACTAGCTGCTCCTTTGATTTACAAACATGCAATACGTCCTAGCAGCCATGCCACAAGTGCTGTGGTTTCTCCTTACTCCCACCCTACTACTTTCCCAACCTGTGCCGACGCCGGCCGCCGCCGCCGTCTCCGACATGGCGCCCTCACCAATGCCGGCTCCGCCTCCGGGCTGCCTTAGTGTGTGCGGCAAAGTAAACATTCCCTACCCATTCGGCATCAGCCACGACTGCGCCTGGCCGGGCTTCAACATCACTTGCAACCACAGCTTTAATCCTCCGAGACCATACCGCGGTGACATCGAGATCATCAACATCTCGGTGGAGGCTGGCGAGATGCGCGTCGTCACTCCCGTGTTGCACATCTGCGACAACTCGTCCAACACCACCGCCCATTCAGACTTCAACTTCTCCGGCTCGCCATTCCTGATCTCGCCGACGAGGAACAAGTTCACGGCCATCGGGTGCAACACCATGGCGTTCCTCCAGGGCGGGGACGACAGGAGCTACTTGACCGTCTGCGTCACGACGTGCGTGAGCTTGGATAGCGCCGCCCATGACGGTGACCCATGCGCGGGGCTCGGTTGCTGCCATGCGCCCATCACGAGCAACCTTAGCACCATAGCTGTCGACTTGAGGAACCTTAGCACCGTCGTCGACAACAGCCCCTGCAGCTACGCCTTCGTGGCCGAGAAAGGCTGGTACGTACGTACAACTGAAGCGCGCGCCGTGGTGCCCTCCTTAATTCCTTTCCACTCCCATCTGAATAGATGGATTCTGTATCTAATTTCATCAATTAATGTAATACCTTCTTCAATATATTTAGAATATCACTCACATCGAAATAATATGAGAATATTTGCTATTGATGATGTTGTACTTGACATATTGTTTTTTCTGATGGTATACCGGAACATTTGTGATAAAAAATTACTTTTGACCATGACAAGTAACAAAGCTATCAAAAAATCACACCCCCCAAACGAGAGGGATTAACTGTGAACTTATCTGTATCTAGGTACAATTTTAGCCGGAAAGATCTCAACGGTACAGGTGAGATGGCCTATGACAAACGGGTTGGTGAGAGTATTCCGGTGGTGCTCGACTGGGCCATCACGAGAAATGGCACATGCCCACCACCCCTGGCAGCAAACCCAGTAGCTCCCGCCTGTGTCGACGCCCACAGTTACTGCATCAACGCCACAAGAAGGCATGGGTACCTATGCAATTGCTCTGATGGATACAAGGGCAATCCCTATGTCCGCGATGGATGCACAAGTTAGTTAATTTGTCCGCTAGCATTACCTGCCTTTGAACTTATCCCATCCAGTACCCAATAGTTGTTGTTTTGGAATTCATGCTGTTAAACTTAGTTTTCGAATATTCAATATACAGATATTAATGAGTGCAAGCTTCGGAAATCAGATCCTGAGAGGTACGAAAAGCAATATCCTTGTCAAAGTGGTAGCACATGCCATGATACGGAGGGTGGTTACAAGTGCAAATGCAATTTCTAGCTGAGAGGGGACGGTAAAACCAACAAGGGATGCCAGCCCATATTTCCCGCGCCTGCAGTTGAGATAGCAAGTGAGCATTCTTACTATACTACTTTCTCAATTACAAACTTTGATCTTTAATATACATAAAACTACCATATTTATCACATAAATATGATATTAGTATATTTATCACCAGAAGTGCTTTCATATCAATTTTTAATTTTTACTGACATATAATTACAAAAAAGGTACTTGCTAAATATAATGTGTATATTAGAGACCATGTCAGTGTCCAAAATGACTAGGAAAAAATAATGAAAGAATAGCTTCTACTCATACTAAATAATTTGTGGACATGAATACATGCATGCATGCATATTGGCAAGGAAATGCCATGGTTAATTAATATCGATCCATGCTATCTGTGTTTGCAGTGACAGCCTGTGCCGTCATTCTTTTGGGACTCCTATTGTGGTTCATTCGCAGGGAGCATAAGAGACGACAGCTAAGAGGGTTTTTTGACAGAAACGATGGCCAAATATTGAAGAGCATGAACATCAATATCTTCACGAAAGAGCAGCTGGACAAGATCACACAGAGCTACAAAACCAACATTGGAAATGGTGCCTTCGGCATGGTCTACATGGGAACTACTGATGACAACCAACAGGTCGCAGTCAAACGCTCCATTGTAGAAGGCGAGACGCGCCGGCAAGATGAATTCGTGAACAAGCTCACCATCCAATTTCGGATCAGCCACATGAACTTGGTTCGTCTCATCGGATGTTGCTTGGAGACAGAAGTTCCCATGTTGGTCTTCGAGTTCATCGCCAACGGAAGCCTCTACCATGTGCTTCATGGAGCCGAAAAGCGTACTCTATCGTTGCTGGTACGCTTGGACATTGCCATTGGCTCTGCGGAAGCGCTCGCCTACATGCACTCACATGGTGGCTTCAACATTGTTCATGGGGATGTCAAGTCCAGCAACATTCTCCTTGATGACAACTTCATGCCAAAGGTCTCGGACTTTGGGTCATCTAAACTCGTGTCAGTAACCAGGTATGCCAACTGGTCCGTGATGGGGGATATGAATTACATAGATCCCGTGTACATAAAGACAGGGCATTTCACGGAGAAGAGCGATGTCTACAGCTTCGGAGTTGTGCTCTTGGAGCTCATAACCCGGAAGAAGGCCAAGTACGAAGGGAGCAACAGCCTTCCAATAAATTTTGTCAAGTCTTACAATGACGAGGGTACAAGAAGAGAGATGTATGATAAAGAGATCTTATGTGCTGCTCAGCCTTACTACATGGAGTGCCTTGACAGGATCAGTGGCATCGCGGTCCAGTGTCTCAAAGGAGAAGTGGACGAGAGACCGACTATGACACAAGTGGTGGAAGAGCTTAAGCTCGCGAAATTAAGAGCCTCTGAGGCTAAAATTGTGGGCGAGAACGCGTAGATGAAATTAACGGTGCAAAGCATGGTCAGGTAGTATCCTCTGATTTGCCCCAGGGTACTTCATTATAAGCTATGGCTTTCTTCTATAGCGATCCATCCTTATTATTGTCGATTTGGATTGTATTAGTTATGCTTGTAATGTACTTATTTAATTTCCTTAGCTATGAGATTTATCAATCTGCTTGTAGTATCAGGCATATAATGCCACTTTATGTTGGAGATAGTTTGCTAGACTTATTTTCTCAAATATGCCCACTATAGCATGTGACCCTAATTGTATCGAGAGAGTTTTATAAGATTTATACTGAAGTAATACTACTGCTATAAAATTCTCGTCAGATTCGTCGAGGGAAAAAAAACCATGAGAGGTTTCTGTGAATTGCCGCATATGCACACGTCGGCTAGCGTAGATGCCTGTAGCGATCATCATTTGCAGCACGGTTTTTTTAGATCGGACAGTACCAGCAGCTAGAAGCCACCTCAAAGCTGTCTATCTCACGGCAGAGCTGCCACCGTCGTCCTCGCGGTGGCAGCACAGGCTCCGTCCAGGTACAGCCGACGCTGCCGTAGGCTGCGGCGATCCGGGAGGAGATGATGGAATCGTCCATGTTTGCCCCTGCAAGTGCCTCGCCGCGCCTCTCAGTGCGCGGCTGGCCGCTCCTCGTCGCCTCCAAGTATTCATCCCTCCTCCAACTCTCGTATACATAATCTCAGCTTGTTTGCTCTCTCGTTAGTAAGTGTCTTCGATTTATTTGTGTGCGTGGGTGAGTGGTGACTGGTGAGAGGCATCTGCGCCTGCACACCAAGTCTCGACTGTTTTGCCTACGAGGAAGCCCTTGTGATGGTGGCCTTGGGGGCGGGGGTAGGCGTTCTTTGTCGCTTCCACAAACAAATGCAAACTTGGGCAAATTGATCTATTTCTAGTTTTTTTCCTATTGGCCATTGGTCTTAAAGACGAACAAGGGCTTACTGAAGGACAATTTTATCTTATAAGAGAGAGAGAGAGGTACAAGATGTAAGTCCAATTGCAAGAATACTTCTCATAGTACAATCTTCATATTCTATTGTCAATGATGATTCTCCACGGATCGTGTGTACTTGCTGTTTAGGTGTCACGAAGAAACTTGACTGCTTGATTTGTTCAGGTAATAGAGTTGGAGATTGTACCTTTTTAGTTGTTATACATGACTGCTTGATTTGTTCAGCTAATACAATTGCCTGGTTTTGTTCTGTTATCAACTGCAGAGGCGCTCAGTATTTGGCACCAAATCTTATTCTGTTTTTGTGCCCGTTTTGGTTAGTTCTTGGCCCATGGGTATATAACAAACTACAACTGTTTATTCCTTCCTTGCACCCATTCACCCAAACAGTTCATGACTTCTTTTTTTTCTACAAGAGAAACCAGACATTAAAGGGACTTATGTATTAAAAAAACACAAATGTTTTCTCATTTCAGGTGAGATTTTTTTTCAAGGATGCATCCAGAGCAGGACCACTGTGCCGCCTCTCTTCTTATAGTGAAGTACAGAAATACTTTTGGAACTTCACACCTAAATAAGCCATAATGATAGGGCTACCCACTCACCACCCGATGAATAAAGTCTAAGGTCGCCTCAAAGGTACTTTACTGAAAATAACTTCAAAATAAGAAAATGCCTACCTGGTGCCTGCCACAAATTTATTCATTACTATATAAACCCTCCGTTATGTTTTTTCTTGTCGTTTGGACATCAACGCGGTCTCTGATAAATACAATTTGATCACTACTTTTTTTCTAATTATACGTTAGTAAAAATTAATAAAATATAATTATATGAAAGTACTTTTGGCAATAAATCTATTAATATCATTTCCATATGTTAAGTCTTAATAGTTTTGTGCATATCAGTGGCCAAAGTTTTAAATCTTTGGCTACAAGCATTTTAAAATAGCATCTATTTGACAACTGATGGAATACGCAGAAAAAGAGTATGAATCTCCCAATGTATCTTTCACCACTATACAACTTTGATTCTCACAGCATGTAATGCATGCTACAATCTATTAAGTTGATTTGTTTCGTTATCAAACGTGGAACTTATTTCTTGTTCGTTCATTGTTGCAATATTGCATTATCGTGTTCTGCAGTGGTTGCCCGCATGCAGGTGGCTCGCACCAGCGCATGCAGGGAGATGGTATTTGTTGGCTGCATGGAGGAGAGAGCCTGCATGAGCTGATGCAAAAAAACAATTGGAGCCAGGCTGAGGAGGAACGTGGCTGAGGAGCTTCCCACCTCAGCTTGGCCACGCTCATGCAGCTGCATCAGCCCAAATAGGTAACCAAACAGCCCCCTAGAGACGCTAAAGTACAGAAGCGCCTACAAACCAAGCAGAAGCCAAGAAGTCAACCACCAAGAACATCTGGAGTCATCAAAAGAAGGAAAGCAAGGAAAACAAATCAAGAAGCAAGGAGGGAAGAACGAGAAGCAAGAAGGAATTAGTCCAGATCAGGCTGTGCCGTTTCATGCACTTGGTAACGACTAATGTCCATCTCTCTCTCTCTCTCTCCTCTAGCATGCGCGCGCGCACAACCTTCTCGTCCCCGTAGAAACTATGCCGGACGAGCAAACATAAATAAATAATAATATAATAAATCTCACCAACACAACCTGACGGGCTCAATCCCAGTGTAGCACTCAATAATAAATAATAACATAATAAATAAAATAATAAAAAACCTAATCAAAATATAGCTTTAAAGAAGACCCTCTACTCTCCCCTGTGCGTAGTTAATTTTCACCAGATCCAATTTTTCACATCCCCTATTTTTCCTCTCTCTCATCTCTCTCAGAGCAAGTCCAATAATGATCTTATAGCCAAGCTAGTCAGCATTTTTGCTGATGTGGAGGAGAGAAGAGAGGAGAGAGATGAGAGCTTGGCTCTCATCATGCAAGCAACAAGCTGGGTACGGGAGCCTATGCAGTGGTGAGCTCAGATAATAAATGTATGTGAGGAGGAATAGGAAAGAGAATGTGAGACATGGTATCACATAATAATAAAAAACATTTTGTAGATAAATAGAAGACAAATTATTGTATAACTTGGCTCTTATAACTTGACTTATAGCCAACACTTGGCTCTATTATTGGACTTGCTCTCATGCGCACAGCAGGTTGGCTGGCCCCAATTTTATCGAGAGATTTTTATAAGATTTACACGAAACTAATACTATTACTATAAAATTCCTGTGAGATTCCTTGAGGAGGTTTTTTGTGAAATTCCTGAATTGCAACATATGCACACCTCAACTAGAAAGTACTCGTACCTCTTAGGATCTAATTTCCGGAGCTTGCACTCATTAATATCTGTATATTGGATATTCAAAAAAACAAGATTAACAGCATGAATTATGTTAGACCATGTGACTAGATCTAGTATTTTTGTGATGATGAATAATTGACAACATTGCTTAGTATTGTTATTTGAGGTGTATGGCGCGTGTGCGTGGACTGATCTTGGTCAAGTTGGAACGAACTTGTGCTGGGAAAATATTATTTGGTCTTTGCATGTGCAAGTTGAGCATGTAGGCGATCATGGTCGGTGACGGGGTGTGGACCGGGACTAGAATAGGAGATCTGAGGTTCAGACGGTCAAGGAGATCACGAGATGGTCGGGCTTATGCTTGGGTCACATGGAGATCAGAGATGGATGATATGTGTTGGAGTTACGGAGGTGCAGTCCGGAGGCTACGACACGTGGTGGATGATACATGGAGAAGCTACGAGAGGTGCAGTCCTCGAGGCTTCGACACGTGACGCGTTAGAAAAGTTAGAATTTTGGGGTCCCTTTGGTGTTGAAATTAGATTAGAACTCGTGGGCTTATGATTAGTCCAAGTTTTAGGCCCTAGACTATAAATAGAGATGGGGTTTGTAGCACCCCACATACCGATGTGAGATACTACTATGGAACGTTATCGCCAAAGTGAAGAATGAATAATAAAATCAATAATCAAAATCACGAGTAAATAAACTTAAAGGTAATTTGGGACATGTCCACTTCTAACCAAATAAAGGATGAATCAAACAACAAATAGTGGCAAGCCATGGTGTTGAAACTCGAGTGCTCCCACCCATGCATGATGCTATCACTGCACTGGTGTTTTACTTGAGAATGAAAGAGTAAGTGTGACATTTGGAAATCTCAGCAAGTACCCAACAACGGTCACAACACGGCGAGAAAAAGTCAGGTAAGTAAGCAAGATATGTAAAAGTCAAACAAAGCAAGCAAGCAATTGATACAGTTTAATTGCAATGAAGATAGGTTATCGAAAACACTGATACAGATTGAAGATAGAGATCACAGGACCAATGGCATTAAAGATAAATGTTATTTAGCAAGTTATGATAGTGGCACCGACGATCACTTCCCACATACCTGGTTATACGAGAATAGTCAGGCACGCCATCATCTTTGACTGTATAACCACCGACGGGTGTAATATCTTAAGTAACGAAAGTATACGCCCCCCGTACATTACCTTGTGGGTGAAAATCTCCCCTATATGTGGATGAGCCCAGGCCAGGTAACCGACATCGGATCAACTAAGATAATTGTTAGTTAGCAAGTTGTGACAAAGGAACTGGCGATTACTCCCCACATACCCGGTTATACAAGAATAGTCAGGCACGCCATCGTCCTCGACTGTATAACCGCCGACGGGGTGTAATATCCCGAGTAACGAAAATGTACGACCCCCCGTACGTTACCAAGTGGGTGAAAATCTCCCCTATATGTGGATAATCCCAGGCCAGGTAACCGTTATATTATTAACATGTTATATAGTGTGAGTTTAAGGAACTAAGAGGAAGTTAAGATAAAATTAGTGAGGGGATTTGCTAAGGTTGGAAATGAAGACGCATAATTCCCGATATGAAGATGATAGGGGATGATAACATGGTGATAAGATAATTGATACATCATGGACAGATTATATAGTATGAAATTAAGGAAACTAAGAGATGGCAAAGATAAGGCTACCATCAAGTTATAAGAAGTGAATAGATGTGTTAGGGTTGAAAATGGAGAGACATATATAGTTCCTGACATGGGGCGATGTGGAATAATGATAAGGTGATAGTGATATAGGAATTATCTTAAAGAAGTATTATAATATAGCTCACGCAAGGTTATCAACCAATCAAGTTCTATTATGTGTTTAGTGATTATTAGCCAGATTAACAGGTTTAATACATACATCCTTCATGGCTCAAATACAACATCATACAATTATTGAAACATAATGTTAGGAAGCTAAAACATAGCAGCCCTAATATCAAAAGAGTGTTAATAATTTAAACCTAAGTTAAAACATGTTCATATACTACCCCTCTATTAATGGTTGAAGCATTACTTCTAAATCACTAATTAAAAGCATAAATTCTAGAACATAATTAACCGAGCATTCTAGTAAACCTACAAGCATGTGAAACAAGATAAACAATATTAAAAGTGTTTAACCAAACAAGCATTGGTGATATGATAATAACCAGGTAAGGTTTGGTAATATGTCGGTAGCCAGGTAACTTTAGTGATATGATATTAGCTAGGAATCGTTAGTGGTATGATATCAGCCATGTAACTTTAATGATATGATATTAGCCAGGTAACCCTACTGATATGATATTAGCTAAGTAAATATGAGTGATATGACAATTATACTCAATGACAAGGTGACAAATAATCTGGAAACACATAATATGCGAAACGAAATGATCACGGCTGCAAGATACTTACCTTAAGTACGTTCGACGAACTATCTGCACGAATGATCAAAAAGTACGTAACTGCCCTAAACATTTCCTCAAAACCCGCATACGAACAAATCATAGAAGCATGCACCCATGCAGTCAAGCAACCAAGCTATGACTCAGATTATCTAGTCATCCAATGCAATGCAATGCATTGTGCATAGGGCTGTAAAAAAAACTCGAGGCTCGCGAGCTGCTCGAGCTTGGCTCGCTCTAGACTCGATTCGAGCTTGATTCGAATTCCAAACGAGCCGAATTCGAGCATCTTCTTAAGCTCGCGAGCTTTAACGAGCCGAGCTCGAATAGCTCGCGAGCTTAAGATTTTTTACTTCCCCAAATTCCCCAGTCCCTCCCCACCCCTCCCGCCGCGTCCCGCCATCTCCTCTCAAATCCCGCCCCCACCCTCCGCCAGTCCGCCTGCCCCCCGCCGCCGCCCCTCCTGGCCCCCCCTCCCGCCCCTCCTCGCCGCCCACCACCGCACCTCCTGGCCCCCCGCCGCCGCCCCTCCTGGCCCCCCCTCCCGCCCCTCCTCTCCTCCTCACCCCCCGCCGGCGCCCACCCTCTCCCGCCCCCGTCCCCTTCCTCTCCCCCGCCGCCGCCCCCCCCAGTCCCCTTCCTCGCCCCCCGCCGCCGCCCTTCCTCAACCCGGCCCGCCGCCACCCCTCGTCGTCCCCCCCGCCGCCCCTCCTCTCCCCCGCCGCCCCTCCTCCCCCCGGCGCCCCTCCTCTCCCCCGCCGGCACCACCCGTCCGGCCGTCCCTGCAGCTCGGCCACCGCGTGGTGAAGGTGCAGTCCGACCGTCCCCCGGCGCCACTGCCGCCACCTCCTGCAGGTACTCCCTCACCGAGCCTACACATGCGAAGCTCGAGCTCGGCTCGAGTTTTGTCCGAGCTGAGCTCGAGCCTAGCTTAAAGCTCGATGTTAATCTCAGGCTCGCTCGAGCTCGGCTCAAGTTTCTACCGAGCTTGAGTTTGCTAGGTCAAACTCGCTCGAGTTCGGCTCGTTTACAGGCCTAATTGTGCAGCGGATGCCCCAACCATCGGCTGGCCAAGCAGCCACCACGCAGCAACACGTGTGTGCACTGGCGCATAATGAACGGAAGGCATGCACATGCAGCCAATGGGTAGCGCACGGGCGTGGAGCACTGGCTAAATGCATCGCTGCGTGGCAGCACGGTATGGTGGCAAGGTTGGCCACGCATGCAGGCGCTGTCGACGACGGGAAACGGCTGGCGCACACGTTGATTCGGCCGACGTCCATGCATGGTGGGCGCACGAGCAAGCGCTGGAGTCGCGCGTGCGGGAGATGTTGGTGCGCGGCGCTGAGCTTCAGTGAACGAGGGCGCGTGGCGCGCGACTGTTGGAGGGAAAAGCTACTGGCGACACGGCAAGCACTAGAAGGCGACGGCAAGAAATCTTCTGGTGATGGCGATCGATGTGCTGGCGAGTAGCGAGGAGATGGATGGCGGCGCACGAAGAGGATTTTCCTGGCGGCGCACGGGGAAAAAGAACCAGGCTCTCTCTTTTATTAGTCCTCAAGCCCAATTTAGAAAGGCTAATTAGGGTTTGTCCTTTTTATGACCCCTTCTAAAAAGAAAAAATAATAGGGTGCTACAAGACATGTCAAAACAATTTCAAGTGATGTTGGACAAGTTTCTCTTTAATTAGTGCTACGTCTACCATATCACGTATATCATCATTACAGATACGATCCCGCTTTATGTAACAATGGTGATAGCTGCAGTGATGCAGTGGCTCACCGCTGATTTCAGGCTTGGCCCGTGGTGGCGGTCTGGCCGACAGGGGAGAGGGTAGGCTTAAGGGGCAGCGGCGCCGAGACGGTTGAAGACTGAACTGGATGAAAATTTTGTGGAGAGCTCCCTGAAAAGATTATAATTCTCAGAGTGAGTAAGCAGTTAATTAATAACTATACTGACTTGGAATGGTTGATGACTAAGACTCAACGTCAACATGAAACCAGGGTTATAGGTGCCATATCAACGAGAAACCAGGGTGATATTGAGCAAAGGGCTTTTTTTTGCACCGGTTTTGATAATTAAGGTTGTAAATTAGACAGTTTTATAGTGAGAGTGTAAATTGAATGGTTTTGGTAATTAAGATGAACCTGAAAAGATTACTGGTTATTTGGAGAAGATTTGAATGGCAGCCGCAGGTAAGGAAAGAGAAGCGGTTATTGCTGGAAAGTTGGATCGGATATGAATGAATTCGCAGAAGAGTTCATCACTGAGGTGGCAAAGGTAACGGATAAATAAGCAGGAGAAGAGGCACCGGGAAGATTTGCACATGCCATGCCATCAGTAAGAATTCTCTTATCTAATTTGGAAGGACCCATGATTTTTTTTTATAGTATGACCAGTTGAAAAAATATGAAGGAACGTAGGGGAATACTACTAGAAGAAATCCTCGTTAGCTGATAGTTACTGTAACCTCGTTAGCTGATAGGTCTGTAACTGCTACTATCACTGTTTAATAGGTGTTTTTATTCGGGTCCAATACTATAGCTGCTATCAAAAACACACTAGGCTTGACAAATTCACCGTTGCATGTTTGTGTCTTAATTTTATATGGAATTTAGGAACATCATTACTGTACTACCATTACGACAGTTGTAATTTAGTACTGAAGTTGGAATTGGCGTTTGTACCGCATTACACAATTCATTACGCAAGATTGCCTATGTATGCCCAAACTCACTATCTAAACCATACATATATGTCACTTAAGATTGTGTAATCTATTGGTGCGAGATATATAATACTCATAACTGCGTTTCGTGGTGAAATCATCCAAATAAATATAGAGAAAATGACGTGACCTATGGCCATCTTAGGTGGGAACTCGTCAGAGATTGTCAGCTCGAACCTTCGGAGGTGATGCTGAGGGATCCATGAATCCGGCAGCGTAGTCTTTAGATTGGCCTGTTTGGCAGAGCTCCAGCAGCTCCAAATCCACAAAAAACAGATCCAGATCCACTTTTCCAAGCCAAACACCTCCAGCTCCACGCAAATCCACCGTGGAGCAGCTCCACGGAATCCATGGATCTGCCCCTAGATCCACCAAATCCATGGAGCACCTCAAGGGGTGCTTTGAAAACTCAGAGATTCGTGGAGTTGGGGAAAATTACCCACTATGCCACTGATTACACACAAAAAAGGTTCGTTCTTTCTTTCCCGTCCTCTTCCCGTCGCTGCACGCCGTCGCCTGCTGCCGCGCGCCGTGCCCGCCCTCGGCCAGCTGCCGCGCCGCCCCTGGCCGACCTCACCCGCCCCTTGGCCGGCCGCCGCCGCCTCCGGCCAGCCGCCGCTCCGCCTCCTCCTCTGCCGCGCGCCGTGCCCGCCCTCGGCCAGCCGCCGTGCCGCCCCCGGCCGGCCGCGCACGCCCCCCAGCCGCCGCTCCGCCTCCTCTCTGCGCACGTACTTCTCATCGGGAGGAAGAAGAAAGAGAACCGTGCTTCTCTTTTTTTTCTTCATTTTTCATTTTTCATTATGCCCCCTAAATATTTGTTTACAATTGCATATTAGTCCAGATCTGCGGTGGAGCTCTACCAAACACATTGATGGGAGACCAGCTCCACGCCTCTACAGTGAATCTAGGTGGATCTAGAGCTGGTGGAGCTCTGTCAAATAGGCCCTAAAAAAAGATAATAGTTAACTCTCGTGCTACTGTGCTAGGGAGTGCATGATCACTCGATAGACGATTCCCGGCAGCTTCCCTCCCCGGGTTCCCGATGGCCGCTCGCCTGAAAATTAAATGTCTGTAGTTATTTGCTAGAGTGCTCTTGTAACATGCAGGATTACATTTTCACATGGTGGTCTACTAGTCTTGACAGGTTAATGCAGCTTTCAAGTGCACTATATCGTGGTACTGTCTGGCAGTCGTATTCCGGCCTGTATTAACCTTATCTCTATTATCCTTTTTTTTAACTCGTATTCGAGATCAGGATGAGAACTTCCTACCGTTGAGAGATGTCTATAGCCAGATGCATCGCACTTGTTAAATCAGCAACAAGATCAATAGAGAATAAACCATGAATTAAAAAAAATCACTAGGAAAGAATAAAGGTATTCATGCATCGATCATGTGCAACCGTGACACCAGTGTTTGCAAGTTGCAAAATTGCTTCGTCAGGATCAGTTACTGATAGCAATATTTGGAATACTGAAGATTAAAAAATGTACTGTGAAATATTTGTGCAGAACGATAGGGGGAAGTAATGCACAATCTTACAGCATGTGGATCATGTTGCTGTTTAATATATGAACGCAGACTTTTACATTACGTTTTACTATTCCTGCATTGAATTAATATATGCACCTGATGTCATATGCCAGTCATCTCATATGACGAGTTGCCATTTCTATCAATACGTAGGCTCAAAGATGGCTTATTTGGCATAATTAAATTTAAAAAAATTAAAAATAGAAAAAATATGTTAGCGCATCACGAAGAACGCAAACGAATACGGGAAAAAAGAACTGGCAAAAAAGCTCAAAAAAAGCCAAAAGTTCAGAAAAAACGAAATTTATAAATAGTAAAAAATAAGGCAGAAGCTAGAAATTCAAGCCAAAATGAGCGGGGCGTTATATCGAGGTCACGCATGACTATCTAGCAGTCATACTCCAGCCTGTAGATGAGGTATTACATGCCATGTATTAACCTTATCTCTCTTATCTTTTTTTTAAATCACTAGAAAACATTAAAGGTATTCATGCATCGATCATGTGCTACCGTGACACCAAAGTTTTTGCAAGTTGCAAAATTGCTTGGAATACTGGAGACTAAAAAATGTACCATGAAACATTTTTTGCAGAACTATAGGGGGAAGTAATGAACAATCTTACAGCATGTCGATCATGTTGCTGTTTTATATACGAACGCAGACTGTAACACTATGTTTTACTTTTCCTGCATTGAATTAATATATGCACCTGGTGTCATATGCTAGTTATCTCATATGATGAGTAGCCATTTCTATCAATACGTAGGCTCAAATGGTTTTTAATCCGAAGTGATTCTGTATCCAAAATCCGGTCAAAGCCCAGCCCACCGTGAAGCAAGCCTACACGTGCATAGCGTTTAGACCGAACAAGCATTATAAGCTACAATAACTCACTTTAACCAAACAATGTGGGAGTAATCCCACTAACACAACTCTACAAGGACCGTACTACAAACGAGCTGGGCACTACATTCACCCCTTCTTAAGGGAGGACACCATCAGTAACACACCATATACATAGCAAATACTCAACACATATGCTTGTCGTGTCTCCACTTCGGAGCTACACGTGCCATACACAATATGCCCGTGCCCCTATCCTGCATGTGCCCATGCAGCGAAGGTTGATGCTCTGATACTATTTGTAACAGTTTGGCTCAAAATCCTCTCAAAGCCTAGCCCACCGTGTGACGAGCCCACGTGTGCATAGCACCCCGCTTACACATTTTATCCTCTCTTTGTGTAAAATGGTTAACCCGAAGGTGCTATGTTTGGACCCAAAAAATATTATATACTACTATAACTTACTTTAAACAAACAATATAAGACTAATTCCACCACCACAATTCTATATGGGCCACATGGACCGCAGTACAAACGGACCGGAGTCTTACAGACGCAACCAGGACGTGTATCAATGTGATATGATCGAGTAGTGCTCTAATAAAAATTAAAATTTAGTCACCAATTTTTTGGCCATCCAGTAACTCTTAGCTAGAGTATAGAACAGGCAGTGACCTAAGATGACGGCTGATACATATTTTTTTTACGTCCAGTATATAAAGTTGGTGACTTTAGCAACTCTAGGAATTATATTTCCTTTCGATTAAGAATATGTGTCGACTTCTTGCACTATATATATGAGTATTTTGGGACTTATAGTCTAATACTACTAGATACTAGTTACGTATCCGTGCGTTGCAATAGAATTCATTGAATGTATAGAGAATCGTACTATAGAAGAGAGTCGTTCTGATCGATTGAAAAGTGGAGAATGGTGAGAAGTTATGAAAATAGAGCGGTTGAAAGAGAATGAACGTACAACTACCAACTCGTTCTTTTATAATAGTAATGATAATGACGAATACAAGACCAATTTTTTTATGGCTAAAACTCAATAACGACCGAACTATAATTGTAAGCGACTTGGCTGCCGAAGGTTCATATTTACCGCTCTCCAAACAATCAAATTCGAGTTAAGAAAATGTTGAATTGAATAGTACCAGTCTGTACTTTATTCCTCTTTTTACTTAATTGCTGTTTTATTTTCCAATGGAAAAAAGTCTACTTGCCCCCCTATATGTATGGTGGTTCATCTATGACAAGTGGCCACACAGCAAGGTGCTAGCGTGTACAACCACGGTGGCGAAACCGCTATGCAAAACCAACACAAGGGGTTATGTACTCTCTCTCTATGACTAGGGGTTAAGGGTTTGTTTGGACACATAGTATTTTTGAACATTTTGGGAATACCACTGTTTTTGAAAAATACTGTAGTATAAAAACTTTGTGGTATTTGGATACTATAAGTTTTGTAGTTTTATAAACATAGTATGTCTGATACCATGATAGTTTTGGAGTTTATAAAAATCTAGGCAATATCTTTTTTTTAAAAAAAAATAGAACTCACGCTTCCGGAGTACATCTCCCGTTGCATCATTTTCATGAATGGTCGTCTCTTATACCGACATTACTTGTTTAACATCGCTTGAAATTATTTCGACATCTCTTGTAGAACATGCATCTAGGACATTACTTGTTTTCTTCATGAAATGCGCCAAAGCCAAAGCAAGCCACCCCTGCAAGAAATAAATGAATTCCAAAGATCTTGGGCAAATCCAAAGAGGGTTTTCCCGTCCGCTCATCACAGAATATTTCTAGGTCCCAATATACCCAATGCCCTTTAGTATGGGAAGTACTTTCGTAGTAATTTCTTAGTACTTGACTCAGAGAATGTTACAGTTCTTGACCAATTTATCTCTTTTGTAGTACTATTAATTGTCAGCGTAGCAAGTAGTAGTGATTCAAACATGTGATCAAGAGAAAAACATCACTGCTCTGCTAGGTACCCTGAGGCCATTCAGTTGCTTCCTCCAAGAAGGGGCAGAGGTCGGCTTTGTTTAAATTAGCCAAGAGGTGACAGAGGGATTAAGGACGATGCGTGGACATATACTAGCATATACGAGTCGCGACAGCATATACGTACGCGCGCACGCGCGCTTGCGCCTATAAATATGCATGCCTAGAGAGGAGCCTGCTGCATACAGCCACACCACCACAGAGCTATTAGTAGTGTGATAAATACAATGATCTAGCCAGCTATCCAGCCAGCATACTAGCTAGGTCACAAGGATCGAATTAAGTAATCCTGCAAAAATATAGTGAACAGCTGATTCTTCTCCCTCCTCTAGCTATCTGGCTGGTGTCGATGAAAAGATAAGAGTTAGCAGCCATGCCACAAGTGAACAGCTGGTTCTCCCCCCTCCTCTATCTGGTGACGATGCCGGCTATGTTCGTCGCCGCCACCGTCGTCTCCAGCGACATGGCATCGGCCCCACGGCCGAACTGTCCCCACAAGTGTGGCGACATACCTATCCCTTATCCGTTTGGCATCGGCAACAACTGTTCCCGGCCAGGCTTCGACCACTTCCCAATTACATGCAACGATAGCTTTCAACCTCCAAGACCATACTTGGCTAATGTGGAGATCATCAGCATAACAATAGAGACTGCCGAGATGCGCATCTACGCACCCGTGTCGTACGTCTGCTTCACCTCGTTCGACCAATCAACAAACAAAACCTGGTTCATCAACTTCACCAGCTCCACGCCGTTCCTGGTCTCGCCGACGCAGAACAAGTTCACTGCCCTCGGCTGCAACACCGTCGCCATGCTTTCGGGCCGGGACAATGGGACTTACAACACCGGCTGCATCACCTACTGCGCAAGCCCGAGCGAGGTCAAGGTTGACGACGGCAAGTGCATCGGGCTCGGCTGCTGCGAGACGTCCATCGCCAATGATCTTAGCTACGTCCAAGTCAACTGGGTGAGTGATACCGCCAAGAACAACTATGCGTGGGAATACAGCCCTTGCAGCTACGCCTTCGTGGCCGAGAAACGCTGGTACGTACCTATAAAAGTACAGGTTTCTGATGAAGATTAAAATTGAGAAGCAACGATTTGATGCACGCGTACACGCGTGCAGGCTATCGAATCAATTAAGTAAGAGCCATAATGTTTGCTTAATTAGCTCAGGACTACTAGAGCTTGTACTACAACTAACTACATATACTTATCCTGTAGGCATGATTTGAACCGGCAGGACGTCGTCGGCAACATGACATTTGCCAAAAGGATTGGTGAGCGGGGTGTGCCTCTCGTGGTCGATTGGGCCATCAGGAACAACGGGACGTGCCATTCGGGCGGCGACAGAGACACATGTGTGAGTGCGCACAGCGATTGTCTCGATGCCACCAATGGCCAAGGATACTTCTGCAATTGCTCCAAGGGATACAGTGGCAATCCCTACGTCCCCGGTGGATGCAAAAGTAAGTCCGTTTATTTTTCTTTCTTTGTTTCTTGTGTAGTGTTTCTATACTTTCCTCTCTAATAAGAGTAGTACTAATCTCAAAACAAATGAAGAAGTAATATCTATCTATTATTTATCATATTTTAAAAATTATGCAAATCACTATTAAGGCTCCCTTTCTTTCTTTCAGAAAACAACGACCCCTCAGCTTATTTTGCGCTAAATACCAAGTATTTACCAGTTCCAGATAAACTCCTGTTTTTACTCTTTTTTTTGGCAAATTTAAATTGACAACAAGACTGAATTAGTCTTCAAAAAACTACAACACGAAACTTGGGAAAACACTTATTAGCTAGCGTGTGTACTCATTGTCTTTAATACTATTCTTCAAAACACAACGAGGCTACACAAATAGATGTACATCAACAGAAATGGATGGAAAAAAACATAGTGAAACTGATATGTAGTATTACATGTCTGTCAGTCAGTGCTCTTTTTTCTTTCTTTGTTTGTTTTTTTTTTCAAAAGGGGAACATCTAATGTCGCTACAAGCACTTCCAACAGGCGATGTACAGCTGGCTGCAAGGATGCATCTATCATTGTGCTAAATTCCACATCGAAGCTTCATTGAAAAGGAGCATTCAAACAAGAAAAACATGGACGGCAAAGATAATAATAGTTAAAAGTTTATCTTTTCCATATTTCCTAAAATCAAGTTTGCATATGAAACTTACAGTGTTTATGCTATCCCCTTTATTAGTCATTAATCGTCGATTGACTTTACTTTAGTGGGTTGGCAAACTTGATGAGACCGTTCGAGCAACAGTTTTCACAAAAGAAAGGATCTCGAGATCATACTATAATTCATTAGTTTCTTAACGATTTGAGGAGGTAGCCTCTAGTTAACTGCTACATGTAATTAGATGCCCTGACTCAACAAAGAAATTGAAACACGTAGTAATTTCAGTTATCAACATCTCTTTTATTTAACATTATCAATATCTCTTTTTATGTAACATCCACTATATTTTCTCTCCATTTTACAGATATTAATGAGTGTGAGCTCCGAAAAAGTAATCCATCCATTTATGAAAAACTATATCCTTGCCATGGTGGGACATGCCATGATGTAGAAGGTGACTACAAGTGTAAATGCAATTTTGGACGAATAAAAAATAGTAAAAGTGACAAGGATTGTCAACCCGTACTGCCCAAATCAGCTATAGTGGTGATCGGTAAGCCCCTCTTCATATAATAATTTGCCCTTTTATGGTTTGTGAAATATTGATTGACACAAAACAATAATAACACAATATATGTTTTCAGCAACAATCTGTGCCATCTCAATTTTGGCAGTCCTACTAATCTTCTTTCACATGGTGCGTGAGAAAAGGAAGCTTAGAGATTTTTTTGAAAAAAATGGTGGTCAACTAATTAAAAACATGGGCATTAAGATTTTCACAAAGGTTGAGATGGACCAAATCACAAAGAATTACAGCACAATCCTGGGAAAGGGTGGCTTCGGTGAGGTCTACATGGGAACTACTGACAACAACCAACAAGTAGCGGTCAAGCGCTCCATTACAGTTGACGAGGCGCGCCAAAAGGATTTTGCAAATGAGATTACCATTCAATCTCAAATCAGTCATAAGAATGTGGTTAGACTCTTGGGTTGTTGCTTGGAGACAAATATTCCTATGTTGGTCTATGAGTTCATCCCTAAAGGGAGCCTCTACGATGTGCTTCACGGTAATATTACTAATGCTGTTAATGTTATGAAGCATCCTCTCTCACTACAAGCACGTCTAGGAATCGCTATTGAATCTGCAGAAGCGTTAGCCTACATGCATTCATCTGCTAGTCAAAAGATCCTTCATGGAGATGTTAAGTCAAGCAACATTCTCCTGGATGACAAGTTCACGCCAAGGGTGTCAGACTTCGGAATATCCAGACTCCTATCTATAGACAAACACCACACTAGGTTTGTGATAGGGGATACAAACTACATAGATCCTGTGTATATGAAGACAGGCCTTCTTACAGAGAAGAGTGATGTATATAGCTTTGGAGTTGTGCTCCTGGAACTCATCACTGGGAAAAAGGCAAGGTATGATGGTAATGAGAGCCTCCCGTTAAACTTTGTTAAGTCTTACATGACAGAGAGTAGGGCCAGGGAGATGTTTGATGAGCAAATCACATCTACTGAAGCCATAGATTGTCTTGAGATGATTGGTAGTATCGCAGTTCAATGCCTCAAAGAAGATGTGGATGAGAGACCCACCATGAAGCAAGTTTTGGAGCATCTTCATTTGGTGAGAAAGGAATGGATGCAAAGGCAAGGTCAAATGATTTGCGATCAAGTTGATGAGATAGCCATTGACTTTCCTCCTCTGACGCCTCAGTTGTCTCCAATGTGAAGCTATTGCATGATGCTTTCTTCCTCTAACACGAGGTGATTGTACAATATTTTGTTATTATGGTAGACTAAGTGTTATAAGATAGAATAAAGCCGTTTGTAAGTTGTAAGGTGTATGTAAATGAAGGTGCTTGTGAGTATGTAAGGTTTGGTACGCTATTGTCACAGCTAAACACCTATATCAAGTTTGAACTTTGCAGGTTTCTATTATTGAACTGAATGTTTCTTAGGTCTTAAGATTATTCTAATTTGATTGCTTCTTTAGTTGATTGAGGTATGGAGTAACGTCAATGGCTGTTCAGGATTTTTAACACTGCATAGGATGGATCTAGAGTTATTGTAGTTCACCAGCTATAAATTCAGCAAGGGGTCAAATACTAAAGACGAGGAGGATTTCGACTCACAATCCAGTGAGGATGAAGCAGGTAGCGAAGGTGGCGTCGTGGGTGGCATTGTTTTCACCGACACAGACTATGTGGCCAGTCGGTTGGATTTGCAAGCAACCTCTTCCCTAGTTCTGCCACAGGAGTACGACTCTTCGTGGGCCTTTGATGCGGCCCTACTTGGACATCGCCAAAAAATAAAAAAATTCTAAAGTTTGCATAATCACATATAGACGAAATGCCACACGGGGCGTGCGGGCAAAAGGTGGTGAGCTGACAGCCCTGCGTGCATTGTCGCATGCTTGGTACCTGCACCAGGCACCTGGCACGCTCATTGGCCACACCAGGCGCCCTGTCATGCTCCCTGGCCATGTGTAGGAGGCTATTTTCGTAAAAAAGGTATCACCAGAGCCATTTATGCAAATAACCCAGGAGGCCAGAAAAAAGTGCCCAGGAAACACTGTTGCTACCGAAACAAACACAAGACGACTAGACAAGATGATAAGACTGGAGAGTGGTGTTCATAGATGTGTTTTATCTTAGTACTAGAAATTGATTAAGATTAGTAGTACAAAATAAAAGATCTGATTAAGTAAGGTTGTATCTAAATCAGATCATGATCCGAGAGAACACCACCCACAAAATTTCGCGCACATTCATAGCTTGATTTCTAACCACCTGACACTGATTTGATTTAATCGGATTCAGGTGCTTCATAATTGGGCCAAGACACCAACTCGTGTTTCCTCGAGAAGGAACTAAAAAGTCCTGCCCAACCTACTGGCCCATAGCTAGCCAATTAGAGGCCCAACTAGAAAGAATGGGAAATGTTTTAACGAGAAAAGGACTTGACAGATGCTGTTGCTGCCTGCGAAGCGATGCAATTTTGCCATGCAATGGGCTGGTTCGGTTCACGTCCTGCTCGTTTCAGGTTGAACTTCTGATTTCTGGTTTATTTTTTACTATTCATAAAATTTATTTTTTTCTGAAATTTTTGCTTGTTTTGAGTTTTTTGTTGGTTTTTTCGTATTCGTTTGTATTGTCCGTGATGAGTTAACATATTTTTTTCTAGTTTTAAATTTTTAAAAATTTAATTATGCTAAATAAGTCACCTTTAATACAATATAATTTTAATAAATTATAGTGTAATTTTGACCATAAATCACTATTTTTTAATCCAATCAAATG
The DNA here is from genome assembly GCA_017311315.1 of Dendrocalamus latiflorus. Taxonomy (NCBI): domain Eukaryota; kingdom Viridiplantae; phylum Streptophyta; class Magnoliopsida; order Poales; family Poaceae; genus Dendrocalamus; species Dendrocalamus latiflorus. Next base: position 4,296,918 of record CM029642.1, on the reverse strand, counting down.
ACTCCTTAGTTACGTGTACTACGAGTATCTCCTCCTAACTACCACCAACCAGTCTTCCGCCAGTACTACCAGCATCCTATCCATCCATCACCTGTCACCAAACACCAAACTCTGCTTCTCTCGCAGAGCAACAAGCCAAGCCACCTGACCCATCTAATCTAGGGATATAAAAAATGACCAATCCCACGAGATCATGCAGTACGTACAAAAACTTGAGGGTTGGATGTGCTTGTCCATGCTAGCAACTACTATTTACAATAATGTCCTAATAGATTTTCATTCCAAACATCACATGGTTAAATTTAATAAAATAGCAAGAAGAAGCAATCATAAAAAATGGAACCATTGCCACCGTTTGGTCAAACATGGCTTATTGCTCGCACATAGTATCTGTGTCCACGTTCGATAGCGATAGCAACATCAAATACATGGTGCTACACATTCGCGCTAGTCATAAACAAGGTGATGCTGAGACCTGCGATCAAAGTTGCGTATAAATTTACACATCGCTAGCTGTATTACTATTGATGTTTATTAATTTTGTCTTGCATGCCATACAATTACTATAGTAGTATTACCACGTGGACTTTTTTCTAAGAAAAAATGGATTTTCAGCGTACTATTTTTCTCTCCCATTGTTTAGAGAATAAAATATTGGTTGATAGTGGTGTGTTTGTGCGACCTAACTAAATGTATGTTCCTTCCATGAATAATTAAATATTACCAATGGTTTCTAGTTTAATGTTTCTTTCTGCACTAGTTCTTTAAAAGTTAGGGTTGTACATATTAACTTTTGGTTTTAACTTTAGTTTATAAACAATAATAGCTTATAGAGAAACTTATAAAAAGAGAGATACTCGTATGTAATTTTTACCGATATAAATGAAGTTGATATAGTATGTACTATAATCAACTAGTAGACTCCGCCTTAAAAAGACACTTGCATGAAAGTTCAATAAGGTAGAAAAGTCATTTACTATAGAAAGCCAATGAACAGGGCCCATCCCATCTAACACAAGTCATCTATCCGTGCTCAATGTGGATTATAAGCTATGACTTCTGATTTGTTTACACTGTAGCAACTGTTAGTTTTTTTAATAATTAAATTAACAAAAAAGAAAAAAATATATTACTACGAATAATAAAAAAGAATAAGAAAAAAAGCTAAAATGAAAAATAGATAAAAAGAAAAAAAAACCAAAATTAAGAAAATCATAAGTTGAAACCGTTCGAAACGGTGCCTATGTATAATATTATCAAGATCTCATTCTCCTATGCTACGTGCACCCAAAGAGAGACACGTAACACCAACCACACCACCTCCGAGTCGAGTCCACCTCGCGCGCGCGCTCTGCGCTGCCCTCGCCGTTCCCGGATCTTCGAGAACCCTCGACTCGCCGCCGCCATGGCGCGCAAGAAGATTCGGGAGTACGACTCCAAGCGCCTCCTCAAGGAGCACCTCAAGCGCCTCCTACAAATTGCTCCTCCAGGACAGTTTGAACACTATACTTTCATCATGTCTGTCGCAGCAGTTCTTGCAACGGACTGACGAGCCAAGTGTGTGGCAGTGACATACTAAACGAAAATTGTCATTTTGCCTCTAGTTTTTCTCCAATATCTCTCGAAAAGTCAGAAGTTCACAATATGTTATTGATTTCCTGCCCAGTTTACTTTCATTGTGCCAAAATAGCATAAGCTTGGTCAAAACCCAAAACTTCAGGCTCGAGTTTATGTATCTTGACCAAGCAGGGTCCAATCAGAGATACGAATCTCTGTCAGACGATTAAATTTTTGTGTGTGAAGTGTAACGATCGTCCTGAGAGCAAACTACACACTGTAAACGTCTATCCGACTGCACTCTACAGCCTCTTTGATCTTCTGATCATGGTAATGGATCAATTCAATTGAAATGTATTGGGTTGCCGAATCTGATCATCAACGTAACACCAAGCTCCTAAAGGACAGAGTTTCTTGTAAGTCGCTGGAGCCTCTCAATGCTTGGTTATAATATGCTTAACTCTAGTTTCTTTGTTGTCAGCTTTGAGCCAGGTTTTTGTTCTCATTTCTTTGTTGTTTGTTTGGATTCTATGAGTCTTTTTTGTTCTTTCCTTTTGGGGTCCTATGGTCCTCTTTTTCTTTTGTAATATTTGTAACTTCTTTAAGTTTTAATAATAGGGCTCTCTCCTACTGTTCTCATAAAAAAACAACTATATGCTCATCACTTAAGAATATTGGCAAGTAGCTATATAGCATTTCCTCATATGATTTGCTGAGTATGGTTGATTGTACTCAGTCTTGCAATATTTCCACCACAACAGATGACAGAAGAAAAGAGGATGTTGTAAGTTCCCGTGTTAGGGTTACGATCGCACTCAAGCGTTTCTATGGAGTTTTCTTCGGCTCTTCTAAATGTAAGTTAAATTTTGGTTTGAGCGCCCGTATTGTTGCCATAGTTGACCGCTAGGTCATATTTTAATCAACTTAAATTATTTTAAATATTCGTGAGCTGTCATGATATTTTTTCTGTTTATAACTGAACTCCTGAACTGTTGCGGAACGTTCGACGTTCCATTCCCAAAAATGGGGCGTTACAGTTACGTCCCTGTTGTTCTTTGGTGCTGCCTCGTTCTTTTAATGAATCAAATGGCAGTGACAAAATCGGAGAAAAATCGTGGAGATTCCTCCTCTTCTCGTGACTCCTAGCAATATAATTCTGGCGTTGCATGCGCGTCGGTTCCAGGCCCTATCTAGCTCGACGGTAAGTAAGCTAGTTAGGATAACTCACGCACGCACATTACACGCACGCACGTCCGGCAAGCATCTTGCTGGTTTGCTGCTTGCTAGCGTGTAATCCTACTGGAAGCGCAACAGAGGCCTTCAAATTTCCAAACTCTGTTGCGATCGATCGCGCCTATCCTCCTCCCGATCCCATCTGCCCCTCCTCCTAATCCTAGCCACCCTCCTCCGCCCCGCCTCCTCACGAGCCCTCCCCGCCGACGCCAATGGCGGCGCCGCCGCGAACACAACCGGCATCGGCGTACACCAAGGTGTGCGGTTCGCGGGGCTCGGCCTCGACATGTCCCGCTTCCAGTACAGCAACGCGTCGCTGTCGTACGCCGACCGGGTGCGCGACCTCATCGGCTGGATGACGGCGGAGGTGAAGGTCGCCAGCCTCGGCAACTGGGCCGCCGGCGCGCCCCGCGTCAGCCTGCCGCCCTACAAGTGGTGGTCCGAAGAGCTGCACGGCCTCTCCAGCACGGGCCCCGCCACCAAGTTCGACGACCTCACCAAGCCCGCCTCCCTGCACTCCGGCCAGGCCGCCGTCTACAACGAGACGCTCTGGAAATCCATCGGCCAGGTGATTTTGCACTGTTTGTTGCGTGTGAGCGTGTCCAACACATTACAAACACGTCGCAACCAGATCAGCCTAAGTCTCACGCTGGGTCAGCTAGTTTTGAGTTGTATAGACTTTCGTTCATAGACTTTTACATCTTTTTTAGATAAAGGATATAAAATCCGGCCTCTATATCCATGAAGGATATACACAGCCAAAAGTTACACGAGCTCTTAGGCTCAAAACCTCAAAACTGAGGTACATAAAACAACATGAAAGATAGCTTAAGGACTACGAAAAGAACTAGAAAGGCTAAGTTTCAGCACTTTTGCTCCGTCCTTGCTTACAACCAAGCCCCTAACCTCATCGAACCGAGCCACCCAAACTTCGGTCTGCTTTGCGTGAAGATGGACCTCCGAGGCGACGTCTCCAAGAAGGCGACGAGAGTCACCGACGCCGCCCGCCTCACCGAGGCAAGGCTTTCACCTGAAGATCAGTACACATGAGAGCTATGTAGTGCCACGACACACCTCCAGGAAGGATAATGGCGCCCGAAGGCATCATTGATGTCGAGACCGGTAAGATCATCGGCAAGGCTTTCGCCAGCACCTCCACAGCACCCCACGCACTACCCACACACAAAATAGACCGCCACCAACACTCCAGGGCCCTACACGCCTCAAGGCCATGGCATAGCCACCCTTGAACTCCACGACGAGCCGCTTCCCGCAACGTCCGCCACTGAAGAGACCACTAAGCGACGTCTAAGCGCCACCACTGAGCAGATCTAGGGACATGAGCCACAGACCACAGCAATACAACGGAAGGGCCTGGCACAAATCTTCCTGAACGCCTTACGGAGCCTGAACGGCACGTGGATCACCACCGCCTTCTAGCTCCCGGCCGCAACCAACTAGAACTCGGAGCTGATGAAGACGACCTTGAGGTCGTTCTTGAGCTCCTGGTTGCCATTCTCCATGTCAAAGAACGCCTGCGCGACGGAGTCCACAAACTCCGAGGGCTCGAGGCCCTAGTCCTTCTGCACCTTCCTCCTCGCCGTGACGGTGCCGGTGAGGCCGCTTCGCGCGCTCTCCCATGATCTGCGACATCCCAGAGCTGAGCCTCCACACCAATTCCCTTCCCTGGACGACGGCACAGCAGGAGGAGGAGGAGTGCTCCAAGGTCTGCACTCCCTCCGATCATTGTTCATTTATAAATGCCCCAAGTTCCTCTCCTCCTATTTGTCCTCTCCTCCTTTCCCTTTCCCAACCTCCCTGGAAGCGCTCGATTTCGCGCGCTCTCCCGTCTCTCTCTGCTGGCGGAGAAAAAGGAGCGGCCGCGGCTCCCGAAGGCGGCAGCGCGGGCGCGGCGGCCGGGAGGCGGCGGCGCAAGCGCGGCGACCGGGAGGCGCTCGGGCGACGGCGCGGCGCGCGGCGACCGGGAGGCGCTCGGGCGACGGCGCGGCCAGCTCCGGGCCGGGCGAGGCCGGCACAGATCCAGGCGGGGGAGGCCGGATCTGAGGCGCGGCGGCCGGATCTAGCCGGAACGGGCTCGGAGGTGGCGAAGACGTCCGGAGAGGAGCCGGGAGCAGAGGCCGGCGCGGGGCGACGAGGCCGGAACCGAGCTGCGAGGGCCAAATCCGGGACGGCGCCAAGGAGGAGCGGGCGGATCCGGGCGGGATGCAGCCGGAGACGACCGGATCTGGCCCAGAGGCGGCCAGATCCGTGCGGCGCCTGTCCGGCGGCGGCCAGATCCGGAGTGGAGGCGGCCGGATCTGGTGCAGGGTCGCCGGATCCGACGGCGGATGCGCAAGAAGAGGTGGCTCGGGTGGAGGCAGCGTTCGGCGGCCCGATCTGGCGATGAGGACGACGGCGGGCGCGAGCGCTGGTGCGGGCGATGACGGCACGTGAGCGACGGCTCCGGCGGCCGGGAAGAGGTGGCCGCCCCCGGGATTAGCTCCTCCCGGGGGCAGCAGCGGAAGATGCGGCCAAGACTTTTACATCTAAGTTACTATTTTCTATGAGTTTTGATTTTTAAACCTTGGATTAATAGCTCACCTAGTCTGAGATCTGATTTCGCTCCTACTTGACACGTATCATATCATATGTTCATGCTGTGTCAGCATTTTATCGGGGAAAAAATCCCTTATAGGAAACTGCTAAACAACACTCCACTGTTTCTTTTGTTTTGGAGTACTCGATTTTCTGCCCATAGGATGCGGGCAAACGAGCTGGACCTGGTTCACGTGTGAGTTCGGTCAACTAGCTAGCATTTGAGCTGGTTAACTACTACTTAACACTAGTATGTGAACTCCTCCTTTTATCCTGCAATATAAGTTCAATATATATACCAAGAACCTATATTACTTAAGTAACATTTAATAAAATTATATCATATTTGTCTCTAATAGAAAATAGTACTATGTCTATCTAATATAAATAATTATGGTTTAATTTTATTAAATATTATTTAAATAATATGCCTCCTAGATAGAGTAGTTATTTATGCATGTATGGCATTTCATTTTCTTTTTGCTTTTATTTATGCATGTATTTTATCTCATCAAGCGACATTGAGCCATTAAGGATAGGGTTTAATTTCACCATGATTATTAATTAATATTATTAAAAAACGGTGTTCTCCACCAATAAGCTATATATACTGTTTGAGGTTTCCAGATTCTTCAGCGTTCTACATATGTTTTTTATGGTTAACATATTAACTTTTTTTATATAATTTGTGAATTTGTGAGCTGCATTCCTTTATGATTATAGCCGATCAAGTAGTAATTGCGTTTTCTTTCTTGCTAACTTTTTGTATCCAGTTGTATTTTCAAATGTATGTTGCCAAACACTGGTTTTTGTTCATTGTTGACCTCATTGACCATAAATACATCTTCCTTGACTCAGTGACGAGGAGAATTCCTCGTTCCAAGAAAATTTTATTATACCGCATTGTAAGCCAGAAACTAGTGCTTTTTGTTTCATATTATGTGTAAGTATTTTTTTTCCTATTTGTTATGTTTCTATTTTTAATCATTTTTATATGCATAGATTGCTAACTTTAGGAAAGCTTGTGAACTGTACTTAACAGTGTCACCATTGAACGTCCTTGATGTTTTTGAAATTGAGTATCCTGCAGTACCCCATCAGGCCACCAGGTTATTAATCTTTGTGTTTGTTTATTTTGCACTTTTATTGTACCTCCAAATCTGTTATGTTTAGTTTTGACACCAGCAGGGAAAAGTTTGTTTTCAAAGTAGCCAACATAATGATGCAGAATCACCTTTTACAATTTTTATATGAAATGCGTACTGGTTTTATATTTTTTTATTATATGTAAATATTGTTATAGTTTTATATAAAAATATCATGTTATTAAAAATGTCTAATCAATAGTAGGTAATCCTTTTAGCTCTTTTTTATTGTTTGTGTGCTATTCTTAATACATGTGTTTTTCTGTTGTCATCATTTTATTTGTAGGACATCATGTTCTGCACAAAAATTGTTAGCCAAAAGATAACCTAACAGGTGCTGTTCATTTTGTCTCTCAAAAAATATGGTTCCTTTTTCTTTTCTCACCACATAGTATCCTCGTGTATTTTGACTTTTTGAGGATGCCAATTCATTTCCGATGTCCATGGCAAGACCTAGCACATGTTATCATGCCGATCACTTTTCTATACAACATATATTACTACATTTTACACATTTTACTTCATGTAAATCACCTATTGATTAACTGTAAAAAAAGGCATGCATACACTTCTACTCTACGACGTCACATCCATTGCACATGGATCAGTCAACTCAACTTGGGTTTTTACATGGTGTCTGGGTATATTTGTTTTTAGCCTAAGTTTTCTTTTTTGTGGGCCGTAAACTAATCGGCTGTAAAATTAAAAAGCCCAAACCAGATAAGGCCGTTGAAACACGAAAGGGTTGGGGCAAAAAAAAAAATGCAAAACAGCCCACAACGGTGAGAAAAAACCTGACCCATTAACACGGAACGGGGAAAGGAATCCGATTTTTGTTGCGGGAGTAAGATTACAATCGCACTGTTCAAGATCCAAGTACCCCAAACACAAAAAGTACTCAAATGTTGCCTAGACATCCCCATATATGTTAGTGTTACTCTGTTCACGTCTGCACTCGGAATCGAAATGCTAATTGCAGCCAAAAGAAAAATCCGGCCAAATCCTCTTCAGCTCGAATTTATATGCTATTTTTTTAGTGAAAAAGATATCTAGTCCTCTAGTCCTAGGTGTTCTCACTTAGTCATTTGGGCTTTTTTTTGTGGCTTACGGCTGAAAAGCACTGTAGCTGGTTGAAAAAACACTGTAGCTGACAGATACTTATTTAGCATAATTAAGTTTACAAAAATTTAAAAATATATAAAATATGTTAGCCCATTACGTATAATACAAACAAATACGGGAAAAAAGAACCGAAAAAAAAGCTCAACAAAAAGGCAAAAGTTCAAAAAAGACGAAATTTATGAATAGTGAAAAATAAGCCGGAAGACAAAAGCTAAAGCTCTTTTGATCACCATATGCTCAACCATCTCAGGACCATTCATTTAACTCAATTTTAGCTGTCCTTGTTTTTCCCTTTGACGCCAAAGTTGTGTTAACATGAAAATATCAGTAAGAAGTGCATCTAAATGAAAAATAAGAGAGATGCACAATTAATTCACACGGACACATTGCACGCCAAGAAAAAGGAAAGAAGACCTTTACTTCATATACTTATATATAGAAAGACAGAGTTTGATATATATCGCTCTTAATCGCTTGTTTTTCTTTCCACTCAAATAGTATAACTTGGCACTTTTTTCTTAACGTTTTGATGATTGACTATACTAGCCTCATAGGCGCGGCGACACGCCGCGCCAGCCACCGTGTGTACCGAAGTAAAAGAGGCGATAATTCGTGAGGAGTTTTTTTAAAAAAAATCGAGGGCAAATACGTATTTTCGAGGAAGCTAAAGGGTTTTTTCGTAAAAAATCGAGGACTTGTAAGGACCTGTACGTAAGTAAATAAGGACCTATACGTAATTTCGGGAACCTGCGGGGCGCTATCCAAGTTTTTTTTCTTTGAAAAAAAACTTACAGTGACCTTTTCGCGAGGAAAAAGGACTTTTACGTAATTTCTGGAAAACTGGAGGAAATGGCCTCTCCCGGCCGTACGAAGATTCTCCCGCCACGCGGCCGACGGAGCGTGCGCGCGGGCGGGAGATGCCGACGTGGACACGCCCGAGGGCCGGGAATCCCCCCGGGTTTGTTTAGCTGATTATTACTTTGCCTTGCTTGTAGGATTGCTTTACGCATTACTTTACACGTAGGAGCATATGTTCGTAATAAATGTGGAAAAGCTAGCTGATTCCGTTCACATGATGAACAATGTTATAATGGTTTGATAATAATGGCGGAGGATTCGTTGCCCTTTCCCACTGGTCAAATATATGAGCATCTCCAATAGTATTGTCTTAACTATCTCTTAACTATATTAAATAAGTAAAATTTTATATGAAGGAGAAAGAATATGAGAAGAGATAATGTGTTATCTCTAATGCAAGAGATGATTTGAGTCCGCAAACCAATGCCTCTAATGTGCTGTCTCTAATGCCCAACTCTAACTATGACTCAAAAACAAAAATCCTGTTTTTCTACGAAATTCGGTAGTACCGTGCCTAACACGCGCAGTACTACCGCACTGCGGTACTACCACTCCCCAAAGCGGTACTTCTGATTTTTCTGACACTTCCAGAAAACAGTCCAAATCAAATGTAATCTTTACAAAACCAATTCACCACTCCACAAAACTTACAATGGTTCATCACAACAATAAACATAACCTTTTCACATGGTCCTTCAGTCAGCTTTTGGTTGTTTTACTTTTTTGAATTATTTAATTAATACAAAGAAATAAAGCAAAGGAAAACAAAAAACCCAAAAAAAACAAAAAACCAAAATTAAAAAGTTAACATGTTCCAAGTGGCTTTTGACTTATAAGAATTGAAACCCAGAAGCCGAAGCCACTTGGAGTGGCAATACGGGCCTGTTCTTTTTGGCTGAGGCTTATGGTTTTTGACTGCGGCTTGTGACTTTTGGGCTGTTCATGCGAGAGATTACAGAGTAACAAAAATGTGTTGTTTTTATCGATATAAATATAGTTAGTACAATATGTACTACAATTAACTAGTAGACTCAATCTTAAAAAGACACCCCATTTAAAATCTAGTTACTGTAGAAAAGTCAAAAGCTGAAAAAGAACAGGCCCTACGATGATTACAATTGAGGCTTTAGTTTCACATGGCTCAAGAGCTCATCCTCCGGCTGGACGTAGCACAAGAAAGTCTACTCCTTTTCAGCTGAAGAGTGTGACCTCCAGAAGTGTCTAAAGAAAAGAGTAATGGAACTAGCGGTCATAGAAAAATATTAAAAAAAGCAGGTGTCATGTATCACCTGGCTTAGGTAGGGGGACACAAACACAAAATTCTTTCATATCAGGGTAAACAGTCGCATGAGGAAAATTTTCATTCATCACCTTTCAATGAACCTTGGATGGGCTATCTCCCATGAGGACAAAGCAAATGAGCTGTCAGCCCACTTCAACAAAATCATGGGACAAGCCCTGCCTCTAACCACCTCCTTCAACTGGGATGCCTTACAGCTGCTACAATTAGACCTTCACACCTTAGGCCTCCCTTTCTCTGAACAGAAAGTGCACCAGGCCATTCTAGAGCTGCCATGAGACAAAGCCCCAAGACCTGATGGGTTCAACAAGAACTTCTTCCGTATCTACTAGGACACCATAAAGAGCGGCTTCATGGTTGCCATACATGCCTTCTATAACTTGAGAACAAACAATTTCAATCGTACAAACACCACAAGTTTGATTTTGGTGACAAAAAAGGATAGTGCCAAATCTGCAGGGGATTTCAGACCCATTAGTCTAATTCACAGTGTGTCCAAAATTATTGCAAAAATCATGGCATTACGTTCGGTGCCTTTCTTGAACCAGCTTGTTTCCCCAAGCCAGAGTGCCTTCATCAAAGGTAGATGCATTTAGGACAACTTTCTCTATGTGTGGAACCTTGCACGCATATACCACTAGAACAAAACATTGTCACTTCTCCTAAAGCTAGACATTGCCAAAGCCTTCGATTTGGTTCGGTGGGAATACCTCATAGACCTTATGGATAAACAAGGGTTCCCCCTGATGGAGAGATTGGGTCTCATATCTACTCTCCACTGCCAACTCTACGGTCCTCCTCAATGGTGTCCCAGGGGACACAATAAAACATCACAGAGGTCTATGACAAGGTGATCCCTTATCTCCTTTCCTCTTTATCTTGGCAATAGACCCACTACAAACGGTTCTCAACATTGCAACCGACCTAGGCCTCTTGCAACCTCTTCGAGGCCGTCCACCCGCCCTTAGAATTGCCCTTTACACGGACGATGCTATCATCTTCCTACATCCAAACCAAGACGATGTGCGCTCTCTCATCTGAATCCTTCACGGCTTTGGGGAAACCACAAGGCTGCACACCAACCTACAAAAAAGCCATTGGCGGCTTCAATCAACTACAACAACATTGACCTCAATGGCTTATTACACGACATACTGGCTCGGCTTGCTTCCTTCCCTTTGAACTATCTCGGATTGCCACTTGCAATCAAAAGGCTACGTCGAGTAGACTTTTCAAAAACTTGATGACAAATACGCCAATCGACTGGTGAGATGGAAAGGCAGGCTACTCATACTCGTAAGAAGAAAGACCCTGGTGAAATCCGTGCTGACGGCCCAGTCAACCTACCTCCTTACGGCCATTAAGCCCCCAAAAAAGTGTCTTCAAAGCACTAAACAAGCGGACAAGACGCTTCCTTTGGGCTAGCTCGGAGTAATTGACGGGGGTAAGTGCAAAGTCAACTGAGACAGAGTTTGCAGGCCAAATTTAGGAGGACTTGGCATCCTGGACCTGGAGCGATTCGCCAGGGCCCTAAGGCTCAGATGGTTTTGGCTTGAATGGGAGCACCAACCAAGATCCTGGCATGGCATGGAAACACCATGTGATGATACAGATCGGGACCTCTTTGTTGCAGCCACCATCATAACAATTGGGAATGGAGCAAAGGCGGAGTTATGGACAACCGCCTGGGCAGCAGGGAATAGGCTATGTGACATTGTGCTTACAGTCTTTAGAGCCTCTAGAAGGAAAAATCGCACCCTACAAGTAACCCTCGCAGGGGGCACCTGGATGCATGACTTAAATTGGGAAACTGGGCCATTGACATAGTACATTCATGAGCTGATCATGATTGAGGGACACATCAACACTTTGAACCTGTAGCAAGGAGGGGAGGACTCAGTGACATGGAAGCTTAACCCCAATGGAGCATATAGCGCGGCCCCAGCCTACCGAGCTCAATTTCTAGGGGCAACAACAACCTCTATGAACTCCCTAGTTTGGAAAGCTTGGGCACCTAACAAATGCAAGACTTTTGCTTGGCTCACCATCTAGAATAGACTTTGGACAGCTGATCGCCTCTACATCAGAGGCTGGCCAAACCAACTCACTTGTCCCCTATGCTCATGGACCCCAGAGTCTGCCATCCACCTTCTTGCCGAATGTCGTTTCATGAAGAGGATATGGACCGCTGTGGCGTGGTGGTCTGCCTGTGATTCCCTTTATCCAAATTCCTGGCCCTCCTACTCTTCGGTCCGAGATTGGTGGGAATCGATCCTTTTCTCACCTGGCGTACCACATAAAGCAATAGCAATGTTGTGATGCTTGTCACTTGCCAAGCTTGGAAGCAGCGGAATGCCAGAATCTTTCGGTCCACCCACCTGACTCTGGCACTGCTATTTGCTGCCATAAAAGAGGAGGCCAGGATTTGGATCCTAGCAAGAGTAAAAGGTTGGCAGAGCTCTCCATTGCCCTGTAGCCTTAGCGTCTTTCTTTTGTTGAGCGTGTCTCTGACCTTGGGCCCCCCTCTCTCTCCCCCCTCCCTGTACCTCTTTGCACCTTTTTTGCTTGTAACTCTAACTTGTTAAACTCCTTCCTTATGAATTAAAATGGCAGCTCTCGTGCCGATTTCAAAAAAAAATCTTACATCAACATTTTTTTGAGGAGTACATGAACAATTTTCATACTCTGAGGGAAGATAATCCATAATTATATACACACACGGTATCACTATGATGAAGCCACCTGAAATAAAACACAACTGTGAGATGCAATCTAGTTTACCACTGATAATTGTAAACATGCACATGATTCAAGGAACAAAATTTCAGTTCAGGAAAGCTCAACCATCTTAGGACCGTTCTTTGATTCCAAAGTTGTGTTTTTTTAGATAATGGATAGAAATCCGGCCTGTATATCCACACGTGGATATACACAGCCAAACATTACAGGAGCCATTAGACTCAATTACTCAAAGTCTCAAAACTGAGGTACGCACAAAACAAATAGCAAAAAGACTAAGAGAGCTAGAAAGACTAAACTTCTAACTTCTAAGTCCTTGCTTTGACCTTGTGCACTGGCAATCCTTCGCATCCTAGTTTACTTAGAAACTCTTGATGACAGGCCTCATAATTTGATCTTGATCAGTAGCAGTCCTTCGCATCCTCGTTTACTTAGAAACTTTGATGTCAAAACGAAGCCACCAAATTGGGAACCACGTGTGGAACTGTAAAGACAACGCCTCCAGGAAGGAACACGACGTAGCCACGCCGCCGCTGCCCGTCCAACATGAACAGGGATTTCTCCTGCAAGAACCACACCGAGAGAGGAGGGGTGCATCGACAGACAGACGCCTTCAAGGAGCAATACGGCCCCAAAGGTATCTCATCGTCAGCCCAACAGCAAGACGAAGGCTTTCGCCTGGCACCCAACCCACTTCCAGCGACAAAGTCACTGTCAGCTCCGACGAGACGTGACCACACGCGGAGCCCACGCTCCTCGCCACCACCAACCTACAGACGCGCACCACTCCAACCGGCCGACTTCCCTCTCTTTCTCAGCTACGGCGGCCGTCACTCGCTGCCTGCCCCCATCGGCGTCGGCCTCCTCCTCAACGACCTCCAGTGCCACTACGGCGACAAGGTGTGGAGAAGTCGATGTAGAAGACCCGGATCCGGTCCGGAGGGGGGCATGTCCGGCCACCCGCCGCAGATCCAGCCGCCTCCGGTCTCCAGGCTTGAAACCGCCCCACCGCACCGGACGCCGGACTTCAAACGGCCAGGCCGTTCCCGACCCTGCACCGAAGCCAGATCCGCAGGATCACCGCGCGGCCCTCGCCCAGCCCCGCACCGACGCCAGCCGCCCACAACCCCTGCGCTTCAAACCACGAGCGGTCACCACCTCGACTCCGGCCAGATCCAACACGGAAGTGCAGATCCGAGCCGCTCTGGGAGATCCACACCACCACGAGACGGCTGCAAGAGGCTGAAAAAGCCCCGCCGTCGCCCTCCTTGCGTCCACCGGAGACCGGTGTCGCGCTCTGGCGACGGCGAGGAGGAAGGATCCGGACGGGGGTTGGGAGGTGAAGGGTCGGGAGATGGGTGGGAGGTGAAGGGCTTACATATAAAAATAGTACATGTAAATGGAAAATAAGGGTGCCGCACAAATAATTATGTGAACCAATTGCACACCAATGGAAAAAAGAAGAAGAAAAAGAAAACAAAACTTTCCTTCACCAAATGAAGGCAGGCTGCTCATATAAAAATATGGTACTCCCCTGTTCTCAAATAGACATTGTTTTAAGGCCTCGCTCGGTTGGGTTGAAAAATAGTGGCTTATGGCTGAAATTGTACTGTAGTTAGCTGAAATTACACTGTAGCTGAAGATGGCTTATTTGGCGTAATTAAATTTAAAAAAATTTAAAAATAGAAAAAATATATGTTAGCTCATCACGGACAACGGAAACGAATATGGGAAAAAAGAACCGGCAAAAAAGCTCAAAAAAAACAAAAACGTTCAGAAAAAGATGAAATTTATGAATAGTGAAAAATAAGGCAGAAGCCCAAGTCGAAATGAGCGGGGCGTAAATACATGCAATTAAACTTTAAATATTTATTTTTCTGGATGGTTGGAGTGACATTCAGAATCCTCTTGGATAACGTCAGCATTAATGCATTATGATGTTCAATTAAGAGAGCCTCTGGTTCCTTTTAGGCTTCTTTGTTACAAATTCAAATGGTTGGTCAGTGCTCGTATCTATTCTTGCCATCGGTGGACTGACAGCATGATGATTCAAAAATTGTTCAGTCCTCAGCTGCAAAGCCTGAACTGCAAACAGCACGTGCCACAGAACTGATGGAGATGCAGTTTATCCGCTCATTTCACTTCAGCTTCTGGATTATTTTTTACTATTTATAAATTTCGTCTTTTTCTGAACTTTTGGCTTTTTTAAGCTTTTGTGCCGGTTTTTTTTCCGTATTCGTTCGCGTTATCTGTAATAAGCTAACATATTTTTTCTATTTTTAAAATTTTTAAATTTAATTATGCTAAATAAGTCACCTTCAGCTACAGTAAAATTTCAGCTGCTACAGTGCAATTTCAGCCATAAGCCACAGCTTTTCAGTCTAACGAGCGGGGCCTAAAATTTCAACTGACATTTGTACTTGGGCGACCAATTGGAGGTCTTAGGTACCGAATTTAATTTTCAATCCAGAAAACCCATCAATCATGTTCCTAGGTCCTTACCGGTGCTGCCGGGAAATTTAAGTTGGATAATAGTCAACGGCCATACGTCCAGCCCAAAAGCATGCGGTCAGGCTCTGCCCATTTTAGCTTAAACTTCTGGTTTCTGACTTATTTTTTACTATTCATAAATTTCATCCTTTTTTTGATTTTTTAGCTTTTTTGCCGGTTCTTTTTTCCTGTATTCGTTTGTATTATTTGTGATAGGCTAACTTATTTTTTCTATTTTTAAATTTTTTAAAATTTAGTTAGGCCAACTAAGCCACTATTAGGTACAGTATAATTTCAGTCAGCTACAGTGAAATTTCAGTCATAAACCACTTTTTTCAGTCTAATCGAGCGGCACAAGAGTAGTTCTGCACATGATTTCAGTGGCCGGTCAAGGAATCCTTTTTTCTCTTTTTTGGCATGCGTAAACTATGAACTACGAGGTCATCGCGTGAACGTATGGAGATTGGAGACGCAGTACTTTAGATTTTCTTGCAGCAAGTTGCCCGCGACACTACAACGTGTGGTGCAGCTGCCATATTTGCCCGACCCAAGATCGCATCCGATTTTCTAAGCTAGCTTAAGCTGCCCTGGCCATACATATCGGTCGAGACCTCAATTCTTCCACGAGTCTCTCACGAGAGCTGACGACTATGCACGCCGCCCCGGGGCGAATCTGCATGTGTTTGCCGGGTTCAAGCCACACCGACGTCCTTCACTCCGGCCCATATAACTCCTTATTATAAGCATGTGATCTCTTATTAAAGCTACAAGTTAGTATTATGAGTTCATAATAACCCCGATGACCTCTTTTCCTGGATCCACCCGACGCCCGCCCTCCGCAAGGTGGCCGAGGTGACGCAGGAGCAGCTCGACCAGCAAGTCAAGCTCTAGGCATGCCAAGTCAGGGAGCTCTCGTATGACATAGATGACATCTTGACACCTTCCTCGTGCGCGTCGAGGGCCGTAATAGATATTACTATTATAATTTATTAATCTATTATAATAAAAATAAGTGTAGATGTTGAGAGATTTTTTTACCAGAGCAGTGATAGGTAACAACTCAAAACATGGCTAACATGGCGTAAGATTCTCTGTCCGCGGAGCTTGGCAATTAACTATGAGAGCCGCACAGTGAACTAAGACGAGAACACTGCACGAGAAAGAAAAAGAAAGAAAGGCTCTTTCCTTTGAGATGGAGATAGCGAGCTTGCCTGAGCTGTTCCTGGCCTGTGCTGCCGGAAAATTTAAACTGGACAGTAGTCAGTGGCTGTATGTCCATCCCAAAAGCACGCGGCGAAGCACGATGGAGTATAGTGGCCGGTCGAGGAATCCTTTTCTTTCTTTCTTGGCGTGCGTAACCTATGAACTACGAGGACGTATGGAGATTGGAGACGCAATACTTCAGATTTTCTAGCAGCAAGTTGCTCACGGAACTTGAAAGCTAATGTACTTTAAGTAACTTCTGACTTCTAAAAATCTAAACTCAGAAGTCGAAGCCACTTGGAGCAGCATTACAACGATCACCTTTAGGCATACTCCACTGTCAAGGATCTCTTAGCTTTAGTAAAATGCCACTGTAAGTAATATAGGGAGCTGATTCCGTTCACACGGCGACTCATCGGTGTCTTTCCCTGTCAAGATCAAGTTCTCAGTTTAGATTGGATATTCTCTGGTGTTTTACGTTAGTTTCATTTGTTTACCTTTCAAAGAACAATATTCATAATTGTGCTGGATACATAATGTTAGTGTTACTCTGTTCAAAGGGAGTAGGACAGCAGAGCTGCCGTAGTTATTCTTTTCCTCGGCTGACGCAAGTCACGGACAGAGAGGGAGCTAGGAGTCCGTTTTCGTACGTTTTTGGTTGCGTCAGGATAGAGAAGTAGAGCATGCACCAAGTCAACCGAAAAGAAAGCCCAAGGGTGTTCTTTCCAGTTTATGTTGCAGCTGTCCCGTTTTTGCCCGAGCGTGGGACACGAGAGGACTCTTGGGTTGCGTCAGGATAGAGAGAGTAAAGCGTGCACGCAAGTCAACAGGAAAGAAAGCCGAAGAGTTTGTCTAGTTCATTTCAGTTTATGTTTTTTATTTCTAATTTATTTTTTATTATTTTTTCTGGATTTTTAGTTTTTTAAGCTTTTTTATCGATTCTTTTTTGTATTTATTTGTATTATCCGTGGTGGGCTAACATGTTTTTCTATTTTTAAATTTAGTTATGTTAAATAAACCATCATCAGTTACAGTGTAATTTTTTATTCTTTTGTTAGCTTTAACTTATAACTTATAATCGTGACTTATAATTTTTAAATTATTTATAAAATAGAGTACAGAGTAACAAAAATTTACATACAATTAGATGAATATAAATAAAATCACTATAGTGTGTACTATAATTAACTTGAAGGCTCTACTTTAAAAAACACTTCATTTACAAGCTACTTACGATAGAAGAGCCAAAGAGTAGATTTAGATGCTAAAAATAATAGGTCTTAAGTGGTTTGTTTTCCGTCTCCAAGTTAGAACCTAACAGACGCCTCCAAATAGTGTGTACACGAAGATCAGCCATACGATTACCATACAATTAAAGATCGACCACACGAACCTGCTTTGTCTCGTCGGACGTTGCTTAGAGACAGACATTCCCATGGTGGTCTTCGAATTCATCCCCAATGAAAGCCTCTACGGTGTGCTCCATGGAACCGAAAAGCATACTCTCTCGCGCGCTGCTGATACATGAGTTGTACTTACCTTGTAATTAATATATGTATGCGCTAGCGTCAAATTAATACGTGTTGGTCAACAGTAAAACGAGTGCATTTTAGTAAAAGTTTTGTAAGATCGTATATTTATCTCTCACTTCCGTCATATCCCACTTCCGTCTTTCTAAGTCTATGCCAAGGGGTGTACTCGCGCTCTCGTGGCATGTGGTGTGCATACGTTCTGATCTGATGTTTGTGCGCGTTTTTGTTGTAGTCAAAGAAAGAAAGTTTCCACAGACATGTGCACCGGGCGCCAGGGAAAATCCCGACGTACGGGCGCCTATAAATACCCATGCTGAGAGCAGCCGGGCTTACACACGCTCGGATTAGCAAAGTTAACCAGCTCTTAGTTTCTTTATTTACCAACATGATAAAATGCGTGCTAGCGCTAGCCATGCCACAGTTGGTGCTGTCGTTTCTCCTCACTCCCGCCCTAGTACTTTCCCAGCCGGTGCCGACGGTCTCCGACATGGCGCAGTCACCGATGGCGACTCCACCGCCGGACTGCCCTAGCATGTGCGGCGGCGTAGACATTCCCTACCCATTCGGCATCGGCGACGACTGCGCTTGGCCGGGCCTCACCATCACTTGCAACCACAGCTTTAACCCTCCGAGACCATACACAGGCAACATCGAGATCATCAACATCACGTTGAAGGCTGGCGAGATGCGCGTCTTCACTCCCGTGGCGCGCATCTGCTACAACCCGTCCGACACCACCGATCCCGATAGAATCGTCAATTTGAACTTCAACCTCACCGGCACGCCGTTCCTGATCTCGTCGGATAGGAACGAGTTCACGGCCATCGGGTGCAAGACCCTGGCGTACCTCAGAGGCAGGGACGACCAGAGCTACTTCACCGGCTGCATCACGACGTGCATAAGCTTGGATGGCGCCGCCCTTGACGGTGAGCGGTGCGACGGTCTCGGTTGCTGCCAGACGCCGTCCATCACGAGGAACCTTAGCACCATACATGTCGGCTTGCATGTCATCCTCAACGTCACCGCCTTCGTCAACGACACCGTCACCATCCTCGACATCGGCCCCTGTAGCTACGCCTTCGTGGCCGAGAAAGGCTGGTACGCACGTACAACTGAAGCGCGCGCCGTTATACTAGTGTCTCAAGTTGCAAGCGCTATATCTACATACTTAATTACACTATTGTAAAGAGAGAGTTTGATCCGTCATGCCCCCTTTTCACTCCTAAATAAATAGATGATTTTTTTTCGATTAAATAAATAGATGAATTCCGGTCCAAAAAAATAGATGAATTTTGTATCTAATTTGACCATTGATAATCTTGCGCGTTGTGTGTGCATGTGTGTGTTTGCACCATGACAAGTAAAGAAGTTAATTATCAAGTTCGTTTTCTACGGGAGCGAGTAACAGTTAACTTATTTACAATTTAGGTACAAGTTTAGCCGGAAAGATCTGAGCACAGATGAGATGCCCTACGACGAACGGGTTGGTGAGAGAAGTATTCCGCTGGTGCTTGATTGGGCCATCACGAGAAATGGCACATGCCCATCGCCCCCGCCAGCAATCCCAGTAGCTTCCGCCTGTATCAGCACCCATAGCGATTGCATCAACGTCGCAGAAAGGCAGGGGTACCTTTGCAGTTGCTCTAAGGGATACTCCGGCAATCCCTATGTCATCGGCGGATGCACAGGTTAGTTAATTTGTCCACGACCATTCTTACCTCTTTCTGAAACTGTTACATCCGCTATGTTGCAAACAGTTGTTGTTTTGTAATACGATCGAGTTGTTACACTGACTTTCCTTCAAATATTTACCATCAATATATGTACAGATATCAACGAGTGCGAACAATCTCTATGTCATAGTGGTAGCACATGTCGTAATACAGACGGCGATTACGAGTGCAAATGCCAATTTTGGCAAAAAGGGGATGGTAAAATTGAAAACGGATGTCGGCCCATATTTCCTGCGCCTGCAGCTGCGATAGTAGGTGAGCATATTCTTAATTAGTACACTAATATTAGCTTCTACGTACTCATAGTTAAGGTTGTCATAATCTCAATTCTAGTCTTATGATTTTACAATTCTACGACCCTAGATTGATTGGACGATCCTATCATAGGTAGTCTTAATTTCATAGAATCTTAATATTATTGTGATTCTACCAAAAACTTTGTAGAATCATGATCAAAACTTCCATTCGATGCTACCTGATTCTAGTGATTTATTATAAATAGTTACTTATACATGTCCTTTTAATTGTTAAATTTTACTTTTTTTTGTCTCTTCATGCCCATATAATTTGCATAAATAACAAATGATATTTCCTTTGCACTATATTTTTGCAAATAAAATTTTTAAAAGTACGATGTTAAAAAATAAAGTAGTGTTGAAATACATGGTAGATTTTAAAAAGTTTCTTTGGTAGAATCAAATAGAATCTTATATTTTATATATCCTACGTTTTCACAATCCTGTCGGAGAACCTCGATCCGATCCACAATCGTGATTCTGCCGACCTTGCTGGCCTTTGTTAGTTGAATTAACGCAATCAAGATGATGTGCCACGTTAGCATGGAAATGCAACGAATGACGCCACGAATTAATATCAATCTATTCTCTCCGTGTTTGCAGCAACACTCTGCGCCATCGTTGTTTTGGTAGTACTATTATGGTTCGTTCGCAGGGAGCACAAGGCACGACAGCGGAGAGGATTTTTCGACAGAAATGGTGGCCAAATCCTGAAGAGCATGAACATCAACCTCATCCCAAAAGCGCAGCTGGACAAGATTACGAAGAACTACAGCACCAGAATTGGAGGTGGCAACTTCGGCGAGGTCTTCTCGGGAACCAACGACGACAACCAACGAGTCGCAGTTAAAAAACTTAAACACTCCATCAAGGTCGACGAGGAGGCACGCGAAAATGATTATTTCGTGGCCGAGATCCGCATCCAATCTCAGATCAGCCACCCGAATCTGGTCCGTCTCCTGGGGTGTTGCCTGGATACGGAAATCCCCGGGCTGGTCTTCGAGTTCGTCCCCAACGGAAGCCTCTACGATGCGCTTCATGCTCGTGGAGCCGCGAGGCGTGGTACTCTATCGCTGCCGGCGCGCCTGGATATCGCCATTGGCTCTGCAGAAGCTCTCGCATATATGCATTCCCAGGCCCACCATGCTGGCTGCAAGATCCTCCATGGGGACGTCAAATCCGGCAATATTCTCCTCGATGACAACTTCCAACCAAAGGTCTCAGACTTTGGGCTGTCCAAGCTCCTATCATCGACGGACAAGAAGTATGCCGGGTTCGTGGCAGGGGACAGAGGTTACATGGATCCTGTGTACATGCAGACGGGCCTTCTCACGGAGAAGAGCGATGTTTACAGCTTCGGAATTGTGCTCTTGGAGCTCGTAACCGGGAAGGAGGCGAGGTACAATGGGAACAACAGCCTGCCGTTAGACTTTAAAAAGTCTTATGAGACAGGGACGAACAGGGCGAGAGAGATGCTTGATGAGACATTTACATCTGCCGAGGACATAGATCGTCTCGAGAAGGTTGGCGCGATTGCGGTTCAATGTCTCAAGGAATATGTGGATGAGAGGCCCACCATGGCACAAGTCGTGGAATATCTCGAGCTAGTGAAAATGCAAAAGCTTGCAGCTTAAATTAAGCATGGATGATCGAACACTCCTACCAATAATCTCAAGCTTTATCCAACGTAGTTAACTATTAGGTCTAGTTGTTGTCCTTACTATTATGTATTTTCGTGCTGTGCTGCCCAGCACGTGATTGATTACCCTTAATTTCTTGTATCTGTGGAATTTGTTTGGGAGATGTTTTGTTTGCTCTGTTTTTTGTTCTGGTTTGGTTTAGTCTCATGATGAAAGGTGGAATAGTATTTGCCAACATGCATGCAGCAACATGTTTTGTTAGCGTGGTGTGTATGAACAGGCACCGCGGTTCTTGTCTGTATTTCAGGTCACTGTTTGATGTGTTCTGTAATCTCTTCGTCTTCTACTTGCATAGATCAGGACAGGTTGCTGAGGCGTACGTAGATGTTTTTGTCCCCGTAGATCGATATTTCCTGGACGTGTGGTTGTAGATTGACTTCAGGCGTGCGTTGTTGCTCAGTTCAGCGTTTGATAGCCGTATGATCCAGTATGGCGTGTTGTTCAGAGAGGGTGAATCACTTATCAAAATCTTTTATTTGGTATTAGCAATATAATACAGTGTAAAAAATAAACAAATCACAAAAGTCAAAAGCCAAAATCACAAAATCATCTCATACATTCGGTCCCACTAATGTGACCATCAGCCAAAGACTGACCGGTCTAACTAGTTTAACACTAATAGAATGTATTAAAAAGATACATGCATCTCCTTTGCTTGACTTGATGCTTTTTGCCATAAATATATCATGAATTTCCAATTTCAAATTTGAAAACCAGTTTCTTATTAGTTTTTAGTTATTTTTCTTCGGTTTTTTGGGTGGTAACCGTCGGGTATTTCAGATACTGGTTTCAAATTCAAATATGGTATTCGAATTTTGGCCAGTTTTTTTTCCTTTTTCCGGTAACTGGTACCTCCCGTCGGCTGGGAAACCCTCCGGAACCAGTTTTTTGATCCCTGCTACGACCCTGAGAACTTGCACATGCCTTATGCTTCTGAAGCAACAAGACAAGTTACAACATAATGCTAACCATAGGTGCTACTGCAGAGAAAATTGCACTGTTCCCGCAGGAACCGAATTCCATGCGGCGGTGCCACTCGTGCGACACCGCTGCGCTGCCGCCGCGTGTCCAGGCGCAGCAGCCGCAGCGCGCCTCGCGGGCGGTGTCGCACGAGCAGCACCGCCGCATATAATTTTTTTCCGTTCCCGCGTGCACTTCGTAGTTTGTTTTGCCAATTCCACCTGTACTTTGATATTACTAAAGGAACAAAACTGTGGCAGTGATGTGTATATCATGTCACAAAAGAAAATTAAAGAAAAGGCAAACGACTATGCTATTCTATATTTCTACGTAGAAGATGCATGCAGGAATTAAACAAAATCTAATTAATTCATGCGTGTATGCAAATTACAAGATGGTGGAAGAAAGAATATATATGGACTATGGACTGAGACAAGCAAAGCAACCAGCAGATTAAAAATGGCATGAACCCACCAGGTAGCAGCATCAAGGAATCAAACAACAGAGTCAAGCACCAAATCCAAGTATGTGGAGGAAGCGATCTGAATGGAGGCCTCAAGTAGATACGACATGGAGGCAAGAAGGCAACAGGAGGAATCGTTGAATCAATCAGAATCAACTATAAAAAAATGAAAGAAATTAGTGGGAGTACTAAATCTGCTAGAAACATTATAATGAAATATAACTTTTGTAACATGGTTCGTTGCCTTGGCATATGAATAAAGGTTGACGAGTTGGAAAGGGAAAGTTAAGAAGGGACGAGATAAAATAAACAAGGGATTACTAACAGTGAAGTGTTTCTACTACTAGCATACATATATTCCAGTACCTTCCAGCTGGTTCCAAACCCTTTAGTGCAATCCTTCCATTCAGATCTAACAATCTAATTCTTAGATCTAGAGCTGCATTTCCAATCCATCAAATCAACACTCCATCTGTTCAAGGATTATACATGGGATGGTTAAACAAATTGATGCTGCATATTATTGAGAAAATAATCTAGCCAAATATCCCAATCTGTAAATCTTTAACATACGAATGGAAGAAAAAAAGTGAAATCCACAATCCCACAAAAACATTGTGCTCAAACTTCAAGTCTAAAAATTGCAAGAACCAAAAGATTAAGCTAGAGCTAGTGCATTGTGCAACACAGCAGGCAAGTGATGGAGAAACAGTGGATCCACAAACAATGAAAAAATACAAGGAATCAACACGTGATGAGAAACAGTAGATCCACAAACAATGAAAAATTACAAGGAATCAACACAACTCAGAACGTCCAACTAGACAAATGAGTGATGGCTGGCAAATGTAGTACTTTTCCCCTAAGGAATCCAAACTATCATCAATCCACCAATGCACATTTTACAGGTGCTTCTTTGTTTTGTTTTTTCATGCAATATAGCTGCCATATCATGCAACTTGTCACACGTGTTAGCAATTTTTTCCTTGAACAGTGCACGGAGGCATCATGTAACATCCTAAAAATTTAAATTTGAAGATATAAAAGTTCTTGAATTATTTTGCAATATATTTTATTGAAATTTGGATTTTATGGTGTTTTCCTGACTTTGATTGAGGTTCAAAAAAAAATTGAAGAATTAATAAAAGAGAAAGACAGATATTAATAAAGCCTTAAAAAGGAATGTACAAATAATGGAAAACAAAAATTTGTAAATATGAATATGAAAAGATGATCCAAAAAGGTAAGAGAGAAATTAAGACTTGAATTATACAAATATATATATAAAAGAAAAAAAAAGAAATGCAGTGGCCGGCCAAATGGCCCGGCCCAGCTCTTCCGACGCCTCCCTCGCCTTAACTCCCTGGCGCGCGGGCCCCGCTCCCAACCCCCGCTCCCTCCCTCTGCTCGCGGGCCCAGGCGCCCGCGCCTCCTTCTCCCCCTCCGATTCTTCTTTCCTCCCCCGTGAGCGCCAGCGCCGCTTCCTCTCTGCCATGCGCAGCATTCTTCTGCCGCGTGGCCTCCATGCGCAGCCCTCGCCCATGGTTTTCTCATGTGCGCTCACCGTTTCTGCAGCCTCCCCCGAGACCATAAGAGCTCTGTCTCCCCGGTCTTTCTCCCGCATAGCACCCGCGCCTGCACCCACCGTCGCGCCCCCACGCCATCCCGCCGCTCCGGTGACACCCCAGCAAAACCGACCGCGTCACGGCGTGCTCCTAGCAGCCTCCTCCCTCCTCCCTCGAAGAATCAGACTCCGGTGCACCGAGCTCGTCGCACGGCCATTTCCCCAATTCCGGCCGCCGACACCATTACTGCCGCCGCTCCCTCCTTGGTGAATCCCGGTTCGATTCCTCGCTGTGGGAGTGACAGCTTGGCGCCCCGAAGCCCCCACGACCACCGGCCGAAGCTCCCCACCACCCGAGCTCATCGGCACCGTGAAGCTTCTTCGCGCCATCACAGTCTCCGTCGCCAGCCAACCTCGGGCAACCTCCGGTGGAACAAGCAGCATGGTAGGCATCCCCACACTCCCGTAGTGCTCACACGCCTGTCAATTCTTCCTCTCCCTCACGCCGGCGCCGCCGTCCCCGTTCCCCACCTCACCACCGCCGCCTGAGCAGCCGCCCCGCCGACCTGCGCCGCCCCGGGCCGCGCCGCACCTCCACCAGCTTTCCAAGCCCCGGGGGAACCCATTTTGCCGACTCTCGTCGCCTCCCCGGGCGCCGCCCACCGCCGGCGTGCGTAGCACCGTGCGCCGCCCGCCTCCTCTGCTCTATTTTCCCCCAGCCGCTCGACTTATCTGCATTCCCTGCCTTAGTCCATCAGGTAACACCTCGTCCATCTGGCTAGACCGAGCGCTCTAACCCACACAGAGCTGAGGTCTTGAGTTCGACTCCAGTTGGTAGCACTTTACCCCCACATTTTTGTTTTGTTGCTTTTAGCTCATTTTAATTAATAAAAATCAGGGAAAACAAGGGAATAATGTAGAGAAGCTAATAATAGTTGAATATAATGTAAATGAGATTATTTAAAGATTTAAATTTGAATTAGCTCATATATGATTACTTATTTGGTTTGAATAATTATTTGAAGGATGTATTATTAATTAAAGACATTGATAAAGGGCATTATGTCTTTGATTAAATGTCCTAGATTTAATGAAGATTACCCTTAATGTAAACATATATGCCCAATGTTTACCATGCCACCATTAAACAAATAGCAATGATGAAATATTACCTTGCACAATAATCTATGTCTAGAAAAATAAATCTAAATACAGATAAAAGAGCATTAATAAAGGGGTGGATTTTGGTAGAAACCTCCATGCAACTCGAATTAAAAGGTCATAATAATACACATAGCCCTAGGTCATCAAGTATCAACAGGATCTCACAGGCATATAAATAACATGGATAATTAAACTAGAATTAGAAGGGGAGCTAAGCCTAATAGTAGCTAAAGTATGAGTAAGCTAATAATGGTGCCATTAATTAAATCCTAACACTAACTGTGGTACATAATAAAATTTAGTACAATTGTATATAAAGCAAGCTGGGACTCGTACCAATGGATCCTAATTTGAATTAAACTTAAGCTAGCGATAAGCGAAGATACATAAAATATGATGATGGGATTATTGAGGATTTATAGAATAAGTACAGATCTCATCCATCCGTCCAGTTTGCTTTTACCATAACTTGGGTTGCAAGGAATGCATACCCTAAAAATAAAATTTGTACGCTAAACTCCTACACCAATTTATAAGAATACCCTAACTCATGGAATTTTCTTGATAAATACAAAAGAAATAAAAGAGATTATTAATAAAAGATCAAGTTATCGTATTCTACCACCGACCTCGCAACAAATCATCCTAATCACTCACAATAAAATTAAATTGAGTTTACTCGGATTTATTTGGATCTTTTGAGTTATTTGCTTTTATTTGGATTCAGTCGTTTGTCGCGTAATTAGAATTGGGAGTCGGAAGATTCTATGGATCAAGCGAGACCGAGATTGATGAAGACCAGGAATTAAAGATCATCGTATGAGACAACTTCGTGTGAGCTCAAGACCGCGGTAAACCGCGCCAGGCGAGTCAATACTTTGATCATGTTGAACCTACACTTTCTGCAAATTATTTTGTTTTAAATTATCAAATTGCATGCTGTTATTTTATATGCAAATACATGTTTAATTTAATATGCTAGTTATGTGCCTATTGTTTACCTTGAATAATATTACCCCTCCTTTGGAATATTTGAATGTGTGAACCTTGTCGCTCTAGTAAAATTTATAGTAATAACCTTTCAGAAGTAAGTCCGTAATTATATGCCATGCTTAGTATTGCTTAGATACTCATGGGCGCGAGAGCGCCCAAAAAAACACTTTTAATCCTGAGAAAAATTGGTTGGGCAGTCATGGTGGTAATGACTGGTGTATGTTGGATATGGTTATTTTATACTCCCAAAAATACCTCAAATTGCTTATTTGTCTGGGCGGATGGTTCGGGGGTATGGTGCAGGGTGCACGAGAGTGTGGTTTGTGGTAGAACCGCCCAGATACCACTAAGGACTGAATCTTGTCATGTCAACCCGTGTAAAACAGCACAACCACAAGCTGGCAAAATGTAGGCAGGGCTAACTAATTTGTGTAGCGTCAAGGTGGTTACGTGAAGGTATGACCACGAGCAAAGGAATGGATGCGTAATATTCCTCGCCTTTGCCCGTGATGGCTCACGAGGGACCCTTCCCGGCGTATGTGTAATATTACTACGGAAGGTTGACCTTAGCGGGCGTAACCACAGTGGACTATGCATTGTAAAGGCCCTGTGATAGTCTATTCAACCACATGGCTAAGGAATCATGTGGGGCAACGAGTAGATCTATCTCTTGTGGGTAAAGTGTGCAAACTCTGCAGAGTCAAAACTATTCGAATAGCCGTGCCCACGGTCATGGGCGGACATGGGAACTTAACCAGATATAGTTCTATTTCAAAATGCTTTATGGATGTGATTGGGAAAAGTGAAGGGCGAAGGACTGCCCTGATTTGGAATTGTCCTGGGTGTCGTCCCAGTGGTAAGTTAAGCGGCTATAACGCTGAAAGATGCTATACGGTGTGATGCCGTATGTATGGAAAAATTATGGTGATATTAGGCATATGGTGTGATGCCATATGTATGGAAATTCATGTTAATATTCCTTGAACATTATGTTTTGTTCCAAAGCTGCTAGGTCTCAGGAAATTTTATGTATTGTATTTCGAATAGTGGCATTACTAATCTTACCACCTAAAATATGTGTGGAATAAACAGGGTTGTGGGTAAAGAGATGGATGTTTGTAGTATGCATTTAAAGGTATTGGTGGATTCAGGTCGATCAGGAATGGGAAACGATAGTGTGCATTCTGGGAGAAATAAATTAGTGGGGTCCAGTTGAATGGATCGGATAGATAAATGATCTAATTGAATTTTCGGGAATTTAGAGGAATAATACGAGTCTTGGATTATAATTCTTGATTAGTGATATTCTTGGTGCATATATATAATAGTAAATCGTATACTTGGTCAATGATATTCTTGGTGGAAGTATACTCAATGATTTTGGAGAATTAGGGAGTGCAAAGGTAAATTGCTGGATTACTACACTAATGATTAATATAAATTCTTGGAAGATATTAGTGATAATGGGAGTCAATAGGAGATGATCAATTACTAGAGGGATGAATTGAATTTCTGAGAAGATTGGGGGATTCATATCAATTAGAAGATTATAATCTTGGTAAATTTAATCTTCGATGGAGGTATATTTGTGGATTAGCTAGTGATAGATAATGGAAAATGAGATTGATTATTGGATTATGGTTTTGAATCAATGATGAAAAGGATTGAATGTGAATGATATCGGTGGATTTGGAAGTAATTATGTTAGAGAATTATTAGAATTCAGAGGGGAGGAGCTGATGAATAGTAATGGCAGATTGGATTATTAGTAATCCAAAATACAAAGTATGATCGGTGGATTAAATAAATGATGACACTTGCTGTTTGGAGTTTTAGACAGCAGTCAATAAAGAAATTGCATTCTCGGTGGATTAAGTCAATTTTGGCAATAGTAGTGTGGGGTCAGGTAGCAATAATAACAATTTGATTAAATAAGAGTAATAATGCTACTGAAAGCGATTTTTGGCAAATAAAATAACCCGAGCCTCTCCTTCGTTAAGCCATGCATACTATTTATTTGCATTCTGTGTATTGGCTCGCGGAGCACGGGGTCGGAGTGCTCACGCTCGCTTTTGCGACAAAATTCAGATTCAGGAATCAAATTACCTCGCCTCAGCAAGAAGATTGGACAAGCTGGCCGAGAAGATGAAGATGTCAAGGGCTAGGTCGCGAACCTCCAGTTGGCTGCCTGTGGGCATGTCCTGAAGGTCCCACCTGTGTGCTTCGTTCTTCCGCTGCTGCAATTTATTGATTTCGGCCTAATCGGCCCATGAGTAAGTCTACTATTATATTTACGCTTCCGCATGATATGTATTTTGATATTCATTTCTGTAACTGTGAGCACTATCTACTGATCCAGGGAATAGTGCAATGAAATCACAGAGGATTCCGGATGTTAATATCTGGGCTCTTACAGGCATGGTATCAGAGCCTATCGACTGCAGGTTGTGACCTAGTTAGCCTGGCCGTTAGTTTCATGACTAGAAATATTTCTTTAAAATACTATTTCCAAAAATATAAGTACACTGCTCATTCCTTTCTCTCTTAAGATGATTCCCCCTCATCCATATGCTGCCCTAGTCATTTTACTTCTGAAGCTCTCTTACCCAAATTCAAAGTAATGAAAATCCAGTGCTTCTCTTGTAAACTTTCTATGAAAACGCACTTAAGGCCAAGAGTCATGGTGCTTAACCTTGAAGCTTAATATCAAAGATTGTTTTATTTTTGGAGTAAACAATGGGGTGAAAATTGGAAGAACAAAAAAAAAATTGGTGGAGCCTAACAGAAATAATTAGAATGACTAGATGGAGGAATTAAGTTATTCTTGGAGAAATAGGAAATATGGAAATAATTGCGGGACTACAACATTGATAAATAACATAATTCTTGGGAGATATTTACAATAGTGGAATAATGGAACATAATCGATTGCTAGACAAATTGATAGAGTTTTGACAAATTGGAGAGATGACAACAATTATCAAAGTATAGGCTTGATTAATAACATTATTCCTGAAAGATGTTCATAATAATGAATTAATTCGGAGGATGTCATTGAAGATTTAGATGGTTACTAGAGGAGTAATTATGATTTTGAATACAATCTTGGATTATTAGGAAGTCCTGATACACATGACACTGGTGGATCGAATAAAATAAGTAATCTCCTTCACTGTTTGGAGTTTTAGATGGCAGTAATACTATGAACAATTAATGGAGAAAGATAGCCTAAGTGCAGTTTGCAAAAGTGGAAGTTAAATTATAAAGGCCATTGGACTCTAAGCCTTATGTACAAAGAAAATCATATGGGAGTGAATTGATTCAGTGATGGATAGTTGAGCATGGGAAGAGATTAGGATATTTTTTTTAAAAAAAAAATCTGTTTTGCCACAAGGATCATTGAAAAAAAAATGAGTGCCAAAACCAATGAAACTACCCCAAATACTTTCCACTTCTTTCTATTAATTACAAAAGGAAAATTTTGATCCTTTTCTCATACTCCTACTCCAACTATTAAGGTTAGGAACGTCGAAGATGATCATGAAGATAAGATGGTCTCGTTTTAGACGGACTGTGCATATGAACCCTGCACCCTCCTATGTGTGTTCCCCGAGTAGACGTTGTATTGTTGGAAGATTTTATTTGGCTCTGTGTACTGCCTTCTTGCCCTTGGGCGTCCTATTTCGCAGTCACAGAAAAAGCTTGCTTTTAAAATTTGTGTGGTTCTGTATCACCCCAGCTTCCGGGGTATTTTCCTTTAAAGTTAAATGGGTTAGAACACCTTATCTCCGCGATTTAATCCTCATCTCATGCTATTCCCTCTCACCTTTTCAAAAAAAAAAACCCCATCGGATCCAAAGGAACGAAATAACAAGTAACCCAAAACCAGTGCAATCAATAAGATGTGAAGACTCTGCAACCTTCCAATATTTGAGGAGAACAACATCACTATGAAGAAGACCTTCCTCCAATCTCGTGACGACCAAGACAGCTAGAGTACAATGGATGAATAATGATAATCATCATTTATTTAAGGGGGGTAGCACTACAAGATATAATGTCGGCAAAATCAAGGAGCAAGCACCCTAAAGACGACGCCCTCTCCAAAAGAATAAAGATCTCCTCCCTCCCTTCTTGCCTCCTTTAAGTGCGGGTCCTCTCCCCTTCTGTTTACCCCTACGGCACAACCCATTGCTACCCACCTATCAATGGAAAATTCTACAACCATATATCCAATAGGCGATACAACTACTCCATTCTACGACGACGTGAAGACAACAACGTCAAAGAGCAAGTAATTGGAAGTCTACGACCTATCTAGTAGAACAAGGTTTCTCTCTTCCCTTTTGACTTCTCCAAGTAATAACCCCTAATGTGCAGATCTTCATCTCTCGGTGGAGCTAAAGGACTATATGTCAAGCAATACCCCGAAACCCATTGCTAGCAAATGTAACCCCACCCTTTCTTTTTGCTCTATCAGAATCTCGGGGTCGAGATTCATTTAAGGGGGGTAGATTTGTAACATCCTAAAAATTTAAATTTGAAGATATAAAAGTTCTTGAATTATTTTGCAATATATTTTATTGAAATTTGGATTTTATGGTGTTTTCCTGACTTTGATTGAGGTTCAAAAAAAAATTGAAGAATTAATAAAAGAGAAAGACAGATATTAATAAAGCCTTAAAAAGGAATGTACAAATAATGGAAAACAAAAATTTGTAAATATGAATATGAAAAGATGATCCAAAAAGGTAAGAGAGAAATTAAGACTTGAATTATACAAATATATATATAAAAGAAAAAAAAAGAAATGCAGTGGCCGGCCAAATGGCCCGGCCCAGCTCTTCCGACGCCTCCCTCGCCTTAACTCCCTGGCGCGCGGGCCCCGCTCCCAACCCCCGCTCCCTCCCTCTGCTCGCGGGCCCAGGCGCCCGCGCCTCCTTCTCCCCCTCCGATTCTTCTTTCCTCCCCCGTGAGCGCCAGCGCCGCTTCCTCTCTGCCATGCGCAGCATTCTTCTGCCGCGTGGCCTCCATGCGCAGCCCTCGCCCATGGTTTTCTCATGTGTGCTCACCGTTTCTGCAGCCTCCCCCGAGACCATAAGAGCTCTGTCTCCCCGGTCTTTCTCCCGCATAGCACCCGCGCCTGCACCCACCGTCGCGCCCCCACGCCATCCCGCCGCTCCGGTGACACCCCAGCAAAACCGACCGCGTCACGGCGTGCTCCTAGCAGCCTCCTCCCTCCTCCCTCGAAGAATCGGACTCCGGTGCACCGAGCTCGTCGCACGGCCATTTCCCCAATTCCGGCCGCCGACACCATTACTGCCGCCGCTCCCTCCTTGGTGAATCCCGGTTCGATTCCTCGCTGTGGGAGTGACAGCTTGGCGCCCCGAAGCCCCCACGACCACCGGCCGAAGCTCCCCACCACCCGAGCTCATCGGCACCGTGAAGCTTCTTCGCGCCATCACAGTCTCCGTCGCCAGCCAACCTCGGGCAACCTCCGGTGGAACAAGCAGCATGGTAGGCATCCCCACACTCCCGTAGTGCTCACACGCCTGTCAATTCTTCCACTCCCTCACGCCGGCGCCGCCGTCCCCGTTCCCCACCTCACCGCCGCCGCTTGAGCAGCCGCCCCGCCGACCTGCGCCGCCCCGGGCCGCGCCGCACCTCCACCAGCTTTCCAAGCCCCGGGGGAACCCATTTTGCCGACTCTCGTCGCCTCCCCGGGCGCCGCCCACCGCCGGCGTGCGTAGCACCGTGCGCCGCCCGCCTCCTCTGCTCTATTTTCCCCCAGCCGCTCGACTTATCTGCATTCCCTGCCTTAGTCCATCAGGTAACACCTCGTCCATCTGGCTAGGCCGAGCGCTCTAACCCACACAGAGCTGAGGTCTTGAGTTCGACTCCAGTTGGTAGCACTTTACCCCCACATTTTTGTTTTGTTGCTTTTAGCTCATTTTAATTAATAAAAATCAGGGAAAACAAGGGAATAATGTAGAGAAGCTAATAATAGTTGAATATAATGTAAATGAGATTATTTAAAGATTTAAATTTGAATTAGCTCATATATGATTACTTATTTGGTTTGAATAATTATTTGAAGGATGTATTATTAATTAAAGACATTGATAAAGGGCATTATGTCTTTGATTAAATGTCCTAGATTTAATGAAGATTACCCTTAATGTAAACATATATGCCCAATGTTTACCATGCCACCATTAAACAAATAGCAATGATGAAATATTACCTTGCACAATAATCTATGTCTAGAAAAATAAATCTAAATACAGATAAAAGAGCATTAATAAAGGGGTGGATTTTGGTAGAAACCTCCATGCAACTCGAATTAAAAAGGTCATAATAATACACATAGCCCTAGGTCATCAAGTATCAACAGGATCTCACAGGCATATAAATAACATGGATAATTAAACTAGAATTAGAAGGGGAGCTAAGCCTAATAGTAGCTAAAGTATGAGTAAGCTAATAATGGTGCCATTAATTAAATCCTAACACTAACTGTGGTACATAATAAAATTTAGTACAATTGTATATAAAGCAAGCTGGGACTCGTACCAATGGATCCTAATTTGAATTAAACTTAAGCTAGCGATAAGTGAAGATACATAAAATATGATGATGGGATTATTGAGGATTTATAGAATAAGTACAGATCTCATCCATCCGTCCAGTTTGCTTTTACCATAACTTGGGTTGCAAGGAATGCATACCCTAAAAATAAAATTTGTACGCTAAACTCCTACACCAATTTATAAGAATACCCTAACTCATGGAATTTTCTTGATAAATACAAAAGAAATAAAAGAGATTATTAATAAAAGATCAAGTTATCGTATTCTACCACCGACCTCGCAACAAATCATCCTAATCACTCACAATAAAATTAAATTGAGTTTACTCGGATTTATTTGGATCTTTTGAGTTATTTGCTTTTATTTGGATTCAGTCGTTTGTCGCGTAATTAGAATTGGGAGTCGGAAGATTCTATGGATCAAGCGAGACCGAGATTGATGAAGACCAGGAATTAAAGATCATCGTATGAGACAACTTCGTGTGAGCTCAAGACCGCGGTAAACCGCGCCAGGCGAGTCAATACTTTGATCATGTTGAACCTACACTTTCTGCAAATTATTTTGTTTTAAATTATCAAATTGCATGCTGTTATTTTATATGCAAATACATGTTTAATTTAATATGCTAGTTATGTGCCTATTGTTTACCTTGAATAATATTACCCCTCCTTTGGAATATTTGAATGTGTGAACCTTGTCGCTCTAGTAAAATTTATAGTAATAACCTTTCAGAAGTAAGTCCGTAATTATATGCCATGCTTAGTATTGCTTAGATACTCATGGGCGCGAGAGCGCCCAAAAAAACACTTTTAATCCTGAGAAAAATTGGTTGGGCAGTCATGGTGGTAATGACTGGTGTATGTTGGATATGGTTATTTTATACTCCCAAAAATACCTCAAATTGCTTATTTGTCTGGGCGGATGGTTCGGGGGTATGGTGCAGGGTGCACGAGAGTGTGGTTTGTGGTAGAACCGCCCAGATACCACTAAGGACTGAATCTTGTCATGTCAACCCGTGTAAAACAGCACAACCACAAGCTGGCAAAATGTAGGCAGGGCTAACTAATTTGTGTAGCGTCAAGGTGGTTACGTGAAGGTATGACCACGAGCAAAGGAATGGATGCGTAATATTCCTCGCCTTTGCCCGTGATGGCTCACGAGGGACCCTTCCCGGCGTATGTGTAATATTACTACGGAAGGTTGACCTTAGCGGGCGTAACCACAGTGGACTATGCATTGTAAAGGCCCTGTGATAGTCTATTCAACCACATGGCTAAGGAATCATGTGGGGCAACGAGTAGATCTATCTCTTGTGGGTAAAGTGTGCAAACTCTGCAGAGTCAAAACTATTCGAATAGCCGTGCCCACGGTCATGGGCGGACATGGGAACTTAACCAGATATAGTTCTATTTCAAAATGCTTTATGGATGTGATTGGGAAAAGTGAAGGGCGAAGGACTGCCCTGATTTGGAATTGTCCTGGGTGTCGTCCCAGTGGTAAGTTAAGCGGCTATAACGCTGAAAGATGCTATACGGTGTGATGCCGTATGTATGGAAAAATTATGGTGATATTAGGCATATGGTGTGATGCCATATGTATGGAAATTCATGTTAATATTCCTTGAACATTATGTTTTGTTCCAAAGCTGCTAGGTCTCAGGAAATTTTATGTATTGTATTTCGAATAGTGGCATTACTAATCTTACCACCTAAAATATGTGTGGAATAAACAGGGTTGTGGGTAAAGGAGATGGATGTTTGTAGTATGCATTTAAAGGTATTGGTGGATTCAGGTCGATCAGGAATGGGAAACGATAGTGTGCATTCTGGGAGAAATAAATTAGTGGGGTCCAGTTGAATGGATCGGATAGATAAATGATCTAATTGAATTTTCGGGAATTTAGAGGAATAATATGAGTCTTGGATTATAATTCTTGATTAGTGATATTCTTGGTGCATATATATAATAGTAAATCGTATACTTGGTCAATGATATTCTTGGTGGAAGTATACTCAATGATTTTGGAGAATTAGGGAGTGCAAAGGTAAATTGCTGGATTACTACACTAATGATTAATATAAATTCTTGGAAGATATTAGTGATAATGGGAGTCAATAGGAGATGATCAATTACTAGAGGGATGAATTGAATTTCTGAGAAGATTGGGGGATTCATATCAATTAGAAGATTATAATCTTGGTAAATTTAATCTTCGATGGAGGTATATTTGTGGATTAGCTAGTGATAGATAATGGAAAATGAGATTGATTATTGGATTATGGTTTTGAATCAATGATGAAAAGGATTGAATGTGAATGATATCGGTGGATTTGGAAGTAATTATGTTAGAGAATTATTAGAATTCAGAGGGGAGGAGCTGATGAATAGTAATGGCAGATTGGATTATTAGTAATCCAAAATACAAAGTATGATCGGTGGATTAAATAAATGATGACACTTGCTGTTTGGAGTTTTAGACAGCAGTCAATAAAGAAATTGCATTCTCGGTGGATTAAGTCAATTTTGGCAATAGTAGTGTGGGGTCAGGTAGCAATAATAACAATTTGATTAAATAAGAGTAATAATGCTACTGAAAGCGATTTTTGGCAAATAAAATAACCCGAGCCTCTCCTTCGTTAAGCCATGCATACTATTTATTTGCATTCTGTGTATTGGCTCGCGGAGCACGGGGTCGGAGTGCTCACGCTCGCTTTTGCGACAAAATTCAGATTCAGGAATCAAATTACCTCGCCTCAGCAAGAAGATTGGACAAGCTGGCCGAGAAGATGAAGATGTCAAGGGCTAGGTCGCGAACCTCCAGTTGGCTGCCTGTGGGCATGTCCTGAAGGTCCCACCTGTGTGCTTCGTTCTTCCGCTGCTGCAATTTATTGATTTCGGCCTAATCGGCCCATGAGTAAGTCTACTATTATATTTACGCTTCCGCATGATATGTATTTTGATATTCATTTCTGTAACTGTGAGCACTATCTACTGATCCAGGGAATAGTGCAATGAAATCACAGAGGATTCCGGATGTTAATATCTGGGCTCCTACACATCATAAGGCAAGTGGAGTTAAAACCTAGACAAGCAGGTGCTACGTGAAACATTGAACAGCAGCCACAGTGTGTTGTCCAGTGCAACAGTATGGCCTTTGAGATGCTCAGAATCGTACCTGTGGTGAACTGCCAGATGAAGCAAACCTTAAGACCACTAAAATAAAGAGTTAAATTAGTACAATACACGAATACTGAATTCCACAAGATGAATCCCAAATCCACTTTTGCCTTCAAGATGGACTCCGTATGTCCAGACCAGGCGCCAAACTGTTTTAAAAGCCAAGCAGATATTGCCATCAAACCATCTTTGATTGATCAGTAATACTAATACCTATGGGCAGGGTTATTTGTGCCAAATCTCACAAAGCCTAATCTGATCGCAACCAAACAGTGCAAAACCGCACAACATACACCTCATGAACCCTTAGAAGCAAAATTAGTTATTTGTAGCATTAAACTAAGCTAGATCATAGCTTCTACCCATTAAAATAGTGGAAGAAATTACACACCATCAAAACAACCACCATACTACAGTATGATACCACAAAACAAATCAATAACTACATGGATTCCACTAATAAGGGCATCCCAAAATCCATAATTCCCCTA
Source organism: Dendrocalamus latiflorus (assembly GCA_017311315.1). NCBI lineage: Eukaryota > Viridiplantae > Streptophyta > Magnoliopsida > Poales > Poaceae > Dendrocalamus > Dendrocalamus latiflorus. The sequence goes on along the minus strand of CM029642.1, from coordinate 4,260,013 downwards.
TACACGGGAATGGGTTCCCTGTATCACAAATTACACAAGTATAGAAGGAATTTAGCACTGAAACACCTAATTATGTAATGGACACGGGCACGGGCATGGACATCACGCCATCACACCATGGCAGTCACAGAGTTGCAAACACGTACAGGGGCACGATATACATACCTAGGGTTAGGATTAGGCGTGCCAAATCTCATAGGACGCAACTCCAACCTACCCAAATTCCAATAGTGACATGCAAGTTCAAAAGTAGAGCAAAGCTATACCAATCCCACCACGGGAACCTCAAATTCAACTTTTCTCTATCACCGGCCTAGATTTGTAGCACCTAGGGTTCGGGATCGTAGGGACCCAAATATCCATGCCCACAAATTCCAAACAAATAAGAAAAAACTATCAAATGCGAATCCTGTCGAATTGTAGTACCTAGGTTTCAGGTTCAAAGCACCAAATCTCATCGAAGAACCCAACTTCAATTGCAAATTACGCGAATTCCGCTTCGGGGATCCCAAATCCGTGATTCAGCTAACGCCAGCCTCACAAATTCCAGACGAACGAACGAACAACGAACAAAGAAGAAAAACGAAGAACCGCAGAATTATCAGCGCGCAGAACGCCCAAAAACCGACCAGATCATCACCTGCGCGGAGACGGCGCAGATCACAGGAACGCGAAAGGCGAGAAGAGAATTGGCTGTTACATCATACCTAGGGTTAGGGTTGCCGAGGTACGGTCCGGGGAGGACGCGGTCGGGCGCGTCGTCGCCCCCTCCGCTCGGATCCTATCCCCCGCCGCATCGCCGGCAATCCGTGGGGCCGGCGTGGCTGGCCGTGCGGCGCGACCGGGATCCGGAAGCCGCGTGGAAGGAGCGCACCCTACCGACACCGACGAAGTGCTTTTTGTTTTTTTTGAGAAGGACAATGGAGTAGTTTATGACATGTGGGCCCTAGCTAAGTAGCACGTGACGCCATGTCCGAGATGGGCCTACTGCCTATTTGTGATGGCCCAGTAAACATCCAGCCTGAGCCCAGGTGAAGTTTGCTGGGCCCAGTACACCAAACCTTACTTAATTATTAGCCACCAATAAAATTAAATTAGATTCCTAAAAAAGGCAGCCAATAAATGACATCCAAAGATAAGGTAAGGAATGAATAAAACCAGGATTTGGTTTGATTTGGTTCGTTTGCAAAAAAAAAAAAGACAATCAAGCAAATAAAGCAATCATTAAATGCTGTAGATTTGCTCTTACCGTGTGCCTATAAATAAGCCGAGCAAAATATAGGTCTTGTTCAAAGGTATTGTCTTTTGATGTAGTTTTTAGCTGATTGCGACAGAGATTTAAGAAGTAAGTGACACTCGCGTTGAGAAGCTATTCTATTCAAAGCGATTCCTGCAATGACTCCTACTAACGGCTTAAAAAATATCTTAAAAAGTCACTCCGTTCAAAAGCTGGCTTCCAAAATTAAAAAACCAGAAACTATTTAAAACAGGACCTGAAAGGAATAGCAGCCAGTCAGTGGTGTGCTCCCTTATGGCATTCCTCAACAAGGATACTAGGCAGGGGTGGAGTCACACCCCAAACAGGGTAGGCTTTAGTCCAGGGTGTGGAAAAATATTTAATGTATAGCTTAGATAAATTCAGTCCAGTCTGCGTAATATTTTTTATGGTCTAGTTTAGATAGTTTAGATCATTCCACTACTAAATCTAGGATATAACTAAATTCTGATTCCACCACTGATAATAGGGTTGGCTTCTTCCTGGTGGCTCTTGTGGCCATGGATATTACTTGTTGCGTTCCCAACCTGCGACGCAGCAAGCGCGAGCTTGCCTAGGCATCCATGGATCGATATACACACCACGCTAGTACTAGCCTGCTCCTTGTATTCATTTATTTCCATGTATTTTCATTCTACCATATATGCCTAGTTCGAGTAGAGTACATTCCTGTACCAATGTTCGTGCCCTCTTTCTTTCTCTACAGTTGATCTACACGCATGCATTTAGAAGTAAAAGCCAAAAAAAGACTCCAGATCTGTGTGCATTGTTTTGCAATTTCCAAATGAAACTGTATTATTAATTCATTCATTATTGTATAATAGATAGCCAACAAATGATGATTTATTTAATCTGTGTATACTAATTAACTGCGGTGAGGTACGCCGATGTACTGTGTGCGCGCTTAGTTGGAGTCTTGGAGAGATGCTGGATGCGGCCCGAAAGACTGCCAGATCGGGATGTGCAAGGACTACTGTTACGACGACGATGGGCCTCGAGGCTATGCCTACTGCAAAGTCGTCCCTGGCGAGGGGTGATCATTTGAGTTTTATTTTGGCGGTTTATGGCTAAAAAGTATTGTAGTTGGCTAAAAAAAACTGTAGCTGATAGAGGCTTATTTAGCATAATTAAATTAAAAAAATTAAAAAAATATAAAAAAAATGTTAGCCCATTACGTGTAATACAAACAAATACGGGGAAAAAAGAATCGGCATAAAAGCTCAACAAAAAGCCAAAAGTTCAGAAAAAAACGAAATTTATTAATAGTGAAAAATAAACCAGAAGTTGAAGTTCTTTTGATCACCACCATTATATAATACCTGTTGCTGCCGCCGCTACAACACCTGATGCGTGTATGTATATGGTTGTGATCAAAATGGCTGAAAAGCCCGTGGCTTATGGCTGAAAACACTGTAGCTGGCTGAAAAAAGCACTGTAGCTGACAGAGGCTTATTTACCATAATTAAATTTAAAAAAATTTAAAAATAGAAAAAACATATTAGCCCATCACGTAAAGTGTAAACAAATACGAGGAAAAAAGAACCGGTAAAAAAACTCAAAAAAAAGCCAAAAGTTCAGAAAAAGACAAAATTTATGAATAGTGCAAAAATAAGCTGAAGCCAAAAGCTCAAGCCATTTTGATCACAACCTATGTCAGTGCTAGCTCTTGCGTCGTGTAATGATGAATGTCATCTAATTGATCATGCAACAGATCTTCGATAAACATGCATGTTAATTACTCTGAATTAAGCGCCAAATAGTGTAAGTCGTAACGAAATGCTATACAACTTAAAAAGGCCTCTCTCTGCCATTAGTTGCGCTTGAAATCATTCCGGCCTCAAGGAGTGCGTAACGAAATCCTACCGGTATTACGAGCGGAAGGGTTCCTGGCCAGAGAGGCCGCCCACGTCGCGCCCGGGCGCTCCCTCGGCCGGCGCGTGGCTGCCAAAAACGCGTACGGTCGGAGGAGCCTATTTCCCTATACTTTCCAAAAATTACGTAAAAATCTTTTTTCCTCGCGAAAAGGTCCCTGTTAAGTTTTTTTTTAAAAAAAATTAGATAGCGTCCTGCGGGTTTCTATAATTATGTATAGATCCTTATTTACTTACGTTCAAGTCCTTATAGGTCCTCGGTTTTTACGGAAAAGACCTTTGATTTTTCCGAAATTACGCATGTGTCCTCGATTTTTTTTATAAAACTCCCTGCGAATTGTCGTCTCTTTTACTTTGGTCCACACGGTAGCTAGCGGCTAGCACGGCGTGCACCGCGCTTATGCAGCTAGTGCTATACAACTTAAAAAGGTCTCTCCCTGCCATTAGTTGCGCTTGAAATCATTTCGGCCTCAAGGAGTACGTAGTGGTATTGATGCATGTGTGCCTCTCGATCGATAGATCATTGCTTGTCTTTCATTGGTACTCTATTAAGACGCACGCAAGTGAATGGATCATCACACGGGTATATGAGAAGTGAGAGTATGTACTATATAAATATAGGAAAGTGCTATACAACATTCGACTATTTTTAAGGGTAAAATTAGTTAGATTTTAAAGCGTTGGATCTCAATCCAACGGATCCCCATACAACTCCTTAAAAAAAATTGATTTGGGGTGTTGGATCTCTATCCAACGGATCCACTCATACAAGCCCTCCTCCAAAAAAGATCTAGAGCGTTGGATCATCATCCAACGGATCTACTCATACAAACCTCCTCCAAAAAAGATTTGGAGCGTTGGATCATCATCCAACACCCTAAAATCTGATTAATTTTGCCTTGAAAAATAGTCGAATGTTGTATAGACATGCTATAGAACATTCGACTATTTTTAAGGGTAAAATTAGTCAGATTTTGAAGTGTTGGATCTCAATCCAATGGATCATCTAACGCTCTAAAATCTGACTAATTTTGCCTTGAAAAATAGTCGAATGTTGTATAGACACTCCCATAAATATATAACTACTTTTCTATATATATAATATGAGAGATGATATCTCATGCTATATCGTTGGAATATTTTCCAACAATATAAGCACATTTCACCTTGTTTCAACCAGTTTTATCCACATTTCGTAGGTTTCAAAAGAGTTTCAAACGGCTTTCATAAGGTTGTGATAGCGTTTCAACGAATTTAAATGGTTTTCAAATATAAAAATGTAAGTTTCGTCCAATTTCATATCTGAAATTTAATTAAAAATAAGTATAAGAAGAATTTTAACTGAGTTTCAAAAATATAAGCTTCAGAGTTTCAAGAAATTTCAGGAATATTTCACAAGAAGTTTTAAAAATTCCAATTAATTTTAATAAAAAAATTCGGGCATATGCTGCCAAGCCGTTGCACGCACATGCGCCATCGTCGTGCTCGCTTCTCGCCCGCACCACCACTTGAGCAGCAGCTCATCTCGCCTCGCCTTGTTCGAGCTTGAGGCATTGAGACACGCTTCCTGAGAGCTCATGTCTTTCACTGAGTTGCACGATGCATCTCTATTGGCCATTGCACGACACCGGACCAAGGCCTTGTCAGAGCTGGTGTAGTCGATAGCCATGCTTCTCATCTCTATTGCCCATTGCCCCACACCGGACCAAGGAGCACTGCCATGGCGCCATCGACTGCCGGGCCACCCTAGAATGACTTTGCTAGCACCGAATCGCCACTACGCATTACGCGAGTGTCGCTGGCGATTCGCCCCTAACCATCGGTGTGCCCGCTAAAAGTTAGAGAGAGAGAGAGAGAGAGAGAGAGGAGTTAATGTTTGGATGAATAAGATTTATGTGGCCAGGGTGGAGGTTGTGAGCGGAGAGAGCAAGAGAGAAGTTTGTGTCTGGATAGATAAGATTTGTGAGGCCTCGGTAAAAGTTGTTATGTACGGTCATGGATGAGACAATCCAATGATCATCGTCTATCCCGTTGGTTTGGATCCGAACGCTATACGTTATGTAGTCTTTCTCATATGGTATAGTAATCTTTTTTCTACTCCAGATGTATATATTTGAAAAAGATTGTACGTAGTAGTGTGCAGCCTTGTCACCTTGGTGCCCAAATATGGGCCTACGGCCTCTTTGTCCAAGCCCAGTTGCAAGAAGGTCGGCCCAATACATCAAGCTTTTAATAAGCAGCCAATTGATGGCATCCATCCACTCAAAAAGAATTAACGACCCCCGAAGATACGATATGGTTTAAGGTAGTATCAATTGAAAATAAGATTTGTTCTAGTTTAATTCACTGAACCCGGGACAATATATCAAAGCAAATTAACAAGACATTAAACGCGTTACATAATAGAAATTGATCCCCAAGATGTTTGCTAGCCCCTACCTTCTGCATCTACATAACAAGGCCCAAAGGAGCACACACACATCCAAAACATAAGAGTTGGAAACACAAGAGAATTAGCAAGTCTAGCTAGCTAGCGGCTAGCCTGATCTGAACTTGTCGATCATGGCGCTTCTGAAAAAGGATACCTGCAGGGTTATGTTCCTGGCGGCTCTTGTCGTCATGGCTACGCTTCTTCCATCCTGCCGTGCACAAGGTAATAATATTTGGAGTTGATTTAATTTGTGTGTACATACATACACACATACGCATGTACTAAGCTAACTGGATCTACTGCATCTACATTTGCATAGACAACGATTACTGCCACGCGATCGTTCCGTGCGACGAGACGACGTGCGCCGAGTACTGCCAGAAGCAGGGGTTCAGCAACCCTCAGACGTACTGCAAGCCAGGCCAGTATTACCCCATCTGCTACTGCCGCCGGCGAAGCATCACCATGGATGCGCGTCGATTGCTGATATGCAAATGATTTCTTTTCTTTCTTTCCTTCTTTCTTTTTTTCAGAAAGGATATCTCCAAATAATTTCGATCGACACTGATCCTAGCTCTTGCATCTACATATCTTCTGCAATAATGCATGCTGAACAACAAGTAGACTGGATATTATTGCTCTCTATAAATTTTTAAATTGGTGACTCTTAATTTGCCTTTTACTATATGTTACAGCTATGCAAAACGCATGCATGGGACTATGGGAGTGAAGCTCAGCTTAGCTAAGCTCTTAAGAATATGCGACAGCTATCCTTTAAAAAAATATGTGACAAATCTTTTTAGTCGAACTTAAGCAGAGTTGTCATCCAAATTTTTTTTAATAAAAAAGTCACCTGCAAACTCTCCAGAAACCAGATATAGATGGTAGATGGGCCAGGCCCATTAAGAAACCAGCCTGGTCAATATCAGCTCAGTATGGCCCAATGTAAATTCAGCATCTGTGTGTTAAAAGTTTGATAACTCGTCAAATAAATGAAAATAATGATTTTCAAAACAAAAAAAAGAAAAGAAATGCATAGAGGATATCAACCAATAACTAACAATCAAAAGGTATGCTTTGAGAATTAAGGGCATGTACAATAGTGTAGATAATTGTTATCTATAATACTATCCATATCATCTATAGACGGCACTTAAGATAACTCCTATAATAGATTATCTTTTTACATGTTTTTATATAGACAGCTCCTCTATAACATAATGTTTCTTGTTTCTCGTGTTACAGGCGACTGTTGCATGATATGGCCCAAATTCTATATGCTCCATCTCTCTTCTCTACATCATCTCGTATCCTATGTAGTAAGGCTTATAGATATCTGACATCACACCATTATATATGCTCTAAGATACAATAGAAAAAAGAGTGCTATTCAAGAAGATTTAATTTAAGGTTGCTCAGCTTTATCTACAAGTTTGCAGGGATATATTTAATGAAAAGAATTAATGTTGGCACGAATAAAATGGCAAGAATGATCATCCAAGTTTTGCCTGTGCCTGTGAACAAACACAATCAAAAGGACCATAGCAATAGCACCAAAACAAGAATCAATATACGATGTTGTATTTATTACTTTCAGTTTGATGTTGAAGTGACCAAACAACAAATACCCATCTCAAAAAGAAATAAAAGCAATAAATACCATACTCAAGGAAGAAAATAAAATAAATAGAGAATACAAGAAGGTGTGAAATTGGATATCATTTTTCTGAATCTAACAATATATCAAATCTTAGCATTGTGGTGTAAAATCCTTAATAAGCGAAGTGGGTCATTCGACTCTCCTGCAATTATGTGGCTAGACACTACGATATATATATTTATATTTAAAAATAGAGTTGTATTTGTTATACACCTCTTACTTATGATTCTAAATATAATTGTATTTCTCATATAATAATAATAGCTCTAATGTTTATTGCTAAGGCTTTCAGATATTATATCCTCTATAAATGAATGACCAATTCTATTTTACATTAATGTTTTCTCTCTCCGGTTCATAAATACACTAGTTCAGCGTTGAGCCTCGAGATGATGCATCTCAATTAATGGGCATGTCTAATATCCTTTTATTCTATATTGCATTAATGGTTTTTCTCCCTGATTCATAAATACACTTTGGGCCTTGAGCCTTGAGACGGTACATCTCAATTAATAGGTACACCTATTGCCTTTTTTTCGATTCATAAATACACTACTTGATCCTTGAGACGATCCGCAGCCGCGTGACGACACACCAGGGGGAACAGTGCCCATGTCCGTCACGGCCTCCTCCATGGACAGCATGGCCCCTAGGGCCAGGAAGCCTGCTCCATGAGGGTATGTTCCTCGCACTTGGCTCGGACCTCCTTGGCCAGCCGAGACTTGGAGGCCTCAAGCTGCAGGGCGGACTGCTCCTCTGTGAGTGCCTCTCGGTAAGCGCATCCATGTAATACCCAACTGTCGGATCGATTTATACTAAGATAGGTAATCAGAGAGAGGTGAATGATTGCGGAAGCTGAAAATAAATTTTAATACTCCTCTTTTAACACAAAACCTATTTAAGTCTTGTTTAAAGTTCTGGACAGAACACTATATCCTTACTAAAACTGATCTCGATAAAAATCCGTAACTCCGATTAACTTCAAACTTTTTCAGAATAAACTAGAGACAGTTATTGAACTAACCCAACTAGAATTACGTCAATCGGAGCTCTAGAACTTGAGATATAAAATAAACAAGATCGCTGATGCAGATAGTGACGAAAATAAATTAAGCCCTAATTATGCAACTAAGCAAAATCTGAGATCGCTTGCCTGACTGATGGCCGAACAATGTCGTGCGCTTCGTGATCAAAGAGATGTCATGCCAAAGAAAACGTTCGGTCACCCCAAAAGCCGTATATATATTTTTCTTCCACGGCTGCTTGGTACAAACTCTTGCCATGCCGCCGCATGAATATATATACACACACAGCCCAACTCTAACTAGGCCTTAAAATCCTAATCCAACTCCAACTAGGCCTTAAAATCCTAATCCAACTCCAACAAGGCCTTAAAATCCTAATGCAACTCCAACTAGGCCTTAAAATCCTAATTCAACTCCAACAAGGCCTTAAAATCCTAATCCAACTCCAACTAGGCTTGGGCCTTTTTTACCTCAACTAGACTTTTGGCCCACTAATTTTCAAGGGACCCGAAACACTTCCTAACACAGGTTTTTCACACTCACGACTTTTCTAACGCGTCACGTGTCGAAGCCTCCAGGACCGCACCTCCCGTAGCTTCTCCACGTATCATCCACTTTTGATCTCCATGCGCCCCAAGCATGAGCCCGATCATCTCGTGACTTCCTTGACCGTCCGAACCTCAGATCTCTCCATCCTAGTTCCGGTCCACCTCGTCACCGACCATGATCGCCTCCATGCTCAACCTGCACATGCAAAGACCAAAGAACATTCTTCCGGCACAAGTTCGTCTCAACTTGACCAACATCAATCCGCACACACGCAACACAACTTGCATAACACCGCTTAAACAAAATCACCAATTATTCATCATAACAAATTAATTATTGTCAATTATTCATCATCAAAATATCATAAACCTAACCACATCATGGTCTAACACCTACAATTCATGCAACACCGAAGCCGCAGCGCCCGCGGAGCTTCGAGAGAACGAGCTACCCTTGCCGCCCATCTCCGCATCGTCCCCCTAGGACACTGCGAAAAGCAGACAGTTAGGTACCTAAAAAAAGAAAAAAAAACGAATAGGAAAAGACCTGATTAGCTGCTGGGATACACGGGCAAGATTTGTACTGGGATTGCAGATGAAATTAATTAGTTACGTACAGTCTGACATCAAGTATTCATAAATATTAATTTAATAATATTAATACGTTCCACAAGATAATATTATTATACATAGTATGCGCTAATGTCTAGAGTGATGATACAGTATAGAAACTCACAATTAGCAGCGCGTCGGCGGTTCTCAGGCACGGCGCGACGATGCCGTGCAGGCTTGGCGTCGCACGGCCACGCGGCCCCCGGCTACTACACGCTCGATTCGATGCCAACGACAGGTGCACTGCTGCAGCCTAGGGCAACCTCATGAAGCGATGTACATGTTGTAAGACAGCAGTACACTATATATAGCCGGTGAAAAAAGAAACGACGACAGTAGTACAAGATTGTATTTGCACTGAGGAGAGCAAGTACATATGTAAGTACGTACGTACCTAGGCAGGTGCATGTGCTTCATGGATGCTGCACGGCACCTGTGTTAGCAACCTTGCTCTTAAAACAGATAACCCTCTCTTTCAAGGTAAATGCTGCTCTGAAATTCTGCATATTATTATTTTTACCCAAGTTCAATACCGACAAGATAGAGAATTCATCTTTCATCTGTTATGGTTCATATGGAAGGCTAGGAATGCCTTTTTTTTTGTTTTTGGGCCTGTTTGGGAGAGCTCCACCACTTAAAACGTGGATCTGGAGCAGCAGCTCCACCGTGGATCTGGGATCCCACCATGGAGTGTTTGGCTTGTAGAGCAGCTCCAGATCCACGAAATTGAGGTTTTGGTGGGAATGGCCACTTTTGGTGGGATGGGCTGTGTAACCAGTGGCATTGGTGGGTAATTACCACCTAACTCCACGGTGGAGCACCCCTTGAGGAGCTCCATGAAATCCATGGATCTGGCTCTCAGATCCAGGATTTTGGTGGATCCAGATTTCGCGGAGCTGGAATGTTTGGGTAAAATTTCGTGGAGTGGAGCTGTTTTTTATGGATCTGGAGCTAGTGGAGCTCTCCCAAACAGGCCCTTAACAAAAAGGATAGATCCATTACTATTGTCACTCAGGAGAGTAGAGCTTCTCGCATTTCTATAACTCAGATTGACAAGTTTGATCAAATTCAATAGTTTATTTAGCAAAGATCAACCCAAGTCTCAATGTGATGGTTCTTCTCACATTCAAAGCATCATCAACACTAACCCCCGCTCCAAGCCGCTATGGGCTTCTGGCCTTTTTTGTAAGACAAATGCATTGTAGTGACTGTTTTGCTTTTTCTAAATAAAAAAATCAAAAAAATAATTAAAAAAAGATAAATAAAAAAACCTATTGAGTCACCGAGGGGGTCGCAGCCGACCAACAGCAGGCAGCTGCTCGTGACGACGATAAGAAGCAGGCCGCAGCATGCCATTGCTAGCGGAGAACATCTGAAATAAGAGGAAGGAATCATCATGTGAATTAATTAATCAACTTACCAAGCAGATTAGAGATGATCGGTAAGTGATGGCAATTCTTGATGTTAGCTAGCTGCTGCTTGTGTTCATATATATAGCCATCAGTTAGCTAGTGCGGCTACTTAATTGTACGCAACGAATGCACGCCAAATAAATTTGGTAAAGTCATACTGTAGCACTCCTCTAGTAAAAAAACAGTCTTTTTTAGTTTTCAAAATCAACACAACGTTACTATGACCAATAAATTCTACTCCATCTATTTTCGAGAAAAAGGGTCAGGTATAAGGGGCAAGCAGTCCAGTAGTTCAGGTTGCTCCAATCTGATGGGTTTAGGGGCCTTATCATGGCTGAGGATTGAGCTTCATATACAGCACTGATTGGCCTCATCAGCCCTTTTTACATAGTGAGCTGTCTGTCACATGAAACAAAATAAGTTCGGCACACAACCTAAACGAGAAATTTGATGATTTGCCCTATCTTTTTTTGCAAACAGCTCATTTATCACACAGTTGATATGAATTCATTATTTGTCTCATTTTTGAATTTTTATTTGATGATTTGCCCTATTTGCATTTCTAAACCATTTCCTATTTTTCTAATGCTAATTTATATTAGAAAATGACCAAACTGCCCCTATAAAAAAGGTTTGCAGACCGATCAGATTCCTTCTTCTCTGTGAAACGCCAACCGATTTCCCCATTCCCCATCCCTTTCTTTTCCCGTGCTACTGCCCAGCTACTTGGTTATCTTTTCCTGGAGATTTAACATTGGTGACCTTTTGCAAATCCATGAGCTAGCAATTATATGTGAAAATTGCAATTAATTCTGCTTGTTCTTAGGCGTGATTATGTCAAAACAGGAGCCGGGAATGTTCTGTTCAATTTGCACGTTCGGCCTGCCATCTGTTTTTTCGGGTTACTCTGCCCGTTTTGCAGCTTAAAACAACCCACGTGATGGTAGTTACATACATATATATTCATCAGTGATATTTTTGGCGACTGATTGGAATCACGATACAAAACAAAACCTTCATTATTTGTTTGATTTTGCTTGAGCATTGCACTCATCATGGATTTAACATAGCCTTCACGTACATGTGTGTGCGCGAACTGCGTCATGCCTGACTAATACTCCATTCTTGTTACGTACGTACGAAATGAAATACGACTTGCTAGCGTACATGCATCATTGAGTTTCAGTCGCATGCTAATTTATCATTGATACGGGGAATAAACATAGACCCAAACAAATGGTGAGCCCCGATTATACATTGGAAAAGAAGGGGATGGGGAATGGAGAAATCGGATGGCGTTTAACACAGAGAAGAAGGAATTGGGTGGGTCTGCAAACCTTTTTTATAGGGTCAATTTGGTCATTTTCTAATATAAATTAGCATTAGAAAAATAGGAAATGGTTTAGAAATGCAAAGAGGGAAAATAATCAAATAAAAATTCAAAGATAAGGCAAATAATCAATTCATATCAACTGTGTGGCAAATAAGCTGTTTGCAAAGAAAGATAGGGCAAATCATCAAATTTCTTATCACATCCATGGATCTACTTATCAAAAACCAAATCACAAAAGATCTATTCCACAAAAAATCACTATAAACCAAGTTCAGAAAATAAAGAGTTGAATCAGTACAATACATGAATACCAAAATCCACAAGATGAATCCCAAATCCACCTTTCCCCTAAAGATGGACTCATATGTCCAGACTCCAGACTACACACCAAACCATCTTTGATTGATTAGTAATACTAATACCACAACAGGGCCAAATTATCCCGTGCTACATAATTAGCTATCCATAGCATTAAACTAAGCTAAGGGCAGTAAGACCAGACTAAGATCATAGCTTCCATCCATTAAAATAGTGGAAGAAATTACACACCATCAAAACCACCACCAAACTACAGTATGACACCACAAAACGAATCAATAACTACATGAATTCCACTAATAAGGGAATCCCAAAATCCATAATTCCCCTATACACGGGCATGGGCTCCCTGTATCGCAAATTACACTAGTAAAGAAAGAATTTAGCACTGAAACACCTAATTATGTAATGGACACGGGCACGGATTAGGCGTGCCGAATCTCATAGGACGCAACTCCAATCCACCCAAACTCCAATTGTGACATGCAAATTCAAAAGAAGAGCAAAGCTACACAAATCCCACCACGGGAATCTCAAATTCAACTTTCCTCTAGCACCGGCCTAGATCTGTAGTACCTAGGGTTCGGGTTCGTAGGGACCCAAATATCGATGCCCCACAAATTCCAAACGAATGAGAAAAAATTATCAAACACGAATCCCATTGATTCGTAGTACCCAGGGTTCGGGTTCGAAGCACCAAATCTCATCGAAGAACCCAACTTCAATTGGAAACCACGCGAATTCCCGCTTCAGGAATCCCAAATCCGCGAATCAACTAAGGGCATCTGTAGTGTATAAAAATAGAGGCTCTTAAGCCACCTTAAGGTCAACCTTATACATTACAGGTGTGACCTTAAGGAGGCTATAAGCAAAAAAAGGCTTAAGGCTGGTCCTCAAGCTAAAGACCTGACCACAAGCGTTAAAATACAGTTTTCTTTATCTGCCGAGCGGGACCGTCTTAAGGCCTCTTAGGTTATATACACTATAGAGTCAGCCTTAAGGTTTAGATGGGACCCACCTTAAGGCCCCTTGGGTTATATACACTATGGATGCCCTAACGCCAGCCTCCCAAATTCCATGCAAACGAACAAAGAAGAAAAACGAAGAACCGCATAATTCTAAGCGCGCGGAACGCCCAAAAACCGACCAGATCATCACCAGCGCGGAGACGGCATAGATCACAGGAACGCAAAAGGCGAGAAGAGAATGGCCTGTCACACCATACATAGGGTTAGGGTTGCCGAGGTACGATCGGGGGAGGATTGGAGGAGGACGAGGTCGGGCCCGCATGACCGCGATCCGCGGGGGCGGCGTGGCTCGCCGCGCGGCGCAATCGGGATCCAGAAGCCGCGTGGCAGGAGCGCACCCCACCGCCACCCACAAAGTGTTTTTTTAGAAGGACCATGGAGTGGTTTATGACATGTGGGCCCTAGCTAGCAGGGCGTGACGCGACGATGTCACCGCCTCTTTGCGAAGGCCCAGTAAACAGCCAGCCTGAGCCCAGGTGAAGATAGCTGGGACCAGTACTTAATTATTAGCCGCCAATAAAATTAAATTGGGTTCCTAAAATAATAAAAGGCAGCCAATAAATGACATCCAAAGATAACGTAAGGAATGGATAAAACCAGGATTTGGCTTGATTTGGATCGTTGCCAAAAAAAGGACAATCAAGCAAATAAAGCAATCATTAAATGCTGTAGATTTGCTCCTGCCTAGCTACAAATAAGCCGGGCAAAATTTGCTTTTAAGGTCGGCCCAATACATCAAGATTTTAATTAGCAGCCAATTGATGGCATCCATATCCACTCAAAAGAATTAACGACCCCCAAAGATACGATATGGTTTAAGGTAGTATCAATTGAAAACAAGATTTGTTCACTGAACCCGGGACAATATATCAAAGCAAATTAACAAGACATTAAATGCGTTACATAATAGAAATTGATCCCCAAGATGTTTGCTAGCCCCCACCTTCTGCATCTACATAACAAGGTCCAAAGGAGCACATACACATCCAAAACATAAGAGAATTAGCAAGTCTAGCTAGCTAGCGGCTAGCCTGATCTGAACTTGTCGATCATGGCGCTTCTGAAAAAGGATACCTGCAGGGTTATATTCCTGGTGGCTCTTGTCGTCATGGCTACGCTTTTCCCATCCTGCCGTGCGCAAGGTAATAATATTTGGAGTTGATTTAATTTGTGTGTACATACATACGCATGTACTAAGCTAACTGGATCTACTGCATCTGCATTTGCATAGACGACGGTGACTGCCACGCGATCATTCCGTGCAACGACACGACGTGCGTCGAGTACTGCCAGAAGCTGGGGTTCACCAACCCTCAGACGTACTGCAAGCCAGGCCAGGATTACCCCGTCTGCTGCTGCCGCCTGCAAAGCATCACCATGGACGCGCGCCGATTTCTGATATCCAAATGATTTCTTTTCTTTCTTTCCTTCTTTCTTTTTTTTCAGAAAGGATATCTCCAAATAATTTCGATCGACACTGATCCTAGCTCTTGCATCTACATATCTTCTGTAATAATGCATGCTGAACAAGAAGTAGACTGGATATTATTGCTCTCTATAAAATTTTAAATTGGTGACTCTTAATGTGCCTTTTCCTATATGTTACAGCTATGCAAAACGCATGCCTGGGACTATGGGGGTGAAGCTCAGCCCAGCTAAGCTCTTAAGAATATGCGACAGCTATCCTTTTAAAAAATTGTGACAAATCCTTTTAGACGAACTTAAGCAGAGTTGTCATCCATATTTTTTTTAATAAAAAAGTCACCTGCAAACTCTCCAAAAACCAGATATATAGATGGTAGATGGGCCAGGCCCATTAATAAACCAGCCTGGTCAAAATCAGCCCAGTACGGCCCAGTGTGAATTCAGCATCATTGTGAAAAAGTTTGATAACTCGTCAAATAAATGAAAAATGATTTTTAAAACAAAAAAAAGAAAAGATGCATAGAGGATATCAACCAATAACTAACAATCAAAAGGTACAATTTGAGAACTAAGATACAACAGGAAAAAAAAGAGCGCTATTCAAGACGATTTAATTTAAGGTTGCTCAGCTTTATCTACAATTTTGCAGGGATATATTTAATAAAAATCATTAATGTAGGTGTGAATAAAATGGCAAGAATGATTATCCAAGATTTGCTTGCGCCTGTGAACATACCAAAAGGACCATAGCCATAGCACCAAAACAAGAATCAATATATGAGCAATAGAACCAAAAGGACCATCGTCAACAGCATCGACAGCAGACGCCCTAAACCGCGCCATGAACTCGTCATGCGTCGGGTCGGTGAACGGGCCCTCACCGAGCATGTACGTGAGCCCCTTGGCGTTCACCTCCTCTATGTACCGCACGTTGCTCGCCGTCGCTGCTTCTCCTCCACGGTGGAGTAGGACCGCTTCTGCACCGCCATCCACCGGATGAACCTCTCCATCATCGCGCTCTCATCGTTGACGGCGGCGCTTGCTGCTGGGTCACCGAGGGGGTCGCAGCCGACCAACAGCAGGCAGCTGCTCGTGACGACGATAAGAAGCAGGCTGCAGCATGCCATTGCTAGCGGAGAACATCTGAAATAAGAGGAAGCAATCATCATGTGAATTAAACAACTTACCGAGCAGATTAGAGATGATCGGTAAGTGATAGCAACTCTTTATTTTAGCTAGCTGCTGCATGTGTTCATATATATATATATATATATATATATATATATATATAGCCATCAGCTAGCTAGCGAGGCTACTTAATTGTACGGAACGTACGCATGCCAAATAAACATGGTAAAGTCATACTGTAGTACTCCTCTAGTAAAAAAACCAGTCGTTTTTTACTTTTCAAAATAGAAAAACAAGGCGTTACTATGACTAATAAATTCTATCTTCGAGAGAAGCTGTAAAAGTGTCCATGCCCCTCGGGTATCCCAGCTTTAAAATATTTAGCCATTAATGGAATTTAGAGCATAGTTATTACAATTTTTTCATTTTTTACCTTTACTTAAATGTTTTTAGGAGATTAAGTAGTTCTAGTATATCAGTTAACAGAGGTATGTACGATCGTTTATCATTAATTTTTTCTTAGATTTAGTGTTTCTTAGATTTTTCTTGTAATGTGGCTCGGAGGAAGTACTATGAGATACAGTCAAACAAAAGGTTGTGTTAATTTACCGCAGTTAATAGGTACATCTACTGTATCTAATCTTAGCTAGCCATAGTTATCCATACACAAGATACAGTCAAAAAATATTTCATTACTTTAGCACAGCTAATGGGTGCATCTAGTGTATCTAAGATAGGACCGGGAACTTAAAGGAAATATTAATTTGATGCTTTTTAAGACCTGCATGTGGCTCAATATAAACACCAAGAATACTATTACAGTAGCACATCAAATCAGAAGAACAAGAAGAACAACTAGTCTAGAAGAAAGGAAAGGGGCTAGCTAGGCTCTCCTCATGGAAATTTTCAATAACACGAGGGCCCAGCGCTTGGCGGCTCTCATAATCATGGCTACTCTTCTCTCAGCATGTGATGCAAAAAGGTTATGTTACGCGGCAACAAAGTTGTCGTGTATTTTAACTAAAAAAAGTTATAAAAAATTTTAAAAATTTTCTATATATATTTCTAAACTTACTTTAACTATGCATAAAATTTCAAATTTAGATTTATTATATGTTAGTGGTAACAAAAAAGAGAAAATCTAATAATGGTTAAGAGTTCAAATTTATTAGAATTTTCTCTTTTTTGCTGCTCTTAACATAAATTAAATTTGAACTTGAAATTTTATATATAGGTGGGATAAATAATAGAATATATGTAGAAATTTTTCTAAATTTTTGGTGACATTTTTAGTTAAAATATACGATGAGTACAACACAATCTTGAGTGTATAGGATATATTGCCATTTAACGTTCATTCTTCTCTTAGTTATCTTCTCCGTGCATTTGGCAATGTTGAAACATATATATAGTGTGTGTTTCCTTTGTGACGTACTCCTAAGAGCAAGTACAATGATGCTGACTAGGTCGTCTCTAGTGAAATCCACGTCAACACAATCCTATGTGGAAGAGAGAGACAAGAGGAGAGAGAGGCAAGCTGCCCCTCATGCAAGAGGTGACCTCTAGCACATCATACGAGGACTTGGAGGCGATGCTAGTTCTTAGAGCAAGTACAATAAGGGTTAGGGTCGCCTCTAGCGAAATATTAAATGTTTGAGTGCTTTAGTAGAGGTAACCTCTACTCAACTTATTGTATTAGCTACCTCCACATGAGTCATATGTACTCTTTTTGCTTATTTGGCTAGTCCTAGAGGTGGCAGCCACCTCTTCTATTGTACTTGCTCTAATTGGCTTAAACTAGCTGGTGCATCGGTTTTTGTGCACATGCATGCAGATGAATGCTACGTGCCGGCTCTCCTTGATGCAAAGCGGACGGGTACCGGGAATTCTTACAAATGATCTACCCTAATTCAGACTGGAAAGCAGCGTAGTCTTCACTAGACTAAAAAAGATACAGTTAACTCTTGCTACTATGCTAGGGAGTGCATGTTCACTCGATAGACGATTCCCGGCGGCTTCCCTCCCCGTGTTCCCGATGGCCGCTCGCCGGAAACCCCGCCGCTACCGCACCACGAGGGTATAGTAATGAGGAGGGAGGCGGTGCTTCGGCGACAGGAGATCGCCGGGAAATACTTCTACTAGAAGTTCTTGGCCCGGATTCCTAAGATGACTGTACTTTCTAGCGTAGTTCTTGGCCCACATACTAACCTTGCCCATCCAGCAGAACAGTTCGTTTTATAGGCCGAATTGACTGGCAGCATATTTAGCCCGGGCTACGATCCAAGCAAAATAATAGCAATCCATCCTTGATCCTTTTGTGTAAATATTTTACCCTTAAGTCCATTACTGAACTATCACGAAAAATCTAATATACACCCTTAATTGTAAAGCCGTCTAAGTAACACTTACTACCACACATAGGGTCATCGTAGATAGTTCTAAACCCTCATCACAAACGGTTTCTGAACCATCTGATTTATTGCGTATGTGATAACAGACGATTATCACAGACTTATGGTGTATGACTAGTAGTTTCAAAAAGTGGCGTCTGATTTGGTCCTTAATCGACTTGAATGAGACCATCCACAACCCCGATCACGTGCACACTGCACTTTTCTCATACAATCCACTAGCCCAAGCCTTCAACATTTTATAAAGGGATAGACTATTGCACAGGCGACTGAAATTTTTAACTTTCAGTCACCTAAAGTTGCATCTTGAATCACCTAAAGTTGCACATGTTTTTTTGGAGGGGGGCTGCAATTTTAGTTGATTGAGAGTGCAATTTCAGGTCACTTAAAGTTGCACTCTGAATCACCTAAAGTTGCAGCTGTTTTTTTAGGGGGGCTGCAATTTTAGTTTATTGAGAGTGCGCGCAATTTCAAGTGACTGAAACATAAAAAAAATTCAGTCGCCTGTGCAATAGCAAAACTGTTTTATAAAACATTTCCTAGTTTCTAGTAGGAACCATGTTACACACCAAGTATCATACAATATTCCAAGTATATATTGGCAATGTTTATGCCATATTTAAATTAACCACCAAGCATCTCTAAGCATAAAACGTCATCCATAATTAATTAACCAAGGGCACATTAGTATGATACTGCTGGAAATATCTTGAATTTAAATGAATTTAGAAACACAAACCAAATCTGGAAATATCTTGAATTTAAATGAATTTAAATGAGACGACACGACGTGCGCCGAGTACTGCCAGATTCTGGGGTTCACCAACCCTCAGACGTACTGCAAGCCAGAATTTTATGTACGGATAATCCATTTTTTATTCGAAATTACAGAAATATACCCGCGAGAAATTTTTTTACAAAAATAGGCTCAAGTCGCCCAATGGGAGGGAGACTGGAGCCTATCGCCCAACCAGAAGGCAATTCTGTTCCTGTCGCTCAATCATTGGGCGACTGCATCCAGTCGCCCTCCCATTGGGCGACTTTAATGCAGTCGCCCAACGGTTGAGCTAAAGGTATCAAACCTTCGCCAAAAATAGTGAAAATTGGTGGGGCTATTCTTCATACATCCAAAAGCCTTCAGAAAAAAATTTGAGCAATTTCAGCTACGGGATCAAAAGTTATAGCAGTTTCAATCGAGGCCGAAACGAATTTGAGTCCGTTTCCGACACACCTTCAGTAAAACGGGCATAACTTTTGCATACGATGTCCATTTTCAACGTTCTTGTACTCGTTCGAAAGCTAACAACGAGCCCGATCCAAAGAAAATGACCCGCTTGTACCCGTCACCCTCCAAGACCCCAAAAATCGGCTATCTTTGGACCTAAACCTGCGTCGCAAGTTTTTGGTTTCTGTTTTTGCATTTTCTCTTGGTCTTCCCTTTGGAATTTGGATTTTGTTTCAACTGAAAAGTTGTAGATCTCATTGAAACCTTTCAAAAGAGTATATATATATGACATATATATAAAACTTTGCTATTTTATCTTTTGAGACTAGTTGTTTATATTGCATCGGTATATAAAACTTGTGATAGAGAGTATTACAGACGGTTTATATGTAGAACCGTCTATGATAATCTGACCGCTGGGCCCGTCGATCCTCCTCAACCCAATCCTAGCCTAGAGACACGAGTTCTCCATAGACGGTTTATATACTCATTTGAAAGGTTTCAATGAGATCTAGAACTTTTCAGTTGAAACAAAATTCAAATTCCAAAGGAAGACAAAGAGAAAATGCAAAAACAGAAACCAAAAACTTGCGACGCAGGTTTAGGTCCAAAGATAGCCGATTTTTGGGGTCTTGGAGGGCGCGAGCGCAAGTTGGTCATTTTCTTTGGATCGGGCTCGTCGTCAGCTTTCCAACGAGTACAAGAACGTCGAAAATGGACATCGTATGCAAAAGTTCTGCCCGTTTTACTGAAGGTGTGTCGGAAACGGACTCAAATTCGTTTCGGCCTCGATTGAAACTGCTATAACTTTTGATCCCGTAGCCGAAATTGCTCAAATTTTTTTCTGAAGGCTTTTGGATGTATGAAGAATAGCCCCACCAATTTTCACTATTTTTGGCGAAGGTTTGATACCTTTAGCTCAACCGTTGGGCGACTGCATTAAAGTCGCCCAATGGGAGGGCGACTGGATGCAGTCGCCCAATGATTGAGCGACAGGAATAGAATCGCCTTCTGGTTGGGCGATAGGCTCCAGTCGCTCTCCCATTGGGCGACTTGAGCCTATTTTTGTAAAAAAAAATCTCGCAGGTATATTTCTGTAATTTCGAATAAAAAATGGATCATCCGTACAAAAAACTCCTGCAAGCCAGGCCAGTATTACCCCGTCTGCTGCTGCCGCCTGCAAAGTATCACCATGGACGCGCGCCGATTTCTGATATCCAAATGATTTCTTTTCTTTCTTTCCTTCTTTCTTTTTTTCAGAAAGGATATCTCCAAATAATTTCGATCGACACTGATCCTAGCTCTTGCATCTACATATCTTCTGTAATAATGCATGCTGAACAAGAAGTAGACTGGATATTATTGCTCTCTATAAAATTTTAAATTGGTGACTCTTAATTTGCCTTTTCCTATATGTTACAGCTATGCAAAACGCATGCCTGGGACTATGGGAGTGAAGCTCAGCCCAGCTAAGCTCTTAAGAATATGCGACAGCTATCCTTTAAAAAAATATGTGACAAATCTTTTTAGTCGAATTTAAGCAGAGTTGTCATCCAGAAACCAGATATATAGATGGTAGATGGGCCAGGCCCATTAATAGACCAGCCTGGTCAAAATCAGCCCAGTACGGCCCAGTGTAAATTCAGCATCATTGTGAAAAAGTTTGATAACTCGTCAAATAAATGAAAAAATTATTTTCAAAACAAAAAAGAAAAGAAATGCATAGAGGATATCAACCAATAACTAACAATCAAAAGGTACACTTCGAGAACTAAGATACAACAGGAAAAAAGGTGTGCTATTCAAGACGATTTAATTCAAGGTTGCTCAGCTTTATCTACAATTTTGCAGGGATATATTTGATGAAAATCATTAATGTAGGCGCGAATAAAATGGCAAGAATGATCATCCAAGATTTGCTTGCGCCTGTGAACATACCAAAAGGACCATAGCAATAGCACCAAAACAAGAATCAATATATGAGCAATAGAACCAAAAGGACCATCGTCAACAGCATCGACAGCAGACGCCCTAAACCCTTGTGCGTCAGGTCGGTGAACGGGCCCTCGCCGAGCACGTACGTGAGCCCCTTGGTGTTCACCTCCTCAATGTACCTCACGTTGCTCGCGAATATCTCGAACCGCCGCTTCTGCGCTCCTCCGCGGAGGAGTAGGACCGCTTCTGCGCCGCCATCCACCGGATGAACCTCTCCATCATCGCGCTTGCTGCTGAGTCACCAAGGGGGTCGCAGCCGACCAACAGCAGGCAGCTGCTCGTGACGACGATAAGCAGCAGGCTGCAGCATGCCATTGCTAGCGGAGAACATCTGAAATAAGAGGAAGCAATCATCATGTGAATTAATTAATCAACTTACCGAGCAGATTAGAGATGATCGGTAAGTGATGGCAACTCTTGATGTTAGCTAGCTGCTGCTTGTGTTCATATATGATAGCCAGGTAGCTAGCGCGACTACTTAATTGTACGCAACGTACGCACGCCAAATAAATATGGTGAAGTCATACTGTAGTACTCCTCTAGTAAAAAAACCAGTCGTTTTTTTACTTTTCAAAATAAAAAAACAAGACGTTACTATGACTAATAAATTCTACACCATCTATTTTCGAGAGAAGTTGTAAAAGTGTCCATGGCCCTCGGGAATCCCAGCTTTAAAATATTTAGCCATTAATGGAATTCAGAGTATAGTTATCACAATTTTTTCATTTTTTACCTTTACTTAAATGTTTTTAGGAGATAAAGTGGTTGTTGTAGTATATCAGTTAATAGGGGTATGTATGATCAGTTAATGGCATCGTGTTGGTAGACATCGGCGTCTACTTCGTAAGGGCCATCAAAGTCGGGGTCGAGGAGGAGGACGGTGAGGAAGAGTCGGGAGAGATTTTTGGTAGAGGCGGAGGGCGGTGAGGAAGAGTCTAGAGAGACGGTGAGGAGGGCCGTTGGGGTCGGGGTCGAGGAGGAGGGTATGAGTATTTATAGACAAAGAGGTAGAGCTACGATCCATGGGGTGGGGTTTGATGGGTTTCTATTAGTTGGGAATAGGTTGAGGAGGATCAACGGGTCCAACGGTTAGTTTATCATAGACGGTTCTATATACAAACCATTATGATATTCTCCTAACATAGACGGTTAGTCTGTGATGTGTGAGTATCACAGACAGTTCTATATACTAACCGTCTGTGAATTAGAGCACAAAGACAATATATATCGGTGTAATATAAACAGCTAGTCCCAAAAGATAAAATAGCGAAATTTTACATGGCTTATATATGCTCATTTGAAAGGGTTCGACGAGATCTACAACTTTGCAGTGGAGACGAACCCCAAATTCGGAACAGAAGATCAAAAATTTTGGCAAAAACAAAAACTAAAAACTTGCGATGCAAATTTGAGGCTAAATATGGCCGATTTTAGGGGTCTTATAGCGGTCATTTTTTTTAATCGAACTTATCGTTAGCTTTCCAACGAGTATAAGAACGTCAAAAACGGACACAACATGCAAAAGTTATACCCGTTTTACTAAAGGTGTCTCGGAACTGATGGTGCACCATGGCTTGTTTTCATGACTTTGTGATTGGGTTTGTTCTTTTCAGATTCTAAAAGCTGTTTTTCAGCTTTTCTACAGTAACTAGCTTTTGAACAAAGTATCTTTTCAAGAAAGGGTCTGCTAGTTAATTGTAGTACATACTGTATCGACTTCATTTATATCGGCAAAAACCGTACGTGAGTTTTTGTTACTCTGTAATCTCTCGCACGAACAGCCTAAAAATCATAAACCATAGCCAAAAATCAAAAACTTCAGCCAAAAAGAATAGACCCTATTGTCATGTCTATTAGCTTCTCACCCTGCCAGGCACATACGTAGGAAAATCCATTAACTTTTTTTGCTCTGCATTTTTTCGGTGTTCAAGTTAATTAACCCATCAATCTTATTTAGTTCGTCTGTACTAATTGGGCTGCGGATGCTACAATGCATCATTTGTGTAGTTGCTCGAGAGACGAGCTCCGATGACCCAGACTGCTGGACCGACGCGTGCAAAATTGGATGCAACCATGCATTGCGTTGGGATATGGCCTATTGCAAGCTTGCAACCACCACCGTGATCCTGTGCACTGCTACTGCAGACATTTTGCGATGACATCGGAGATGACGGCTTTCTTACTTGAGCGATATAATGTTGAGGATTAAATTTTGTGCATGTGTTTGATAAACTTACCATTGCATCTGACGCTGAACAAGTATAGAAATTTGGACACATCTAGACCCCTAAACACCGGAAATTCCGGATTTGGCCCCCCGACGCAAAAAATTCCAATATTGGACCCATCCCGACCGCGAGTTCACGAGGTTGCGACACGTGTCCCGGTCGTGCGGTACCAGACCGCACGACCGGCCTGCATTGCGCTCCGAGCGCGCGACCTGTCCACCGAGCGCACGATCGTTGGCGCGAGCGCGTTTTTCGTCTGCCGACCGCACGTTTCAATTTTTGACCGCATGACGAAAATATTGGTTGGGTCAATTCCAAAATATTTTTGACCGCATGACCAAAATTTTTGACCGCATGATATTGGTTGGGTCAATTCCAAAATATTTTTGACCGCATGACCAAAATTTTTGACCGCATGACCAAAATATTTTTGACCGCACGTTTCAAAATATTGGTTGGGTCATGCGGTAAAAAATTGAAACGCGCGGTCGGCAGATGAAAAACGCGCTCGCGCCAACAGTCGCGCGCTCGGTGAACAGGTCGCGCGCTCGGTCTTCAGGTCGCGCGCTCGGAGCGCAATGCAGGCCGGTCGTGCGGTCTGGTACCGCACGACCGGGACACGTGTCGCAACCTCGTAAACTCGCGGTCGGAAGGGGTCCAATATTGGAATTTTTTGCGTCGGGGGGCCAAATCTGGAATTTCCGGTGTTTATGGGTCTAGATGTGTCCAAATTTCACAAGTATATGCATCGATCCGTTTGATGCAGACTCAATAAACTTGTTTTTTTTATTATACAGAAGTTTGGAAAAATTCTATATAACTCTCCGAACTTTGCTCAAAAATTAGTCCAACACCATAAACTATGAAACCAGATATTTGACCTCCAAACTTTGCAATCCAGCTCAAACAACACCTTGACCCGGTTTTGGATAGCAGTATTGCCTACATGGCACGATGAGTGGACAGTTTTACTACGTAGGATGACATGCTGGTCAGATTTAGGTGAAGGATAGTGGAGCCTGAGAGTCTTCTCTTCCAAATTGAAACTGAGAGGAGGAAACTACAGCAGGCAGTGGCCAAGGGAACTCAGTTGTGAGCTTGGTAGGGGAGAAACCTTGTTGATCCCACATATCATTGACCTAACTTAGACAGCATGTCATCTTATATGGTAAAATTGCTTATTTATCGTGCCACGTGGGCAATATTACCATGTAAAATCGGATCAGGATGTTTTGTTTAAACCAGATTGTAAAATTTAGAGAGTTAAATGTCTGATTTCATAGTTTAAGATACTGAACGGACTTTTAAACAAACTTTAAGCTGTTACGTGGACTTATATTCCTATAAGTTTTGATTGTCGTGTCTTTCATTTCTATTGCACGCAAACAAATTTAAATTTTGTTGGTCATTATTTTGTCTATAACATTGTAATTGCAGAGTATTATCACCGTACTTTGAAACTCTTATATATTTGGTACATATCTACAAATTCGTACGCCAGGATAACCATGATCGGTTGATTGATATGCTGAATAAGTACGCATAATTGACGCAGCAGATTCAGTGACATTTTATTTTTTTGGAAATTAGAGCATCTCCAACAAATCTTCTAAAGTGCTCATATCCCTTATATTTTAGAAGAAAAGGTAAAAAAGGGGCTCCAACAGATTCCCTAAGTGGTACCCAAAAATATAGAGGACTCCATCCCTGATTTTTCGTCCCCTATATATGGAGGACGCACACCATCCCCTAAATCGGTCCCAACGCTCCTGCGCCGTCCGATCCCCTAAATTCTTTGGTTGGTAGTTTTTGTGGACCCAGATTTTAATTTAGGGGACTATATTTAGAGGACTTGTTGGAGGTTACATATTTTTAGTCTTCTATATTCTAGATTGTGTCCTCTAAAAAGTGATTTAGGGGATGAGATTTAGAGGATATTGTTGGAGATGCTCTTAAGACCCTCTGATTTAAGATTCAGTGATCTTGTTAGGACCTAGGACTCTAGCTAGGAGTAATAACGAACTTAAGTTACTTTATGGCCTCTTTTGTCGAGGCCCACTAACAAGCCTGCCCAGGTTAGGGTCGGCCCAACCCATGATATCTCAATTAGTAGCGGATTAATTGGTATAAGAAAATTAGCAGCCAATGAATGGCATCAAAAAAATGAGATATGGGTAGCAAACAAAGGAGGGAAATAGCATCCAACAAAAAAAATTAGCAGTGAAGAATAGAAATGGAGAGAGTTACCTATAGCTGTATTCTTATATAATAGTAAAAATCAATGCATATTCCATTAATCTACACCATAATAATACAGACCTATTAAAAATAAGTGGTGTACATCTATCTCTTTTTCCTCTAATTAATATGAGAATTTATAGCCTCTCATGGAGGTGGCCTTTCTTAACATCATTTTAGTTCGATTCTAAAGTGAACCATAAGCAATAAATTCCCATATAAATAAATGAAATCAATAAATACCGCACTCAATGAAAAAAAATAAATATAGAGTATTTGCGATCTGCTCCCTCCGTCCCTTAATGGGATTGAGATCTCCTGCCTTCAAAGGCAGTGACTTTGGGTCACTGACGCGTGGGCCCCACGAGCTGTGGGCCCCACGCGTCAGTGACCCAAAGTCACTACCTTCGAAGGCAGGGGATACGCCTCCCCCTTAATGTATGTTGTTTTTGATTTTTTACCGTCTCCAATGTAAGAATTTGACTATAATTTATTATTATAATATACTAGCAAAAAATAATAAAATATATATATTATGGAAGTATTTTACAAGACAAATTCAATGGCATTATTTTCATATAGTCAATCTATATACTTTAATATATATTGATATTCAAAGATTGAAAAGCTTGACCACATGGAATCTATAACGACTAACATTTTAAGACAGAGGAAGTAACTTATATCAAATCTTAGCATTGTGATACCAAAACATTAATGTAAGAGAGAACATAAATCCAGGAATTGATCGATGGCTAAACTTTGATTTTGCATTTATATAAACACATGCAAAGGCCGGTGCATCGCAATAAAAGCACAACGAAACAGCAGAGGGACAGATAGAAGCAATCTTCTCCTGATGGCACTCGTCAAGAGCAATGTGACGGGGACCGTGTCCTCCATGGCTGTTGTTTTCATAGCTCTTGTGATCTTCATGTCTACAGCTTCTCACTCTGTCGTGCACGTACGTAGAACATCCTTTAATTTTTTACTCTACATGTTTGCCCGATGCTGATGTTCAAATCAATTAACCTATCGAGAGTCTTTTTAAGATAAGGTCTATTAGTTAATTGTAATACATACTGTACCGACTTCATTTATATCGGCAAAAATCGCACGTGAATTTCTGTTACTCTGTAATCTTTTTGCACAGATAGCCTAAAAGCCACAAGTCACAACTAAAAATCATAAGTCTTAAAAAAAGAACAGGCCCGTATTTCAATGACCCAAGCTGCTACATCGCCGGGTGCAAGAATAGATGCCATGACGAAATGCAAAATGCTGGAAAATTCCTGGGCCGTAGTAGGCGAGTTCTTTTCCACATGGCCTTGGCGACGGCCTAGATAAGCCCATTATGGGGCCCAATTAAGGCCACCATAACACTTGTTTGTACTTTGTATTCATCCAGATACAAAATTCCCCGTCTCCTCCCTTGTTAACCCTAACCCTCCTCATCCTCGCCGGCGATCCTTCTCCCTCCGGCGACTCGACCTTCGCGGAGGAGTGGAGCAGGCACCGACCGGACGCTCCTCTTACCGCTGCAGGCTGCATCGATGGCGCCGAGCGCACGCCGCGTCGTGCGCTCCTCCTCGCCCGCTTCGCGTTCCACCATCTTGCTCGCCGCCGGTAAGTTCTACCGCTGCGGCTTCCTCCTCGTCAATGTCGTCTCCGTGACGGATCCGTCGGTTTGATTGCCTACTCGCGACCTAATGTTGGTTCCCGGTACCTAGTGTTTGCGCTTGATTTGGTTGTTTACCAGCGATTTCTTGGGTTTTAGATGTGAGAATTGGGAACGCGTTGATTTGGGGGCGGTTTAGTGTTTGCATCTTGTAGAATTTTGGAGAATTCGCGAGAAGAGATTGCGGGGAAAATTAATTGTGGTGCGGTAGGGGAAATCATTGGCGCTTTGTTTTCTGGTCCATCTTTGCTCTGGTGATTGCTAAAGGGAATTAGGGAAAACTACAACTGATGTGGCAGGGACGATTGGTCCATCTTTGTTCTAGATCCAATTTTGCTTTTGCTTTTTCTTATTTGTTATGTGTGTATTTTGCTTTGTCTTTTTTGTCCTAACTAGATGGAAGTTATTGACGTTTAGATGGCGACCGCGCACTAATCGAAACGAGCCAGGGATAATTTAGCTAAGTTGAAGTCTATTTAGTCACTAGGGATGTAAAAAAAGGAGTGGCAGGTAAAGGCGCCTGTGAATCTGTCAGCTAAAGCGTCAGTTGGCCTAGTGCCAGACTCACTGTGCGCTTAAACTAAGATATGGTGATCAGTTGGGCTTAAAAGCTCATGGCTTATGGCTGAAAACACTGTAGTTGGCTGAAAAAACACTGTAGCTGACAGAGGCTTATTTAGCAAAATTAAATTTAAAAAATTTAAAAATATAAAAAAAATATGTTAGCCCATTACGTATAATACAAACAAATACGGGAAAAAAGAACCGGCAAAAAAGCTCAACAAAAAGCCAAAAGTTCAGAAAAAATGAAATTTATAAATAGTAAAAAATAAGCTGGAAGCCAAAAGCTTAAGCCCAACTGATCACTGCTCCACCAAGAAGAGAGGTACAACCTTCTTCCTCTCTTCGTCTCGGGGACAAGATTCCTTTTTTAAGGGCTAGGATTTGTAACAGCCCAAAATTGGCTTCCAAATAAAACTTGCATAATTTTCACGAGTTTCAAATTTTTTATGCATGTTTAAAATTTTCCCAAAAGCCTTGCTTGAATTTAAAATTTCAAAATAAATTTCCTTTGCCCAAAAATCATGTTTAAAAATTTCTAAAAGTAATTTGTGTGCTAATCAAAATTTCCAAAAATCTCTTCATGCAAAATCTCCTCAAGAGTTCAAATCCAAATTCAAATGAAAATCCAAATCCTAAATAAAATTTTAAAACTACAACAGACCGAAGGCAGTGAGGATATCATAATAATCCCAGACCGAAGACAGAATATTCAGTCTGTTGATTATTATGATATCCTTTTAGGAATACTCTGAACTATCACAAATGCTCTGAATAATGATCAAGATTGACTCTTCTACCTCAAAAAGTTTCCCTATCAGTTTCTTCTATTTGTACTATTTTAACCTTTAAGTTTATATCATACTATGATACGCTGTCAGTTTATATGATGCCCATGGTAGAAATTTTGAGCCAATGCTAAATAAATGTTGTTTGATCAGGAATACTTGTTTTCACAAAATGTTACCAAGGTCACTCAAATGTTTTGTTATTATGAGACCTGTTTACATTGAAATGCCATACTAAGTAAATAAACGTATAATAACAGAGATGTTTCTGTTACTTCCAGGAATGCTTTTATCGATAAATTCATTTGTATCTATTACATCTTGTTAATGTGAGATGCATATCCTCCAAATTTTTCACTCTTTCCCTATACGGTGTGATTCTTCCATGTATAGTTTTAGAGTTCCCCACATTTTATTTGGGCACATCCTTTTTATTATAATGTTACTCCATTTCTATTACCTGCAGATTTATTTATACACAATGCCTAAAAATGGCACATATAAATATATGAAATGTTCAAACTAGACAAGAAATAGTGCAGAAAGGTCACTAAGGTGTCCATGAATCTTGTATCCTGGTTGTTGTTTAACTAGTGTTTCTTTTGGTGCATTCAGCACCGAAGAATGAGAGAGCTGTCTGCCCAGCGTGCAAAACAACTACAGGAGGAAGAGGATCGGAAAAGTCAACAAAATGCAAAAGCTATTGCAAAACTGGAAGAATTGAACATGTGTTCATCAATAGAGTCAGAAGTTAAGTGATGCAACCCTAGAAGCAGATAATCTGCATTGTAAACAAAAAGCTGGAGGCAATGGAGCTACTAAACGTGATACTTCAACAGCAGATACATCTTGCATTGTCTCCGCTGAGAGTCTTAATTCGCCTCTGCCAGCTAATGGACTCAAGAATATTACAGTTCCTGTCGGTTCCACTCCAGCATCAAATACGGCAGGTGTTAGTAAAGGTTCTTTGATTCATAATGTCATGTCTTCAGCCAAGAACACAGAGATAAACATGA
Organism: Dendrocalamus latiflorus; assembly: GCA_017311315.1. NCBI lineage: Eukaryota > Viridiplantae > Streptophyta > Magnoliopsida > Poales > Poaceae > Dendrocalamus > Dendrocalamus latiflorus. Next base: position 4,229,806 of record CM029642.1, on the reverse strand, counting down.
TGGACCACAATGCCCATGAAAGTACCTCACAGTCACATGACAGCAGTGCTCTAAAGCATTGGTAGATGGAGAATAGGCGATGGCAAGATGATTTACTGGAGAGAATTATAAGGGAGAGGTCAAAGATTGCTGAAATTACAGAATATGCTAATGAGATTCTTGCAGACATACGGAGTGCTGAATCTAAACCTCATGAGGACCTCTCGACCAGAAACAAGAACAGTAGGAGGGATGCTGCTGCAGTTTGGCCTGCATCACCACCTGTGTTTGGTAATGAGAAGAATACAGCAGAAGTCTCAAGTGTGCATAAAACAGAAGTTGCAGGTGTTGTCTTTAGCAGTTCTATGATTCCTGCCCAAGTTACCTCTGCTGCAGGTGTAACTGTGGGTAGTATAATGCTTTGGGATGTTTTACTTGCATCAGTGCACCAGGAGTGGGCAGCAGCAGCCAAGGAAGTACACGATGCAGCAAACAGCCGATCAAGGCCTCAGCAGACCAATGAATCAGGAAAGGGAGGCAGACATGTTGAAGAGCCAGTAGGATTTTCTCATGCTGCCCCTGACCTCCAGTGGAACCCCGCGGGAGCCGATGATGGCTGGAGCAAGGAACATCCAACTTCTTCAAGAGAAGCAGCATCCAGGGAGTGCAAGTACTACATTTAGCTGTCGAGATTACTGTTGGATAGCTGCACCACATGGAAATGGAGTCGTCATCATTCAGTCCTGTAATCGCTGCATGCATGTTCTAGCGAGTGGCATCTGGCATCACGATAAGTTTAGCTGCTCAGGCGTGGCAACTTTTTTTTTTGTCAGGTTAGATGGCTGTTTTTCTGGGCATGTGATACCCTCATGATTTCGAGTGTGTGTTGCTCTTGCTCGGGTGAAGCATGATGAGAGTATATGTGTTCACTGGAAGCTTGGAACAGCTGCATTTTCCCTAGTAATTTAGATGCCATTTTTCTTTTGCTACATATCCCCAGTTTCATGATGGGCTATGCTATGGATGGCATAAGGACTTACATATGGAACTCGATTACAGGGCTAGATTTGTTTGACAGCGGTTGTTAGTGTTGGGAAATTCCACGGCGAGATGTTGCCTGTATATACGTGCACGCGCGCAGTGATTTCACATATGAAAATGCCGCGTGCTCAATAGTTTAACCAGATCGCGCGAGCGCTACTGGTAGAGTTAGTACTAATTTATCTTGACTTGCCTTCACTCGTTGACATACTGTTTGCATTTACGTGGATACATAAACTGAGTCTGTCGCATACTTGAATTTGTTTACTACTTACATTTTGTGGCTTTTCACCTGAAATAAGTAAAAAAGTTTTCCCGATACGTCACAGATGCGTCATCAGCAGCATGCATCGCATGCAGACGCGCGCGCCCCTATATACACACACGCATGCTCGACCAGACTGATTAATTTACAAGCATGAAATACTCCTACCTATTGGCTACGGCTGTCCGACCATGTACCCTGGGCCGTCGGGTCTCTGGTTTTCGGCCATGTAGTCAACTTCCGACCATATTGTCGAGTTCCAACCACGTAGTCGATTTTGACCACGCAGTTGACTTTCGACCACGTAGTCGATTTCGAGCACGCAGTCGACTTCTGATCACGTAGTCGAATTTCGACCACGTTGTTTTCCTGACTATTTTTGCTCAATTTTGAGAGTTTTTAGTTTTCCAGTGAAGTTGCTATCCTAAGCTTTGTAGCTATCGGAATAAAGGATAAGTGAATACTTAATAAAATTTTTTTAAGGCACCAATCACCTCCTATCTGTTGTGTATCCGGTCCTATAGTATATATATATATAATAAGGATACTTGTAACTAATTTTATAATAGAAAAATAAGTAAGATAATAAATAAATTCAGAAAACTCAGTTACGTTATTGTGACGGATGCAATTTTTTTTAAGTTCTTTGTATTTACTTGTAATGTATAAGTTTTCTTCAGGGCCGACGCGATCCGATGGAAAGAAAAAATTCGTGGACGCGACGTGCCTCGTCTCGATCTCGGGCGACATGCATGGCGGGACACACGACAAAAATCGATCGTGCGAAACCAGATGGGAAGCAGCCGAGAGAAATGCTTCTCTCTTCCTCGATCCGCGTGAATCAGCAGCAGTACCGGTCGTATTCTTGCCGCCGCGTCCAGCGGGAGTAGAAAAAAACAACGCCTTTTCCTTGCGCTTCCTCGGTCGTTCCGCACGAGGCAACTGCGTCAACTCGAGAATTCTGGACACATGTGGACTCCTAAACACCCCAAATTCCGTTTTTGGCCCCTAAATCAAAAAAATTCCATTTCTGGACCCCCCCCGACCGCGCGTTTTCGCCCGACCGCGCGACCGCCCTGCCCTCAGCGCCGGCCGCGCGACCGCCCGCCCTCAGCGCCGGCCGCGCGACCGCGCCGCCCGAGCGTGCGACCCCCGCCGGACCGCGCGACCGCGCCGCCCGAGCGCGCGTCCGGGACACATGGCACCAGCTCGCGAACGCGCGGTCGGGAGGGGTCCAGAAACGGAATTTTTTTGATTCGGGGGCCAAAAGTGGAATTTGGGATGTTTATGGGTCCAAATATGTCCAGAATTCTCAACTCGAAGCACAGCCAAGTCGCCGTTCCGAGCAAAGTGCAGCACGACATCGTAGCGAGTCAAGACTGATTGATTACAGATGTACTGGTATGGTATAGACACGGGCGGAGAGATCCTTGCTGACATGAACCGGAATGCTCTTGCTGACTACGATGAGTGGAAGTAACTAAACGTTTCAACGATACGGTACCGAAATGAGATTCGAATTCGATCGACTAGTTTGTAATTTGTATCTACTACGCCAGTGGCAGGGGAAGCCATCAAACTCACTAACTTAATTTGTCCCATGCATTCAAGATAGTTTGACAATGATCTCATCTGATTGTTTTTTCTAATAAGGATTCAGATTTTAGGACAATCTAGGTCAACAACGATCTAAGATACTATATATTACCTTTAAGAATAATAAAAGACCATCATGTCTATTCTTTGTGGCTGTGGTTTATGGTTTTCGGCTGAAAATTTTTAATTTTAGCTGTTTAAGACAGAGATTACGGAGAGATACTCGTTTGCGATTTTGGATGGTATAGATGTTGGATTTTTAATGTTTACTATAATTATTTTTATAGACTTTATTTTAAAAAAATATTTTATTTAAAAATTATATATTATAGTAAAAATCAAAAACCGATTTTAAAAGCAACGTGTTTTTCTTTCTCTTCCTCGGTCGATCCGTACGAGGCACCTGCGTCAATCCGAAGCACAACCAAGTCGCCGTTCCGAGCTAAGGGCCTGTTTGGATCCACCCAGATTTTAAGAATCTGGCTTTTGGAAACTGGGTGGGATCCAAACAGACCAGTTTTTGGGGCAGTTTTTAAAATCTACCTACCCAGATTCTTAAAAACCAAGAAGCTGTTGATACCCAGCTTTTGCCAGTTTTTTTGCACAAATACCCATTTACCCTCATTAAAGACCACGCATGGCTGTTTAATGTGCTGTTCAAGAGCAATAAATGTAAGGGTATAATAGTCTATTAGCACCAATCATAAATGAAACCAGCTTTTAAAAACTAGGGGATCCAAACACCCCATCAGTTTTTGCTTAGAAACCAGCTTTTAAAAACTAAAAGTAATAGCTGGTTTTTAAGAATCTGAAACTGATCCAATCAGGGCCTAAGTGTCGCACCGCAGCGAGTAAAGACAGCTTCAAGCGCATCCGAGCGAACAGAGGGCAGAAAACCGAGTCAGCTGCGGGCAGGCTCCGAGGCCGAGTCAAAGCCACGCACAGTAATAAAAGCCGCAGGAAACGAGTGGCGACTTTGCACGTACGACCGTTTCGTAATTTGTACGCTAGTGGCAGGGTAGCCATCAAATTCACTAAGGGCCTGTTTGGATCAGTTTCAGATTCTTAAAAACCAGCTATTACTTCTAGTTTTTAAAAGCTGGTTTCTAAGCACGACATGCACGTTTTTTTTTCTTTAACGACAAGAAGTTCGCTTTTCCATGACGACGGCGAGTGATGTGGTCGTCACTCGTCAGTGTGAAGCTGAGCAATATTGAAAGGGATTTGAAAGATCGAATATGAACACAGAGTGAATAATATCGGTTAAGATTGTGTGACACTGAGCAATATTGAAAGGGATTTGAAAGGACGAATATGAAAATTGTCGATTAAGATTTTTATAAAGTATTCAAGATTCTATTCTCACATACCTATAGAGTTACAGAAAAAAGAATTTTCATCTAAAAACTCAAGCTAAATAGCTAAAGAACACAAAACCTTGAAGCTAACACTTCTCGGCGGTCTAACTGGCCTATAAATGGCGGTCTGACCCGTCAGGCGGTCTGATCGCCTTTTGTTTCCGTAGTTTAGTTTCTCCAGTTTCATCACTTTTTTCCCATCAAGGGCTGCTGATAGATGATCTCTATGTATATCTCCTGTTAATTAGCAGCTAATGCGTTTTGAAGAGTAGTATTATTATCTCCGTGTCCACGCGCGAAGTGAGCCGCTCTTTCTGCCGAATAAGTGCGCACATGCATTCTTGAAATGGATGAAGCTCGGGCATGATCGATCTATTTCTAGTATTTCTTATTGGCTAAAGGTCGATCGAACAAATGGGAGGTACCACATACAGAGGCCACGGCACCTGGGAAAAGGATTATGCATTCTGGGAGCCTACTTATGGCGCAAATTCTACAGGAGTGTTAAGAGTAACCGTGAATTTATTTATAACTTAGGCACAATTTTAGAGGTAAATTGTAAAACGTCTTTTAAAAAATACCACTACATAGGGTTTTTCTTATAGTGATCTTGATTGAGAGTTTTAAATCGTGTCTGAAATGTAGTAGAGTTTGTCTTCGTATATTATTTAAGTTGAAGTCATGATCAACTTGAAATCCGAGTACGTATTTTAGTAAGAGAGTATTAGTCTATATAATAAGAAGGTTTATAACTAATTTTGCAAGAAAGAAGCAAGTAAGAGAATGGAGAAATTAACAAAACTCGACTATGCAGTTGTGGTCAGAATAAATTCTTGTATATTCTCTCTATTTATTTGTGATATGTACATTTTTTCTGTAATAAAGTTAATAATTAGTATAAGAGTCTAGATGAGATTTGATAGGGAAAATTCGTCGGTCTCGGGTGGGACACACGACAGAAGTCAATCGCGCGGAACCAGATCGGAAGCAGCCAAGAGGCAAGCGTCTGATGAGGTAGAAAAAAGCAATGCATTTTTCTTTCTCTTCCTCAGTTGGTCTGCACGAGGCAACTACGTCAATTCAAAGCATAGCCAAGTCGCCGTTCCGAGCGAAGTGTCGCACGGCATTGCAGCGAGTCTCTGGCTTTTTTCGACTTCAGCTTCTAGTTTTAATTTACTATTCCTTAATTTCATCTTTTTCTAATATTTTATTTTTTTAAAATTTTTTGTCTTTCTGTATTCATTAACATTATCCATAATAAACTAACCTATTTTATATTTTATTATTTTTAAAATAAATTTAATTATATCAAAAAATCTAAATCAATTACGAAACAAAATAAATCATAAGTAAAAAAAAGACCTGAGCAGCCCCGGATATATTACTGATGTACTGGTATAGACACGGGCGGAGGAGGGATCCTTGCTGACACGAACCGGATGTGCTCCTGCTGACAATGATGAGTGGAAGGAAGTAACAAAACGTTTTAACAATACGGTGCCGAAATGAAATTCGAATGCGATCGACTAGTATAGTACAGTACATACAGTACGTGTAATTGGTTAGTACTGTACATACAGCACAGTGGTACGATATACGAATGATATGGCCGTGACGTCATGTTTGCCCAAGTCAAGTGATAAAATATCAAAAGGACCCGGTGATTACTATCACCATTATTAATTGCATTGACTAGTAGTATCTGCTATGCACGTCTTAATTTCAACAGCGTCCTGTGGGACAGCCCCACAGGGCTACAGCTACTGCTAGGAAATCTCCCAACATAGATGCTCGCATCAGTCCAACTCAGCATTTCTTGGACGCGGATTCACGCGCGCTAGTTTACCATGAGCAACTACTGACTCCGTCGCATCGTGAGTCACAGAGATATCACTTTTTTACTTTTTGATGTATCACTGACGGCAGTGTACGCGCCCGCGCGCTTGCGCCTATAAATATGAATGCCCTGAGAGGAGCCTGCTGCATACAACCACACTGCCACAGAGCTATTAGTGAACAGCCAGCCTGCCTGCAAACTAGCTGGGTCACAAGGATCGAATTACGTAATCCTGCAAAAATATATAGTGAACAGCTGGTTCTTCCCCCTCCTCTATCTATCTGGCTGGTGTCGATGAAAAGATCAGAGTTAGCAGCCATGCCACAAGTGAACAGCTGGTTCTCCCCCCTCCTCTATCTGGTGACGATGCTGGCTATGTTCATCGCCGCCGGTGCCTCCAGCGACATGGCGTCGGCCCCACGGCCGAACTGCCAAGACAAGTGCGGCGACGTACTCATCCCTTATCCGTTTGGCATCGGGCAAAACTGTTCCTTGCCAGGCTTCGACCACTTCCCAATTACATGCAACGACAGTTTTCAACCTCCAAGACCATACATCAGTAATTTGGAGATCATCAACATAACAATAGAGACTGCCGAGATACGCGTCTACACGCCCGTGTCGTACAAATGCTTCACCTCCATCAACCAATCATCAACAAGCGAAGCCTGGACCTTCAACTTCACCAGCTCCTCGCCGTTCCGGGTCTCGCCGACGCAGAACAAGTTCACTGCCCTCGGCTGCTCAACCATCGCCATGCTTTCGGGCCGGGACAACGGGACCTACAACACCGGCTGCATCACCTACTGCGCGAGCGAGAGCGAGGTCATGGTTGACGATGGCAAGTGCATGGGGCTCGGCTGCTGCGAGACGTCCATCACTAATGATCTCAGCTACATCGGCGTCAACTGGGTGAATGGTACCAAAACGTACAACGCTGCGTGGGAATACAGCCCTTGCAGATACGCCTTCGTGGCCGAGAAAGTCTGGTACGTATCTATAAAAGTACAGGTTTTTGGTAAAGATTAAAATTGAGAAGCAACGATTAGATGCATGAATCAATTAAGTAAGACATGTAATGTTTGCTTAATTAGCTCAGGACTACTAGAGCTAGTACCACGACTAACCGCATGTACTTATCCTATAGGCATGATTTCAACCGGCAGGACGTCGTCGGCAACATGACGTTTGCCAAAAGGATTGGTGTGCGGGGTGTGCCTCTCGTGGTCGATTGGGCCATCAGGAACAATGGGACGTGCCGTCCGGGCGGCAGCGGAGATGCATGTGTGAGTACGCTCAGCACTTGTTTTGATGCCACCAATGGTGAAGGATACTTCTGCAATTGCTCCAAGGGATACACTGGCAATCCTTACGTCCCCGGTGGATGCAAAAGTAAGTCCGTTTGTTTTTCTTTCTTTGTTTGTTTCTTTATTTTAGAAAACAACGAACCCCTCAGCTTATTTTGTGCTAAATACAAGTATTTACCAGTTCCAGATAAACCCCTGTCTTTACTCTCTCTTTTTTTTAACAAATTTAAATTGAAAACAAGACTGAATTAGTCTTCAAAAAAATTACAACACGAAACTTGGGGCAAAACAGTTATTAGCTAGCGTGTGTGCTCATTGTCTTTAATACTACTCTTCAAAACACTACGAGGCTACATAATATATGGCCCCGCTCGGTTGGGCTAAAAAGCTGCAGCTTATGGCTGAAATTGCACTGTAGCGGCTGAAATTACACTATAGCTGAAGGTGACTTATTTAGCGTAATTAAATTTAAAAAAATTAAAAATAAAAAATATGTTAACTCATTACGGATAACGCAAACGAATACGGGAAAAAAGAACCGGCAAAAAAGCTCAAAAAAGTCAAAAATTCAGAAAAAGACGAAATTTATGAATAGTAAAAAATAAGTTAGAAGCCAGAAGCTCAAACTAAAATGAGCGGGGCTGTACATCAACCAAAATGGATGGAAAAGAAAGTAGTGAAACTGATTTGTAGTCTTACATGTCTGTCAGGCAGTGTTCTTTTTTCTTTCTTTCTTTTTTGCAAAAGGGGAGACATCTGATGTCGCTATGAGCACTTCCAACGGGGATGTACAGCTGGCTGCAAGGATGTATCTATCATTGTGCAAAATTCCACATCGAAGCTTCATTGAAAAAGAGCATTCAAACAAGAAAAACATGGACGACAAAGATAATTATAGTTGGAAGTTTATCTTTTCCATGTCTCCTAAAATCAAGTTGCATATGAAACTTACAGCGTTTATGCTATTCCCTTAATTAGTCATTAATCATCGATTGACTTTCTTTTGTGGGTGGGCAAACTTGATGAGACCGTTCGAGCAATAGTTTGCACAAAATTGAAGGGTTTTGTGAGACCCCGGAGTAGAAACTCCTGGACTCCCTGTGCATTACAGTACTAGTCCCAGATCAACGCTAGTACACACAGTTCAAACAGAAAAGATGATACATTGCCAACAACGCTTTATTATCATAATCGAGATTACAGACCTCGAAGCCTTTATTACAAATGAGGTTTTAAGACCTCACACCAAACAGAAAATTACAGCGGAAGCAAAAAGAAACTAAAGCAAGACCCATCAATACGCCACAGGCAATTGACTGGGGAAACGCAACCTAGTTCTTCGGAAAGCCTTCGACGAATCCATCCACGAAGTAGTCGTAGTCCACCTCTTGAGCTTCGATCTCCTCTGAGAGTTAATTTGAAGTGTAGCACGTGAGTACATGAATGTACTCCGCAAGTCTTGGGAAAGATGCATAGATGCAAGGCTTCACAAAGGAAGGCTATATGGTTCTTTTGCATAAATCAGCATTTTATTTCAAATCTACATAATTACTTCAAAGGCCATTTGATAAACATCTTTGTTTTTCATAAATGAAATTAGATAAATAACTTAGTGAAGGTTAAACCACCAACACTAATATCTCAGGCTATCTGCCAACTTTCAAAAACCTCAGGTTAAACCACCTGATCTGGTTACACCACCAGATTTAAATCACGAGAGTTACACCACTCCCGAGTTTGACAAACCATTTTATTTTGAAATCAAAATCAAACTTCTACCATGTGAATGCATTCCTTGCCCGCCCTTGACCGTGGGCACGGCTATTCGAATAGTTTTTTACTCTGCAGAGTTTGTACACTTTACCCACAAGAGATAAATTATCTTAATAGTCAACATGCTTCCTTTGGCATAAGACCCAGATAAAATATCACAAAGCCTTTCACCTACTCCAGTATAGCTAGATACCACCCGCTAAGGTTTCACCACAACTCGAATCCACGAGTCGGAGCCCCCTCTTGCGCCGTATGAGTACAGTAAACCCTGTCCCTCACTATGAGTAACCAGTACACCCTGGCACTCAATACACCACTGGTGATATCTAAACTACACCTTTATAGGTTAGTTAGCTAGGTCGTACCCATATAGACTTGTGGTTGCACTGTTTTGCTCAGTTTGGACAAACACAAGCGTCGGTCCTTAATCGACCAGGGTGGCTCATTCACAAACCCAAAAATTCTCGTGCTAACTGCACCAGCCAAACCTTCCATCCACCCTTGTCAACTTTTCCCTTTGAACTTCATTTTTATTTTCAAATTAACAGTGGTAACATCCATTACCACTTTTCAAACAAATCAATTAACAATGGTAACATCCATTACCAATGTTCAAACAAACCATTGATCAAAACATTTAGCAAACATGCTTCTCATTTGACATTTTATATTGATTCGCTAAACTAAGCATTTGCTAGTATAAATTTAACAAAATGAAATACTAACTCATTATTGAGTCAAAGGGATATCCTAAGTTGACAATGGTACAAGGTAAACGATTTTCAATGGAAGGTATAACAATTTGGGCATTTAACTAAATTTTTCTAAAATCAAGTTATCCACTTTTACAACATAAGCATGCAATAATTTAAAATAACTACACAAATCATTTTGTAAATCATAGGAGCAAGATGGTCAAAGGAGACTTGCCTTCTTGAGCGTGGTTTGGTTCTTCTTGCTGCGACTCGACAAACACTTCGGAAACGTCGGTTTCTACGCGCGAAACAACAAAACAACCAAATAAATAAATACAAATAAAATCACAAAAATATAAAATATATACTGCAACTTAGATTATGCTTTTATACAAATTTAGAAATTTGAATCACTGGATTCGGAGATCGGACGAGGGAGAACGAGCGATTGGAAGTTTGATCGGTTTGGAAATTCCAGAAAATGCAAAACGGGGGAATATTCTCTGGAATCTTATTTTGGCTGATTTTTGGGGTATTTTGGAGTGTATGACACGTGGGACCAGGTTGTCATTGGGTGCCAAATTTTATTTTAATATTTTATGACGGGTGGGAGGAGGAAGAAGAAGAGGTTGAAGATGGATATGACATGTGGGTCCCATGTGTAATAGAGAGGAGAGGAAGTGAAGGGGTACGGGCCGTCGGTTTTGCGACACGTGGCAAGTGAGTGTATGAGAGGCTTTGGATTTTATGAAGGGGTAAGTTGTGGTGGATGGCTAGGATTAAAACGTGGAGAGAGATGAATTTCATCTGAGGGCGACACGTGGCGGCTAGGGATATATTGATTTTTATTTTCGGATTTAATTTCAGGAATTACTAGAAACTTTATTAATACTTCGAAAAATAATATTTAATGTCTAAAAATTCCAGAAAAATCATAGAATATTCCTGAAAGTATTTTAAACTTTAATAAAATATTTTTAATCTCAGATTTGAATTTAATAACTTTATAAAATACTTTTTAACTTTGAAAATTGATTTTAAATTCTAGAAAATTCTCAATAATTCCTTAAAAATTTAGGGAAGGCTAGGAAAAATATAATAAACTATTTTTGGCTTTAATAAAATATTTTAAACACATTTTCTTGCTTTAAAATTTTAAATAAACTCCAAATAAATCCGAATAAATCCAGATAAGACTCAAATACATTAAAATAATTAATAAAAATAAAATTTTTCAGAAAGCGAAAATTTGGGATGTGACAAACCTACCCCCCTTAGAAAGAATCTCGACCCCGAGATTCGGAAAGACCGGGAAATAGATCAGGAAACTCTGCTCGAAGATCCTCTTCACGCTCCCAGGTTGCTTCCGATTCTGGATGATTATTCCACTGCACCTTGCAAAATTTGATAGTCTTGTTTCTTGTACAGCGCTCTGCCTCTTCTAAAATCTTGACAGGAAATTCTGGATACGTCAAGTCTTCTTTTAAATCCACCTCTTCTAAAGGTATTAACTCCTCTGGTACTCTTAAGCACTTCTTCAACTGTGATACATGAAATACATCATGTACATCTGACAACTGAGGAGGAAGCTCTAACTGATATGCAACTTCACCTCTTCGGGCTATAACTAGAAATGGTCCGATATACCTTGGAGCAAGCTTTCCACTGACCTTGAAACGTCGCATCCCTTTTAAAGGTGACACCTTCAAATACACCTGATCCCCTGGTGCGAATTCCAACATTCTGCGACGATTATCTGCATAACTCTTTTGTCTGGTCTGTGCTATTTTCAATCGGTCTCGTATTAATCGAACTTGCTCTTCGGCTAGCTTCAAGACATCAGGTCCGAATACTAGACTTTCTCCAGTCTCTGACCAATATAATGGCGTTCTGCATTTCCTGCCATACAAGGCTTCAAACGGAGACATCTTCAGACTGGACTGATAACTGTTATTATAGGAAAATTCTGCATAGGGTAAACTTTGATCCCAACTAGCTTTGTTGGCTAATGCACACGCTCTTAGCATATCTTCCAATATCTGATTCACTCGTTCAGTCTGGCCATCTGTTTGAGGATGATAAGCAGTACTGAAATTTAAATTGGTGCCCAAAACTTCATGAAGTTTCTGCCAAAATCTTGAGGTAAATTGCGTTCCTCTATCCGATACGATCTTCTTTGGAACTCCATGCAGACATACAATTCTTGACATATAGAGCTCTGCCAATCTATCTCCTGAATAGGTAGTCTTTACAGGTATGAAATGTGCAACCTTTGTTAAGCGATCCACTATAACCCAGATTGAATCATACCCTGACTTGGTTCTTGGTAGTCCTGTTATGAAATCCATTCCGATTTCCTCCCATTTCCATTCAGGTATCTGCAGAGGTTGCAAAAGACCGGCAGGTCGTTGGTGCTCTGCTTTAACCCTTTGACATATATCACATAAAGCTACATATTCTGCAATTTCTCGTTTCATACTGGTCCACCAGTAACTTTCCTTTAGATCTTGGTACATCTTTGTACTTCCGGGATGAATGGAATATCCTGATTCATGTGCTTCCTTTAGAATTAAATCTTTTATTTCCTTTCTCTCCGGTACTAAAATCCTTTTTCCGAACCAAAGAGTTCCTTCTTCATCTTCTGAGAATCCAGGTGCTTTGCCTTTCTTCATGTTATCTTTTATTTCTTTAACATACTCATCTTCTTTTTGAGCTGCCTTGATCTGATCTTCTAAAGTGGGTTGAACCTTTAATGTAGACAGAATTCCTTCATTTATCACTCCCAAATTGAGGCGCTGAAATTCTTCACGAAGAGTTGACTGACTGTCTTGAATCAACATATTGCTAACATGGATCTTCTGACTTAAAGCATCTGCAACTACATTGGCCTTTCCTGGATGATAGTGTATTCCCACATCATAATCCTTTATCAGTTCAAGCCATCTTCTTTGTCTCAGATTAAGATCGGGTTGAGTGAATATATACTTTAGACTTTTATGATCCGTATATATTTCACACCGATTACTAATTAGATAATGCCTCCACAACTTTAGAGCATGCACTACAGCAGCTAGCTCTAAATCATGAGTGGGGTAATTCTCCTCATGAGGTCTTAACTGCCTTGATGCATAAGCAACAACCTTTCCTTCTTGCATTAGTACACATCCAAGACCTTGTTTTGATGCGTCACAATAAACTTCAAAATCTTTTCTAATATCCGGTAACCGCAGAACTGGTGCTGAAGTTAACCTCTTCTTTAACTCTTGAAAACTATCTTCACAGGATTTACTCCATTCAAATTTCTTCTCTTTCTTTAACAGCTGGGTTAAAGGTCTGGCAATCTTGGAAAAACCTTCAATGAATCGACGATAGTAACCAGCTAAACCCAGAAAACTTCTGATCTCGGTTACTGTCTTGGGTGGAGTCCAATTTAATACATCCTTAACTTTTCCAGGATCTACAGATACTCCTTCTGCTGAAATTACGTGTCCCAAAAACTCAATTTCCTTTAACCAAAACGCACACTTGCTAAACTTGGCATATAACTGGTGTTCACGGAGTCTTTGCAACACTATCCTTAGATGATCCTCATGTTCTTTATCGTTTTTCGAATAGATAAGAATGTCATCTATAAAGACAACAACAAACTTATCTAAATAATCCATAAATACTTTATTCATCAAATTCATGAAGTATGCCGGGGCATTTGTCAGACCGAAAGACATCACCGTATACTCATATAGTCCATATCTTGTGGCGAAGGCTGTCTTTGGTATATCTTCTGGTCTAATCTTCAACTGGTGATATCCTGACCGAAGATCAATCTTGGAGAAGACGCTTGATCCTTTGAGTTGATCGAACAGATCGTCGATCCGGGGTAAGGGATACTTATTCTTTATAGTTACTTCATTTAAAGCTCTATAGTCCACGCACATACGCTGACTACCATCCTTCTTGTTTACCAAAAGTACTGGGGCTCCCCAAGGTGAAGAACTTGGTCTAATGAAAATTTTCTCTTGTAATTCTTGAATCTGCCTCTTGACTTCAGCTAAATCATCAGCTGACATCCGATAAGGTCTTTTTGATATTGGGGCTGTACCAGGTACCAGATTTATAACAAATTCAATCTCTCGATCTGGTGGCAATCCTGGCAAATCCTCAGGGAAAACATCAGGGTATTCGCAAGCTACCGACACATCCTCCAACTTTTTCCCTTTTAAGTTGGTTAACATACTGTTCTTCTTTGAGTGCATAACTGCCTCATGTCTTATCTGAATTCCGTCAGAATTGGTAAGAATAATGGCACGATTGGCACAATTTATCTGTCCTTTATACTTGATCAACCAATCCATACCAAGTATTATATCTATGCCATCGGAGTCTATTATAATAAGGTTCGCTAGGAACTTTACTCCATTTATAATTATGGTTGCACTATTGTACTTTGTGGAACTTTATGGTCATGCTTCTTGCGTGGCGTTCAGCTTCCTTCATGATTCTATCTTGTTGTTCAATGCTCTGAGGTATTCCTTTAACTGAGAAATATGGAAGATAACAACAAATCGGATTGGTACATCTTTAGTCGCCTGCAAGCTTTGGGTTAACTTCAATTGCCCTTATCATATCGATTAATTCAGTATTCCACCAAAAGGGCTTAACTTCTAGTGTTCATCCGACAAAAGACATAATTATTTCATCTTTTCAAAGGTGCTTCATTGCAGAATCATATACCACCAATGCACCTCATTGATCTCACATTGGTTTCCACAAATAATCCCATAAAATTTTATTGTCTATACTTATTCGAATTTGACGGCAAACCATAGAGTTCTTCTAATAAGAATCCAATGATGTTGTAATCTGTGATTTTCACCAATACTTTATGATCCTTGTCTAATCCAATAGATTCATAACTCCCATAATTAATTTAAATCCTCCAGCTTAACCATTTGAACATCATTAAATGATTTAGTCAATTCATAAATTAAAATCCAATTATCTAACAATGATATGATAAATCCACAAATTTCAAATCAACATATCAAAACCCACTTTTCGATGATAAGATTAATCCACCAAAATCAACTTCTCGAAAATCATCATTTTGGTTCCACCAAATTTGAGTGAATCTGAGTACCACAATTAATTCTTATCGAACAATCTATCTTCCATATTTGACTTAAATCCACCAAACTTAAGCCTTCAATCATCCTTAAATGATATATTCAATCTCATAAATTAAAATCCAGTTATCTTTCAACGATCTGATAAATCCACGAGTTTCAAATCAATATCCCCTTTGCAATGACAAGAGTAATCCACCAGATATCTAAGTGTATTATCTTCCAGAATTGCACTGGTATCCACTCATCATCAATAGGTCTACCAAACTATGATAATCAATTAATTCCACAAAATTTATCCGCTCTTCATGATTCAACCAAATCAGACAAAATTGATGTCATAAATTGTTTATGATAATCCAATCTTTTAATTTCCACCTTTACTATATCAAATTCTTAATATTAATTCTCCAATGATCACAAATAAATCCTTCAACTAAAATCTTGTTTTACATCCAATTACTCCTTTCAATCCAAGATAATAAATCCAAGGCACCAAGTTTGGATACTTCTCATGATCTAATTAGTTCCACCAAGTTCAATAATGTGATCATTTCTAAGATCTATTCAATCCACAAGTGTTACAACTTTCATATTTATTCATAATCCATTGGTATCTGCAAATATACCTTTATTACTTTCGAATCACCCAAGAATTATCCAATCTTGTCAATTCTAAATCCAAATATATCACACTAGCAACAATCCTTCAAATTACCTAACTTGACATCTAAGAATTAGGATGACTTTCCTGATAAGAGTACTTTCCGTAAATTTAGTGATCTTCCATATATTCTTAGTTCTCAAATATTTTCCAAGCTTGGACTACTATAGAAGAATTTGGAACTTGCACCATCTGAAGCAGCAACGAGGATTAGCACAAGGTAAGAGGGAAGTAGCATAGGTAAGAGGTTGGGGGAACAACTAAATAACATCCCAAACAAACACACAAGAGATAAGCAAACTCCAACCAGAAGGAACTTAGCTCAAAAACAAAAATAGTTTTTAAAGATGGCTGTACTACAAGTACACAAAGACTTGGTACAGTCCATCTAACACCAACAAGCAATATACATAAGCGTTCTAAAATCGTAGAGCTTTACTTGGGTACTATAAACAAAGGAACTACTCTTCAAATCTTCATGACGACACGGTCCTCTGGGTGCTTCACAGACTTGATCTCTCTAACCCATCTATAGAAATTACAAAGGAAAGTGGATACAATTACCATTCTTAAAAGTGAGCAAACATATAGATAAGATAGAATATCCTGACGAAGGTAAGGATAGAAAGAAGAGAAAAGATGAGAAGAGCACATTATTAAATTTTTATTTTATAAAATAATATTTGAAGCTTTTCTAATAACGACCATTCTAACTAGGTTACGCCCTACAGTCAAATTGGCTCTGATACCACTTCTGTGAGACCCCGGAGTAGAAACTCCTGGACTCCCTGTGCATTACAGTACTAGTCCCAGATCAACGCTAGTACACACAGTTCAAACAGAAAAGATGATACATTGCCAACAACGCTTTATTATCATAATCGAGATTACAGACCTCGAAGCCTTTATTACAAATGAGGTTTTAAGACCTCACACCAAACAGAAAATTACAGCGGAAGCAAAAAGAAACTAAAGCAAGACCCATCAATACGCCACAGGCAATTGACTGGGGAAACGCAACCTAGTTCTTCGGAAAGCCTTCGACGAATCCATCCACGAAGTAGTCGTAGTCCACCTCTTGAGCTTCGATCTCCTCTGAGAGTTAATTTGAAGTGTAGCACGTGAGTACATGAATGTACTCCGCAAGTCTTGGGAAAGATGCATAGATGCAAGGCTTCACAAAGGAAGGCTATATGGTTCTTTTGCATAAATCAGCATTTTATTTCAAATCTACATAATTACTTCAAAGGCCATTTGATAAACATCTTTGTTTTTCATAAATGAAATTAGATAAATAACTTAGTGAAGGTTAAACCACCAACACTAATATCTCAGGCTATCTGCCAACTTTCAAAAACCTCAGGTTAAACCACCTGATCTGGTTACACCACCAGATTTAAATCACGAGAGTTACACCACTCCCGAGTTTGACAAACCATTTTATTTTGAAATCAAAATCAAACTTCTACCATGTGAATGCATTCCTTGCCCGCCCTTGACCGTGGGCACGGCTATTCGAATAGTTTTTTACTCTGCAGAGTTTGTACACTTTACCCACAAGAGATAAATTATCTTAATAGTCAACATGCTTCCTTTGGCATAAGACCCAGATAAAATATCACAAAGCCTTTCACCTACTCCAGTATAGCTAGATACCACCCGCTAAGGTTTCACCACAACTCGAATCCACGAGTCGGAGCCCCCTCTTGCGCCGTATGAGTACAGTAAACCCTGTCCCTCACTATGAGTAACCAGTACACCCTGGCACTCAATACACCACTGGTGATATCTAAACTACACCTTTATAGGTTAGTTAGCTAGGTCGTACCCATATAGACTTGTGGTTGCACTGTTTTGCTCAGTTTGGACAAACACAAGCGTCGGTCCTTAATCGACCAGGGTGGCTCATTCACAAACCCAAAAATTCTCGTGCTAACTGCACCAGCCAAACCTTCCATCCACCCTTGTCAACTTTTCCCTTTGAACTTCATTTTTATTTTCAAATTAACAGTGGTAACATCCATTACCACTTTTCAAACAAATCAATTAACAATGGTAACATCCATTACCAATGTTCAAACAAACCATTGATCAAAACATTTAGCAAACATGCTTCTCATTTGACATTTTATATTGATTCGCTAAACTAAGCATTTGCTAGTATAAATTTAACAAAATGAAATACTAACTCATTATTGAGTCAAAGGGATATCCTAAGTTGACAATGGTACAAGGTAAACGATTTTCAATGGAAGGTATAACAATTTGGGCATTTAACTAAATTTTTCTAAAATCAAGTTATCCACTTTTACAACATAAGCATGCAATAATTTAAAATAACTACACAAATCATTTTGTAAATCATAGGAGCAAGATGGTCAAAGGAGACTTGCCTTCTTGAGCGTGGTTTGGTTCTTCTTGCTGCGACTCGACAAACACTTCGGCAACGTCGGTTTCTACGCGCGAAACAACAAAACAACCAAATAAATAAATACAAATAAAATCACAAAAATATAAAATATATACTGCAACTTAGATTATGCTTTTATACAAATTTAGAAATTTGAATCACTGGATTCGGAGATCGGACGAGGGAGAACGAGCGATTGGAAGTTTGATCGGTTTGGAAATTCCAGAAAATGCAAAACGGGGGAATATTCTCTGGAATCTTATTTTGGCTGATTTTTGGGGTATTTTGGAGTGTATGACACGTGGGACCAGGTTGTCATTGGGTGCCAAATTTTATTTTAATATTTTATGACGGGTGGGAGGAGGAAGAAGAAGAGGTTGAAGATGGATATGACATGTGGGTCCCATGTGTAATAGAGAGGAGAGGAAGTGAAGGGGTACGGGCCGTCGGTTTTGCGACACGTGGCAAGTGAGTGTATGAGAGGCTTTGGATTTTATGAAGGGGTAAGTTGTGGTGGATGGCTAGGATTAAAACGTGGAGAGAGATGAATTTCATCTGAGGGCGACACGTGGCGGCTAGGGATATATTGATTTTTATTTTCGGATTTAATTTCAGGAATTACTAGAAACTTTATTAATACTTCGAAAAATAATATTTAATGTCTAAAAATTCCAGAAAAATCATAGAATATTCCTGAAAGTATTTTAAACTTTAATAAAATATTTTTAATCTCAGATTTGAATTTAATAACTTTATAAAATACTTTTTAACTTTGAAAATTGATTTTAAATTCTAGAAAATTCTCAATAATTCCTTAAAAATTTAGGGAAGGCTAGGAAAAATATAATAAACTATTTTTGGCTTTAATAAAATATTTTAAACACATTTTCTTGCTTTAAAATTTTAAATAAACTCCAAATAAATCCGAATAAATCCAGATAAGACTCAAATACATTAAAATAATTAATAAAAATAAAATTTTTCAGAAAGCGAAAATTTGGGATGTGACAGGTTTCAAGACCGTACTATAATTCATTAGTTTCTTAACGGTTTCAGGAGGCAGCTACATGCAATTAGATGTCCTTACTCAACAAAGGCATGCAACACAAAAGACATTGAAACACATAGTAATTTTGGTTATCAATATCTCTTTTATGTAACATCCACTGTATTTTTTCTCCATTTTATAGATATTAATGAGTGTGAGCTTGGAGAAAATAATCCTTGCCATGGTGGGACATGCTATGACATAGAAGGTGACTACAAGTGTAAATGCAATTTTGGACGAAGAAAAAATGGTAAAAGTGATAAGGATTGTCAACCCATACTGTCCGAATCAGCTATAGTAGTAATCGGTAAGGCCCTCTTCATATAATAATTTGCCCTTTTATGGTTTGTGAAATCTTGACTGACACAACAATAATAACACAATATATGTTTTCAGCAACAATCTGTGCCATCTCAATTTTGGCGGTCCTACTAATCTTCTTTCACATGGAGCGTGAGAAAAGGAAGCTTAGAGATTTTTTTGAAAAAAATGGTGGTCAACTAATTAAAAACATTGGCATTAAGATATTCACAAAGGATGAGATGGACCAAATCACAAAGAATTACAGCACAATCCTTGGAAAGGGTGGCTTTGGTGAGGTCTACATGGGAACTACTGACAACAACCAACAAGTAGCGGTCAAGCGCTCCATTACAGTTGACGAGGCACGCAAAAAGGATTTTGCAAATGAGATTACCATTCAAGCTCAAATCAGTCACAAGAATGTGGTTAGACTCTTGGGTTGTTGCTTGGAGACAAATATTCCAATGTTGGTCTATGAGTTCATCCCTAAAGGGAGCCTCTACGATGTGCTTCACGGTAATATTACTAATGCTGGTAATGTTGTAAAACATCCTCTCTCACTACAAGCACGTCTAGGAATCGCTATTGAATCCACGGAAGCGTTAGCCTACATGCATTCATCTGCTAGTCAAAAGATCCTTCACGGAGATGTCAAGTCAAGCAACATTCTCCTGGATGACAAGTTCACACCAAAGGTGTCAGACTTCGGAATATCCAGACTCCTAACTATAAACAAACACCACACTAAGTTCGTGATAGGGGATGCAAACTACATAGATCCTGTGTATATGAACACAGGCCTTCTTACGGAGAAGAGTGATGTATATAGCTTTGGAATTGTGCTTCTGGAACTCATCACCAGGAAGAAGGCAACGTATGACGGTAATCAGAGACTCTCGTTAAACTTTGTTAAGTCTTACATGACAGAGAGTAGGGCCAGGGAGATGTTTGATGAGGAAATCATGTCTACTGAAGCCATAGATTGCCTTGAGATGATTGGTCGAATCGCTGTTCAATGCCTTAAAGAAGATGTGAATGAGAGGCCCACCATGAAGCAAGTTTTGAAGCATCTTCATTTGGTGAGAAAGGAATGGATGCAAAGGAAAGGGCAAATGATTTAGGATCAAGTTGATCAGACAGCCATTCACCGATAGAATTAATCTTATTTTTGGTAAGGTCGGTTTATTTTGGAGAGTTTGTTTCGTATTTAGAAAATATTTGTTATAGATACTATAGTTGGTTTGTTATCCCTTCTAGATACGTAGAGTTTGTGTCAAATGTGTTTAATCATTTGCTTTAAACAAAAAAGGCACTTTGTAATCCGTTTTAGTTGAGAGAGAGAGAAAAGAAAACCGAAAGTGCTTTGTGCACCGGGAAAAATATCCATCTATTCTTCCTCGGTTTGTATTCATTCTACTGTTTTGTTTGTTGTTATCTCTCCAGAAGCAGGGTGAGAAGATAGATGTGTTGCTATGCTTTGCATGTCCATGATGTAGGGTTGGAAGGCTTATGCTATCCATCGTGATGAAAGTAGGACTGTAAACAAGCCGGGCTCAAGCGAGCTTGGCCTTCTAGGCTCGAACTCGGTAGAAGCTTGAGCCGAGCTTGAGTTGAAGTCCGAGCTTGGACCTGGGCTCGAGCTCAGCTCGGCCTAAGCTCGAGTAGGCTCGAGCTCGGCTCGTTGAAACTCGATAACAATTAAAATAATTTATTATGCATTATTTTACAATAATAAGAAAATTTTGAGTTCGACCTCGGCTCTAATAAGCTCGATAACAGTCAAAATAATTCAAACATACACTAATTTTCAACAATAAGAAAAGCTCGAGCTCGAATTTAGCTTGAGTAAGCTCGGTAAGAGTTAATATGTATCACTATTTAAGCTCGAATCGAGTCTCGCAAACTATTCAAGCTCAGCTCGGTGAAACTCACGAGCTCGAGATCAAGCTTGAGTTTGGTTCATTTAAAGTTCGAGCCGAGCTCAAATCAAACCTAGAACAAGTCGAATTCAAATATCTCGCGAGTTTCAATCTTTTTTTATAGCCTTAGATGGAAGACAAAGAGTGGAGGGCCGAGCGCATCACGTTGACTAGGAGGGTCATGTCGGCAGTTCACAGGGCTCAGCAGTCCCACCGGAGAGAAGACTAGGAACGGCTCAAACTGACTTTAGAGCATGAAAGTTCACATGTCCATACCTAGCATGCCAACGCCATGCCTCTTCAGTGCTTCTTGGCAGTTCACGTTGGCATGCCAGTTCACGTTGGCATCCACGAGATCATGCAGTACGCACAAAAACTTGAGGATTGGATGTGCTCGGCCATGCTAGCAACTACCATTTACAATCATGTCCTAATAGATTTTCATTCCAAACAGCACATGGATAAAAATAATTATGCTTGTGTTAGATTTCATGAATGTTTTGTCAAGATAAATTATTTATATGTTTGCATTGATTTTGGATGTATAGTTTAAGAGATTTTTCATATTCCGATAAATATTTGTGACTGTATTCATTTCGATTCGTATTCATTCCGTATCTGTATTTGATATTATTCGTATTTGTATTCATATCCGAGGTATCCGTATTCGTATCCGCATCCGAGAAAAATATGAAAACAAATATGATAAAAATATTATCCATCCGTATTCGATCCGTTTACATCCCTACATCCATCACCTGTCACCAAACACCAAACTCTCTCTTCTTCTCTCGCAGAGCAACAAGCCAAGCCACCTGACCCATCTAATCTAGGGATGTAAAAATGACGAATCCCACGAGATCATGCAGTACGCACAAAAACTTGAGGATTGGATGTGCTCGTCCATGCTAGCAACTATTATTTACAATAATGTCCTAATAGATTTTCATTCCAAACAGCACATGGTTAAATTTAAATAGCAAGAAGAAGCAGTCATAAAAAATGAAACCATAGCCACCGTTTGGTCAAACATGGCTTAATGCTCGCACATAGTATCTGTATGCCCATGTTTGATAGCGATAGCAACATCAAATACATGGTGCTACACATTCGAGCTAGTCATAAACAAGGTGATGCTGGGACCTGCGATTCAAAGTCGCGTATAAATTTACACATCGCTAGCTGTATTACTATTGATGTTTGTTAATTTTGTCTTGCATGCCATTACAATTACTATAGCAGAATTACCACGTGGACTTTTTCTAATAAAAAATGGATTTTCGGCACACTATTTCTCTCTCCCAATGTTTAGAGAATAAAATATTGGTTGATGGTGGTGTGTTTGCGCAACCAAACTAAATGCATGTCCCTTCCATGAATACTTAAAAATAACCAATGGTTTCTAGTTTAGTGTTTCTTTCTGCACTGATTACTTAGAAGTTAGGGCCTTTTAGATTAACTTTTAGCTTTAACATTACCCTGATCAACTCGGCTTCGGCTTCTGGTTTCTGGCTTATTTTTCACTATTCATAAGTTTCGTCTTTTTCTGAACTTTTGGCTTTTTGTTGAGCTTTTTTGCCGGTTCATTTTTTTCTCGTATTTGTTTGTATTATACGTAATGGGCTAACATATTTTTTATATTTTTATATTTTTTTAAATTTAATTATGCTAAATAAGCCTCTGTCAGCTACAGTGCTTTTTTCAGCCAGCTACAGTGTTTTCAGCCATAAGCCATGAGTTTTTCAGCCGAACCGATCACCACCAATTACCTTTAACTTATAAATGATAATAGCTTACAGAGAAACTTGTAAAAAGAAAAATATTCATGTGTAATTTTGGCCAATATAAATGAAATTACTATAGTGTGTACTACAATTAATTAGTAGACCTTATCTTAAAAAACACTCCGTTTTAAAACTAATAGTATAGAAAGCCAATATAGACAGGGGCCTAGATCCCATCTAACATAAGTCCTCAGCCCTGCTCAATATGGTTTATAAGTCGTGGTTTCTTATTTTTGTTTTGCATTGTAACGGCTAAAAATGCACTGCAGGAGCTGTTAGCTTTTTCTAAGTAATTAAAATAACAAAAATGAAAAAAATAAATAGAGGTTATATTATTACAGACAATGCAAAAGAATAAAAAGAAAAACGGCTAAAAAAAGACCAAAAAACAAAAGAAATCAGAGTTGAAACCGTTGGAAACAGTACCTATATATATATATATATATATATATATATATATATATATATATATAGGAAAATTACGTAATGCACCATGGTGCCTAGGCACCAACATCCGATACACGTGTATGATTGATAATTTTTTTGAGTTTGGGTATGAAAATGTTTTATACCCTTGATATATTTATGGTAAGTTAGTTTTGAACTCAGTTCAAACTAGTTTGAACTACTTTTGAGTTCAATGCAACTACAGTGAGTATATACCATAAAAATAGTTCAAACTAATTAAACTGAAGTTGAATTTAAATTTTTTCGGAGTTTGATATCTCAAATATACTTTTTTATGGGTATATGAAGATACCCACATCAAACGTTGCGAATCTCGAAGCAAATCAACGGGTATTGATATTGGTGCCTAGGCACCATGGTGCATGAAACACTCGTCATATATATATATATATATATATATATATATATATATATATATATATATATATATATATATATATATATATATATATATATATATATAATATTATCAATATCTCCTCATTCTCCTACGTTAGTGCACCCAAGAGACGCCTAACACCAACCATGCCACCTTCGAGTCGAGTCCACCTCGCGCGCGCGCTCTGCGCTGCGCTCGCCGTTCCCGGAGCTAGCCATAAACAAGGTGATGGTGAGACCTGCGATCAACGTTGCGTATAAATTTACACATCACTAGTTGTATTACTATTGATGTTTATTAATTTTGTCCTGCATGCCATTACAATTACTATAGCAGCATTACCACGTGGACTTTTTTTTAAAGAAAAAATGGATTTTCTGTGTACTATTTTTCTCTCCCATTGTTTAGAGAATAAAATATTGGTTGATGATGGTGTGTTTCTGCGATCTAACCAAATGTATGTTCCTTCCATGAATAATTAAATATTACCAATGGTTTCTAGTTTAATTTTTCTTTCTGCACTGGTTGTTTAAAAGTTAGGGTGTTCATATTTAACTTTTACTTTTAGTTTTAGCTTATAAATAGTAACAGTTTATAGAAAAACTTATAAAGAGAGAAATGCTCGTGTGCAATTTTTACAGATATAAATGAAGTTGATATAGTATGTACTACAATCAACTAGTAGACTCCGACTTAAAAAGACACTTGTTTGAAAGTTCGGTACGGTAGAAAAGTCATTTACTGTAGAAAACCAATGAACAGGGCCTAGATCCCATCTAACACAAGTCATCTATCTCTGCTTAATATGGATTATGAGCTGTGGCTTCTGATTTTTTTACATTGCAGCAGCTATTAGTTTTTTCTGAATAATTAAATTAATAAAAAATTATATTATTACGGATAATATAAAAGAAATAAGGAAAAAACTAAAATGAAAAATGAAAAAAACAAAATTAAGAAACCATAAGTTGAAACCGTTGGAAACGGTGCCTATACATAATATTATCAAGATCTCATTCTCCTACGCTACGTGCACCCAAAGAGAGACACGTAACACCAACCACACCTCCTCCGAGTCGAGTCCAGCTCGCGCGCGCGCTCTGCGCTGCGCTCGCCGTTCCCGGAGCTTCGAGAACCCTCGACTCGCCGCCGCCATGGCGCGCAAGAAGATCCGGGAGTACGACTCCAAGCGCCTCCTCAAGGAGCACCTCAAGCGCCTCGCCGGCATCGACCTCCAGACCCTCTCCGCCCAGGTCAGTACGTCGTGATCTGAAATGTCTTTTTTGGATGATCCCTCGTTGGATCTTCACATTTTTGGCTGCCGCGCTTGATCTGGGCGCCTGTGGTTCGGGCTGGAAGAGCGTAAAGATCCGATTTTTATGAGCGGCTAGCTAGTGATGCACTGACATTTGTAAGTTTTAGGACCAAATAGTTCGTTGTTTAGGATTTTTTTGTGAGAGAAAATATAATTATTTTTTTTGTTGGTATTAGAATGGGGATCTGGCTAGAGATCGTGTAAATAAGCGATTTGCATTGGCGATCGATAGTTTCATGACGGGCAATGTTCTTGGTTCGGTATTTTGGAAGTAGCTTGTAAAGGTGCATGCCATTTTTATTTGAATTATGAGCAATGGTTGCTGCAGTTTGATACTGGCAGTCGTATTAGGTACGAGTCTTGCAAAACTACTGCTTTCTTAGTTAGATCTATATTTTTGTTTCTCTGTGTGATTTGTTTGTTGAGGTATGTGTAAATCATTTATTTATTTCATAACCCGGATCCGTTGGGCGATGACAGGGACACTCAGCTTATTGTTTCTTGGGGATTGGAGTAATTAGGTAACCGTAGAATAGAATCTTTTCTTATTGTGTACTTGGGCTAGTTACAGCCAAATCATTTCTTTTGTTACTTTTGGAATCGTCAAGAGTAGGAACGGCTCAAACTGACTGGTTTGAATGAGATAAACTGTACTCTGGTTTATTTCAGTCTTAATAATAGTTCTGATTTGATGTAGCATCTTGTTGTTTGATGTTTGACAATATTAGTTTCACTGATTTTGTAACTTGCTTTTTGAAAGGTTACACAATCAACGGACTTCGCAGAGCTTGTGAACCAGCAACCATGGCTGTCAACCACAAAGTTGGTCGTGAAGCCCGACATGCTGTTTGGGAAGCGTGGGAAGAGTGGCCTTGTGGCTCTCGACCTAGATATTGCTCTAGTCAAGGAGTTTGTGAAGGAGCGGCTGGGAGTTGAGGTAGTTTCTTTATGTAATTCAATGCCAGTTCACACTTTATCCTCTATGTGCTTCATGAATTGAGTTGTTTCTGATCTATTGGGGCTATTCAGGTTGAGATGGGCGGCTGCAAGGCTCCAATTACGACCTTCATTGTTGAGCCTTTTGTGCCCCATGATCAAGAGTACTACCTTTCGATTGTGTCGGAGAGGCTGGGCAGCACCATTAGCTTCTCGGTGTGTGGAGGGATTGAGATCGAGGAGAACTGGGACAAGGTTAAGACAATCTTTCTTCCCACCGAGAAGCCAATGACACCTGATACATGTGCTCCCTTGATTGCTACCCTTCCATTGGAGGTACTTATATTGTGTCATTACTTCCTCCTTACCTCATGCAGTTGATCTTCTTTCTCGTTTCATTGTCTGTTTGAGCATCAGGCACGTGGAAAAATTGGTGATTTCATTAAAGGAGTGTTTGCTGTCTTCCAAGGTACTATAGCTTTGGAGGAAGTTCACTTGCAATTGCCATTTGTAGTAGTTTTGTTTGTTGGTAGCTTTTTTGACTTGTCGTATTCACAAGGATATGCTCCTTTTTGCAGACTTGGATTTCTCATTTCTTGAGAGTTGAGATGAACCCATTCACAATGGTGAACGGGGAGCCATATCCTCTGGATATGAGAGGAGAATTAGATGACACAGCAGCTTTCAAGAACTTCAAGAAGTGAGTTTCAGGCTTCCTGAGGACATGATTTCTTGATGTGATTATTGAATTAAATCTTACTCATCAATGTGCAGGTGGGGGAGCATAGAATTCCCTCTACCATTCGGAAGAGTTCTCAGCCCTACTGAAAGTTTTATCCATGAACTGGATGAGAAGGTATCCACATCTGAAATTACACTTTTGATCTTTCTGTTTTTCCCCCTGAAGTTTGGGTTACCAATACATTATCATCACTTAGGGTTGCAAATGAATGTAAATACGATAACTATATGTTTTGTTGAGTAATGCGCTAAATGTGATATGGCATTGTCATTCTTTCAGACGAGTGCGTCTCTGAAGTTCATAGTTTTGAACCCAAAGGGGCGCATCTGGACAATGGTTGCAGGAGGTGGTGCCAGTGTCATATATGCTGATACAGTAAGCATGAGTTCTTGTCTGATTTTAACTTAGCTATGGAATTTTTTTCATGTTGCATCTGTTCACCTGAATTAGGCTTGTATGCAAAATTAATTTTTTTTTGTTTGTTTATCAGGTTGGAGATTTGGGATATGCTTCAGAGTTAGGAAATTATGCAGAGTATAGTGGTGCTCCCAATGAGGAGGAGGTTCTGCAGTATGCTAGAGTAGTACTTGATGTAAGCACTCAAGATAACTTTATCGCGCTGTTCTTCACTCCATGTAGGTTCATCAGGTAACCATAATATTCAATGCAGTGTGCGACTGCTGATCCTGATGGCCGCAAGAGAGCCCTTCTCATTCGAGGGGGTATAGCTAACTTCACTGATGTTGCTGCCACATTCAATGGCATCATTCGGGCCTTAAGAGAGAAGGTACATAGGACCACTCAATATAGAACTCTGGCTAATGTTCTCTTTTCCCTGGCACCACTTCCACATCTATTCACCTGATTGTTAATTCACTTTAATATTTACTTTCAGGAATCCAAGTTGCAGGCTTCAAGAATGCACATTTATGTTCGACGAGGTGGTCCAAATTACCAAACTGGGCTGGCTAAAATGCGTAAGCTTGGTGCGGAACTCGGTGTTCCAATTGAGGTACTGATCTAGTATCTCCATGGTTATGAAAATCTTTTAGCTCAGAATAAGAAAGTAGTTGTGAAAGAGAAGATTCATCCGTTTGTTGTTGGTAGTTGTGAATCACCTTCTCCACAGTGGACATAGATGCACTGATTCTGATTTGAACAATCAACTCCACTGCAGGTCTATGGACCAGAAGCGACAATGACTGGAATCTGCAAACAAGCAATTGAATGCATCATGGCTGCAGCATAAATTTGGATGTAGTTGTGGTAGCTTGGGATCTGCAAACAAGCAATTGAATGTGTCATGGCTGCTGCGTAAATCAGGATATAGTTGTGGTAGTTTGGGATCAGCAAACAAGCAATTGAATGTGTCATCGCTGCAGCATAAATGAGATCATAGTTGCAGTAGTTCACCTCAGATGGTTGATTTGTTTTTTGCAGACTAGTCGTACTGAGAAGTTGTTTGAGCGAAACCTGCATAGATTATTCTTGCAAAGAAATTACTGTTGTAATGCAATAAACGAAAGAGTAGCGTTTCCTGTTTTTGGTATGCTGATTGAGCTAAATTGCACCCTGTCTCACCAAATTGTAATGTTCTTGATTCGATCACCACATACAGAACCTTAATTTCGTATCCATGGTTGTGTTTACAGAACCTTAATTTTGCATCCATGATTGTGTTTACTGAACTAGTTCCATACGAGCAACACAGCTCAGTTTGCGTTGATGATAAGATTCAGCAACCCAATACATTTCGATTGAATTGATCCATTATTATGATTAGAAGATCAAAGAGGCTGTAGAGTGCAGTTGGATAGGTGTTCTGCAATATAGTGTGTAGTTTGCTCTCAGAACGATCGTTACACCTCACACAAAAATTTAATCGCCTGATGAAGATAGTTGGATAGATGTTCTGCAATATAGTGTGTAGTTTGCTCTCAGAACGATCGTTACACCTCACACAAAAATTTAATCGTCTGATGGAGATGCGTATCTCTGATTGGACCCTGCTTGCTCAAGATACAGTTTTGGAATCATAAACTCGAGCCTGAAGTTTCGGGTTTTGACCAAGCTTATGCTGTTTTCGCACAATGAAAGTAAACTGGGCAGGAAATCAATAAAATATTATGAACTTATGACTTTTCGAGAGATATTGGAGAAAAACTAGAGGCAAAATGACAATTTTCGTTTAGTATGTCACTGCCACACACTTGGCTCGTCAGTCCGTTGCAAGAACTGCTGCGACAGACATGATGAAAGTATAGTGTTCAAACTGTCCTGGAGGAGCAATTTGTAGGTTAAATGCGATCCCTGTTGGTGTGGTATTTTTCACAGCTATTATAGGCGACACTCATTCAACACCTAGCGTACCAATTGACCTCGACACAATTTCAGAATGGTTCCATATTCACGTTACCAGTATAATCAAGATTGCCGCAGAAGCATATAGCAACGTTACTGCTTTCAGTCTGAGGATATAAAAAAAAAACTTTTCAACTAACGTAAGATTGAAAATTCCAATGCTAACCATGTGTGCCAGCAAACATTACCACACAAACACTGTAAACAAATAAGAATTTTGCTGGAAAATGAATTAAACATTGAGTAACAGTGATAAGACTAAAATCATCATAAAAATCAAGAAAGCCCAATGCAGTAGCCAGTAGATGCATTTTATTTGTACACTTGAAATTCTAGTACATTACACACGCGAAAAGTCAGAAGTTCACAATATTTTATTGATTTCCTTCCCAGTTTACTTTCATTGTGCCAAAATAGCATAAGCTTGGTCAAAACCCAAAACTTAAGGCTCGAGTTTATGTATCTTGACCAAGCAGGGTCCAATCAGAGATACGAATCTCTATCAGACGATTAAATTTTTGTGTGTGAGGTGTAACGATCGTTCTGAGAGCAAACTACACACTGTAAACGGCTACCGACTGCCCTCTACAGCCTCTTTGATCTTCTGATCATGGTAATGGATCAATTCAATTGAAATGTATCGGGTTGCCGAATCTGATCATCAACGTAACACTAAGCTCCTAAAGGACAGAGTTTCTTGTAAGTTGCTCGAGCCTCTCAATGCTTGGTTATAATATGCTTAACTCTAGTTTCTTTGTTGTCAGCTTTGAGCCAGGTTTTTGTTCTTATTTCTTTGTTGTTTGTTTGGATTCTATGAGTCTTTTTAGTTCTTTCCTTTTGGGGTCCTATGGTCCCCTTTTTCTTTTGTAATATTTGTAATTTCTTTAAGTTTTAATAATAGAGCTCTCTCCTACTGTTCTCATAAAAAAAAACAACTATATGCTCATCACTTAAGAATCCTGTCAAGTAGCTATATAGCATTTCCCCATGTGATTTGCTGAGTATGATTGATTGTACTCATTCTTGCAATATTTCCACCACAACAGATGACAGAAGAAAAGAGGATGTTGTAAGTTCTCGTGTTAGGGTTACGACCGCACTCAAGCGTTTCTATAGAGTTTTCTTCGGTTCTTCTAAATATAAGTTAAATTTTGGGTTTGAGCGCCCGTATTATTGCCATAGTTGACCGCTAGGTTATATTTTAATCAACTTAACTTATTTTAAATATTCGTGAGCAGTCATGATACTTGTTCTGTTCATAACTGAACTCCTGAACTGTTGCAGAACGTTCGACGTTCCATTCCCAAAAATGGGGCGTTACAGTTACGTCCCTGCTGTTCTTTGGTGCTGCCCAGTGTTAAAACTTTCGGTGGCAAAAATAATTCGGTCACCAACGAAAGGAACGAAAACCGAAATTTCGTTGGTTTCGTTCGGAATTTCGGACGAAAAAATTCAAATTTTTGATGAAATTTAGTCAAAATTTGAACAAATTTTAAATAGAGGTAAATTCGGCCAAATTTTAGCCGAATTTAACACGTTTCGCTACCCAACGAAAAGGACGAAATTTCGTCCGAAAGACGAAATTTTGGACGAAATTTGTTTCCCTGGTGCTGCCTCGTTCTTTTAATGAATCAAATGGCAGTGACAAAATCGGAGAAAAATCGTGGAGATTCCTCCTCTTCTCGTGACTCCTAGCAATATAATTCTGGCGTTGCATGCGCGTCGGTTCCAGGCCATAGCTAGCTCGACGGTAAGTAAGCTAGTTAGGATAATGAGAGACCATGTGAAGGTCACCCCATGGTTGTGATGAGTAATTGACTCTTGATCTAGGAAGATTGAGTTTAGTTTTTGAGGTTTGTGCCAGTTCTGCAATGTCGTAGCCCTAGCGAAGTGCTCTGCAGCCAGCATGACCACGTTGGCCGTGGTCGAAGGCCAGCACGACCACGTTGGCCGTGGTCGAAGGCCAGTACGACCACGTTGGTCGTGGTCGAAGCAGGTTACGACCACGTTTGGCCATAATCATAGGTCACCAGGGAAGTTTAAGACTGGTTTTTCCATAGTCGTATCTTGGTCATGGTCGAAATGACCCGTACGACCACGTTGTGCGCTATCGGAAGCCAGCCGAGCCATTTACGACCACGTTGTGGCGTATACGACCATTTTCAGGTCGTTTACGATCATGTTGGCCGTAGTCGAATACAGCTTCGACCACGTTGTCATGAGCTGAAAGCGGTTGGAAGTCGTAAGTCGAAGCTACAACCACGTTGTAGTGGGCTGCAGTCGAAGTCGGCACTCAAATCTACGACCACGTGAGTAGTCGGCACTTTACGACTACGTTATTGAGAGTTGTGGTCGAAAGTCGGCGCTCGGGCGTTCGACCACGTTGAGTAGTCGGCTCTCTACGACTACGTTATTGAGAGCTGCGGTCGGAAGTCGATGCTTCGACCACTGTGGTCGGGGGCCGGCACTCGAGCTTGCGACCACGTGGGAAGTCGGCGGACTTCGACCATGTTGTGAAGCGGTCGAACGAGGTCGGGTCGGGGTCAGACTCAGTCGGTTGTGGTCGTAGCCGGTCGGTTGTAGTCGATACCGGTCGGATTTGGTCGTAGAGCAGTCTGGCGTGGTCGGACGTGCTCGCACGCAGTTGGAATCGGTCGTATGACCTGCAGACTTGACCATTTGAGCTGGAATTTGGTCGTAGGGCTTTGTGATGAAGTCAGGGACCTTGTGCATTTGTTGGTTTATCTTTTCGATCGGTCGTAACGACTTGGGTTGAAGTCGTAGACTTTGAGCGTTAAAGCCGTAGCGAGTTGTGGGTGGTCGTAGCAAGTTAGCGATGATCGTAGACTCATTGTATCTGGTCGTATGGCTTGATTTTGTGGTCGTATGTCGTGTGCATTCATTGTTCTCTATTTTTGACTGGTCGTAGGTGGTATACGACTTGGTAAGAGTATGATTTGAGTTCTGTTTTCTGGCTCAAGTGGTTGGATACTATTGTGAGCGGTGCTATGTAATGGTTTGCTTGTCCGTGATGGTTTGCAGGACTTTGAGACTAGTCGTGGTGAGGCATGGATGGTCGAGACTAGGCACGGGGGTGCTGAGGTCGTGATCGGCTGGGAGATGCCAAAGACGACGAAGTCTGTGAGGTGGTTGCAAGCGTGATCGGCAAGGCAGGAGGAAGCTTCCGGGAAGGCAGCGAAGTGGCATTTTGGAGAAATGCGGAAAGCTGCAAAGGGAAGCTGTGTCTCTGCGAAAGCACTGGAGTTGTTGGCACTAACGGGCAAAGTAGTGGAGCCGTTGGGTGTAACGGGTAAAGCACTGGAGCTCGTTCTCGCTGTTGGGTAACGAGAGTGGTAAAACCCGGTGTTAGGTGGGAGTTAATGGGTTCTCCCCCCTGTAGCAAGAAGACTATAAATAGAGAGGGTAGAGCTCAGATGCTCGGGGAGGTTGTTCCCGAGTCACTCTGAATTTTTCGTCTCTATTTGTGTGAGTTGTCTCTGGGTAGAGCACGGTTGCTCTTGTACCTCCAATGGAGTGGCTGTAGAAACCTCCATGATCAATCATTCATCTCTCTTCCTCAAGTTGATTTCTGTCGTCATGAGATGTTGTGATTGTTTTGTTTGCGATCTGTTTTGAGAGCTTGTTCTTCTTGCTATCCTTTTCTCTCCTCTCTTCTTCTTGAGTCTGCATTCGTTCTTGTGTGCTTCGATTAGCTCAGAACTGGGAATCTGTCTCAAGGCCACTTGGCTAATTTATTCCCGAGAGCAGGAGTCGAAACAGAGAAGTTCTCTTTTCTGAATAGTCGTGCGCCTCAAGTCCTCTGTTTCGAGTTCGACCATGTTACTCTAGTCGATCGTAGCTAAGTCTTTGGATTTTATTAGTATTCTCTCTTCCAGAGGTTGGAATATTGCAGTGCCCCAAATTTGAGGATCAAAAGCCAGAGAGTCTTAGTTACTCGGAAACCTGGCAAACGAGTCCTTCTCCGTTCTTGTTTCAACCGCGCAGTTTTCTTTGTTTGATTTCTTTTGTCGGCTCGGGAAAGTGTTCGACCACGTGGTGTTCGACCATCAGTTGGCTTACGACCACGTGCGCTCGACCAGAGAAGTCAGTTCTTTCGTCCGTTTTGCTGTGTGGGTGCTTGGGGAGTTTTGAAGGCACCATTCACCCCCCCTCTGTCGCCATTTCGGTCCAACAATTGGTATCAGAGCCGGTTAGCTCTTTTCAATAGATCTTAACCGGTCTCAAGAGCCATGGCGACGGACAAGTACTCGACAAAGCCTCCTGTCTTTGATGGCCTGGATTACCCCTTCTAGAAGAGCCGAATGGAAACATACATCCAGGCTCAGGGGTATGCCATCTGGCGAAAGGTAAAGGTCAGGTTTGCTGTTCCTGCCGATGAGAACATCAATGTGGCAAACATGCCCGATGTTGAGGCAAATGCGAAGGAAAGGAACATCATTATCCAGGGTTTGAGTCGTAGCGAGTTTGACCGCATCTCTCACCTTTCGTCTGCCTTCGATATTTGGGAGACCCTCGATGCTTACCATGAGGGCACCACCCAAATAAAGACGGTGCGACAGGACCAGTTCAAGCGTGATTACAACAAGTTTGAAATGCACGCTGGCGAGTCCCTTGATGAGTGCTTTGCGCGGTTTCACAAGATCTTGAGCAACCTCCGAGCCGTCGGTCTCACATACTCCGACTCGGACAACGCTCGTCAAATGCTCGCTGCACTTGATCTTCGAGTTTGGGAGATGAAGGTGACTACCATCAAGGACACCACCGATTTATCGACTTTGACGCTTGACGCGCTGTACTCGCGCCTCAAGACGCACGAGATTGACATAGTCTCTCGTAAGTCGAAATCACAGTCGATGGCCTTGGTCACCGATCCCGTTTCTTCTTCTGGTCCTTCTTCTGATTCGCTTTGTGGTTTCTCCCTCACTGCTCTATGTGACGTAACTAATGATCAGTTAGAGCAGCTCGAGGACGAGCAACTGGCCCTCCTAGCTCGAAAGTTTTCCCATGCTTACAAGAGGAGGAGGGACAGAAAGAGGGGAGGACCCGTGATTTGCTTCGAGTGTGGTGGCCCCAACCACATTCGAGCAAACTGCCCCAAGCTTGGGAAGGGTAAAGGTGACTACGGCTGTTCGGGCAAGAACGACTACACCGACAAGAACCGCAACACGAAGCCCTCAGCACCTGCTCAAGGCAAGAAGAAGTTCCGCAACTTCGGGAAGGCCAAGAAGCTCTTCCACCGCGTCCTCACCGCCTTCGACGATCTCGACCTCAGCGAGGTGGAGGGATGGAGCGATGACGACGGGACGGGTGACCAAGAGCCCAAGGATGGCGGCAACGACTCCTCCGGCATGTGCTTCATGGCCCTCGAGGGCGAACTCAGCGACAGCGAGCTGTACTCCGACTCGGACGAGGTATGTCTGTAGAGACCCGAATATACAAATCCGGACTCTCCTGTGTATTCTGCACTAGTCCAGGATCACGCTAGTGCACACAGTGTGAACAAAGATAAATATCATCCATATCACGATATTCTAAGGAAAAACCAAATTGCATTGATAATCATCAGAGTACGACCTTATGGCCAAGCTTACAATAGACTAGCCCGAAGGGCTTAACAAAAACTAGCAGCGGAAATCCAAAAGAAAGCGCAGCAACCAATCGACACACCCACAGGCTATCGAGTGGAGAACGAAGCCTAATTCGCGAAGACATCGAAGAACTCTCCTTCTGGAACCTCTTGCTGGTGATACTCCTCCTCCTCAACTGAGCAACAGGGGCATAAAGCCGTGAGTACATTGGTACTCAGCAAGTCGTTTGTAACAAAGAATGCAATATAGTATGCAAGGCTTACCAAT
The DNA here is from genome assembly GCA_017311315.1 of Dendrocalamus latiflorus. Lineage (NCBI taxonomy): Eukaryota > Viridiplantae > Streptophyta > Magnoliopsida > Poales > Poaceae > Dendrocalamus > Dendrocalamus latiflorus. Next base: position 4,194,627 of record CM029642.1, on the reverse strand, counting down.
GGATGGCTGAAAGGTTAATTTGCATAAAACGACATTTGAAAAATACAATAAATAGATTGAAGGCGCATTTGAAGTAAAACAATAATAAATAATAATCAAACGAATTGAAGTAACCACTTATGGATCTCCCATCCATAAGCTACACCAACCACTTATGGACCTCCCAACCAACAGTGAATTAACCATCCACTGTCCGAAACTTTTTTATAAATAACTATACCTCGTGTGAAATCACCGAGCATTGTCCATGACCGAGGACGCGGCTATTCGAATAGTTTTACACTCTGCAGAGGTTGTACAGCTTTACCCACAAGACATGATCATCCCATATTGCCACTAGATTAACACACTTCCTTTGGTGTGCGGCGAGGAGATCATGACAAGGCCTTTACAATGTTCAATCTCAACCCAGTTCCGTCTCGCTAAGGTTTCGCCTCTCACCCCCTCTTGCGCCAATGTGGGTCTATGGCCACGCCAAACCACACTCATCACAATGACGGAACCGAAATTGAAACATCCCAAATTAATTAGCCAGGTCCATCCCATACTGGACATGTGGTAGTACGGTAAGACTCAGATCAATGGCGCACAAAGTTAAGTCCTTAAATTTACTCAGGCGAAACATCCACATCCCATGTGCCTCTCGCACCCCCTTTACTGCACGATCAATCGCCCAAGTGAAACCAATTTTGTATAACCACCGCCAATGACGCACCAACGTCACGGCACAAATTTTATAACAGTGGTACCAACCACGATTCAATATCTCATTAAGTCAAATTATTTAATCACATGTGATGATGAACCCAAACGATACTAAAAGCATAGCTAAGCATACTAATCGTACCATCCCAAATGTGATCGTAACATAGCATCACTAGTAAGTTTCCCAACCTATGGTGACAATGGCAGCATGGCATTCAATTTTAACAAGGAGGGAAATACTCAATTGAGGTGATAACTACCAATTACAAGGTTTGAATAAAAATAGCGATGCAAGATAATTTAAAACAAACTAATTAAATAATAGATTGCAAACTGGGTTCAACATGATCAAAGGACACGACTTGCCTTGGCCTTGCTCAGTTGACGGATCTTGATCTTCAAACCCTGCTTCGGCTCCTTCGAAAACGTGATCTAACGAGAGAGAAAACGGAACGAAAACACAAAACAAGATCAAATAAAATTCAAATGAACTCCAAAAACTTCAAAACCAGAACCAAAAGATGGAGCTCAATTTTAGATGAATTTAGGAAGAAGAATCGGGTCAATCGGAGTTCGGACGAAGGAGAACGAGCGATCTAAAGTTTGCTGGGCGAGAAAATGCTGGAAAAATCACAGATGTTACTGTTCATCCGAGAACAGTACTTTTGGCGAGAAGGCTAGCGCTGGCGAGAGGAGGCATGGGAGGTGAATCTAACTAGCAAAATGGGTTATTAGGGATCTAAAGCACACACAGGAACTGACGACACGCCCAACGGAGACCGTTGACGGCACGGGCGGCTACAACGACATAGGTAGGAGAGAGGAATAAAATCCGGGCATGGAACGTGGAGAGGTAGGGTGAGCACGGGCTAGAACGCGGCTTGGCAAAGCTAGGAAAATTGTCGGCTCGGCCAGAAACCCATTGGAGACGGCGCAATCGACGATTGAACGACGTCGGGAAGGGAATAGGAAAAACTTAATATCTTGGTGTTCGGTGAACGAAATCTAAAACCACTTGGAGGGTAGCTACCTGGGATGGTTTGGCACAAAGTGACGCGAACGGATTGGTGAAAGCATCACCGGGCAGATGGGGGACACGAGATGCCATTGACGGCCATGGCGAGGTTCGGAGGCAAAAATTTGTGGAGGCTTTTCGGGGAAACGAAAGCAAGCACGGCGTAGAACGTGGCGAGGCAAGGCTAGGAAAAATTACGGCAAGGGCTAATGCTTACCGGAGGCGACGAATCGACGTCGGGAAGCGCTCTTGACCTAGATTGGGGAAAACTCGATTCCGAGAGATTGGCTGCACCAAAACCAAATTAACTTGACAAGAAGGTAGATGGGACATGATGGCACAATGTGACGCGAAAGGATCACGAAGAAACTCACCGAATAGCTCGAGACACGACGAGCAAATTCGGGACCGGAGGGGCTCGGTGCCGACGGCGTCCTGGGCTTTGAGGGGACTTGGCACGGCTTGGGATGAGTTTAGAGAAGCCAAGGGGTCCTATTTATAGGCTTGGAAGAAGTAGAAACCGACTCTAATCCGCGGATTTCGGTTTAGAGTCCGTTTCAGAAAATTGGAGATAAAAGGCAAACGGATGAATGAAACGGAAATAGACCAGTTGGGATGGATTCCTTGCGAGATTTGGCACAACTTTTCTTTTGGGAAGACATTGAGATAAGGTCCGGATTGAAAGTTATGAAGAGAGAGAAAAACGGAAAAACCTGTACACAGCGAACAGATCGATCGGGCTCGCGCGCGCGCTGGAGACGATGCGTGAACAGTACCCGAAGGTACTGTTCATTCTCTCTCCTCTTTCTTTTTTTTTTTGGAAATTTCAAATTGAGCTCAAACAAACTCCGAAAAATCCAAAAAAATACAGAAAAATTCCTTGTGACACAAGGAACACAAATAAAATATTTTTAACAAATATTAATGTTTAATTTAATCATATTAAATCTTTTTAATTAATGAAAATTCCAATTAAGCTTTAATTAATTCCAAAAAAATCCAAATGGTGAATTTTATTTTAAAAGCTTCAAAAAGGCTCTGAAAATCAGGATGTTACAATGTCCCACCTACGACCAGCTCAATCATGCTTTTCTTAAGCTAGGAGGTTTTCATGCTAGAGCTAAGGCTAGGTGTGCTGAGTTAAAGAAGGAAATAGATAGACTGTCACTAGAGATTATTGCTCTTACATCTGCTCCCTCTAGTGATGATTGTGATACTTGCTCTGCTTTGCTGGTTGATATGGAGAAATTAAGGACCTCGCATGATAGTTTGTCCTCTGAACTTGATATTGTTAAGGTCGAGAATGTTAGTCTGCTTGCTGAGTTAGAGTTGAGTAGGATGGCGGTTACCCTACTTACTACTGATGAGACTACTTCTCCCACCTCATGTGAGGTTAAGGACATTGCTGCTAGAGGACCTTATGCCATGCTCCTTGATCTGCCTGAGTCCTGTGAAAATTGCAATAACTTGAAGATGAATCTAAAACGGGCAGATCATAAAATTGCTGAACTACAAGCTTCCTTGCTTGAGCCGATTGATTCATGCTTGAACTGTCCTAAGTTAACTGCTGAACTTGAAGCTGTCTCCAAACAGTTTCAAGAAATGATTGATCATGATAGGAAGTTGGATCAGTATGCTTCTAAGGACCCTGTTAGCTCACCATGCATTAATTGTAACAAACTAAAATCTGACTTGGTTGCATTGGATGAGAAATATGTGAAGCTAACTAAGGACCTACTAGAGAAGCCACCATCTGCTTGTATTGTCTGTTCTGAGAAGGGGGAGAAGCCCCAGGGTAAGGTTGAGACGCTTAGCGACGTGAACCAACCTGTTAGCAGTAGGATTGCCCATTCTGAGTCGGCTGTGCGTGCACGAGCCAATCGTCCCTCTGCTGTTGGTTTTTCATCTGCTCCCTTACCTCCTGCTGTTTCCTCTTCCCCCTGCTCTTCTTGCACCTCTCTCTTTCGGGAGTGTCAGTACCTTATGAACACTCTCGAGAGATTTGTAGGTGGCAAGAAGAAGCTTAATCTTATTCTAGACCAATCCAAGATTTGCAAGTTCAATCAAGGTCTAGGATATGATTTTTATGAGGATATGAGGAAGCATCCACCTGCTATTCTCCGTCCTATAGTAGGAGGTGTGATCGAGGTCGAGCCCAGATCTGATGAGGTTAAATTCAAATCAGCGGGCTTTGTCCAAGGGAAATCTGACAGTAAGGTGAGTCCACCTACAGCTTCGGCCTCTCAGAAGGCGAAGCCATCTCATGCTACTTCTGCCCCCCAGAAGGCGAAGTATCATTGCACCTTCTGTCAGAAGGATGGACATACGATCGATCGTTGCTTCAGGCGTGCCAGGATCGCGCGTAGAGACCGTATTGAGTCTCTTAGGCGTATTCAGGGTCAGCCCCAGACTCTGAGTGCACCTAAGGCCAGCACGAGGTCTAGGCTTGTGTCTTCTGATGGGTTTGGGCAGCATCGAGGACTTGGTTTTTCCGAGTTTTCTGGTTTTTGTCCTCGATATGCTCCTAGTCGTGACTTCCGTCGTCCTGAGGGTACATCTCGTTTCCCCCGTCGAGACAGCTACCCGCGGCGTGATCAGCGTGTTGCCGGTGTTCTGACTCGCTCTCCCGTAGCAGTTGGACCCTGCAACAGCTTCAGGTCTACTCACAGACCTTCTGCTTCTTTGAGTCACAGGGAGCGTAGGGTAGATAGAGGTCAGTCGTGCTTGACTACTTCATCTACTCGACGTGTTGTTCAGTATTGGGTGCCAAAATCACTTTTGATTTACCCCAGTACTGAGACTTTACTTTCCTGTTGACTCAGGTTCGCCAGGTAGGGAAGGAGAAAGTTTGGCTTGTAGACTCCGGTTGTTCTCGTCATATGACCGGAGACTCCCGTTGGTTCTCCTCCCTAGCCCGCGCTCCAGGTGATGAGTCGATCACCTTCGGAGACGCTTCGTCTGGGCGCGTCATCGCCAAAGGTACTGTGCATGTTAATGCCTCTTTTATTCTTAAGGATGTTGCCTTGGTTAGTAAGCTGCAGTACAATTTGCTTTCTATTTCTCAGCTTACCGATGACGGTTTCGAGGTGAGCTTCAAGAAAAACAATTGCAAAATTCTTGATTCTTCGGGTAGTCTGGTTTGCGGGATTTCTCGTTTTGGGAGGATCTTTCGTGCTGATTTTTCTGAGTCTTCTGGTGATCCTCTCAGGTGTTTAGTTGCTTCTGAGTCCCGCGACCTCTCTTTCTGGCATAGGAGACTTGGTCATATCGGATTTGACCATTTGACCCGAGTTAGCGGCCACGACCTCATTCGTGGTCTGCCGAAGCTCAAAATGGTCAAAGACCTTGTTTGTGCTCCATGCCGGCACGGCAAGATGGTTGCCGCTTCTCATCCTCCGGTCACAGTGACCATGACCGATGCACCGGGACAGCTGCTCCACATGGACACAGTTGGACCAGCTCGAGTGCAGTCAGCAGGAGGGAAGTGGTATGTTCTTGTCGTGGTCGATGACTTCTCGAGGTATTCTTGGGTGTTTTTCTTATCCTCGAAGGATGAGACATTTTCACATTTCCGAGGTCTTTTCAGTAGGCTTTCTGTTGAGCTCCCGGGTGTCTTACGTGCGATCCGCAGTGACAATGGCACGGAGTTCAAGAATTCCTACTTTGAGAGTTTCTGTGGTGAGACAGGTGTAGAGCACCAGTTCTCCTCTCCGCACGTCCCACAACAAAATGGCGTTGTGGAGAGAAAGAACCGTACCTTGGTCGAGATGGCCAGGACGATGCTTGATGAGTACTCTACACCGCGGAAGTTTTGGGCTGAGGCTATAGCCACCGCGTGCCATGTCTCAAATCGAGTCTTTCTTCGGGCACACTTGCACCGCACTTCTTATGAGCTGAGATACGGGCGAAAGCCCAGCGTCTCTCATTTTCGTGTGTTTGGTTGCAAGTGCTTTATTCTGAAGTCCGGGAACCTAGACAAGTTCGAGTCACGTTCTTGTGATGGTATCTTTCTAGATTACTCGCCTGCTTCGCGGGCTTATAGAGTCTGGAACTGCGAGTCTAGCAAATTGGTAGAGACCTGTGAGGTGACCTTTGACGAGGCCAGTCCGGGGACTAGGCCTGATATCTTAGGTTCTTTAGAGCAGTCCGAGACCATCTTCGTGGATGACGAGGACGATGGAGATGAGGGTTGTCTACCCGATCCAGTCCCTTATCCACCCCTTGAGGTGCCGTCTTCCACCGCACCTCCAGGAGATCAGCCCATGCCTTCTGCTTCCTCTGGAGCTAGTGGCTCTGTTCCTACCTCGTCAGCTCACGAGGTAGAGGCCACTTCTTCATCTCATCCAGGACCTCCTCGACATATCCAGAAAAGACATCCTTCTGAGCAGATGATTGGAGACCTGTTCGAGCGTGTTACCCGCTCAAAATCTGGCTTATCTCAATTCTGTCTCCATTCTGCTTTCATTGCCTCCTTTGAGCCCAAAGATGTTTCTCATGCTCTTTCCGACGAATCTTGGGTCAATGCCATGCATGAGGAGCTAGAAAATTTCGAGAGAAACAAGGTCTGGTCGCTTGTCGAGCCCCCGCGAGGTCACAATATTATTGGGACTAAGTGGGTGTTCAAGAACAAGCAGAGCGAGGATGGAGTGGTTATTCGAAACAAGGCTAGACTGGTAGCTCAGGGGTTTTCCCAGGTTGAGGGTCTAGACTTCGAGGAGACCTTTGCCCCTGTAGCTCGACTTGAGGCCATTAGAATCCTGCTTGCCTTTGCAGCTTCTAAGGGTTTCAAGCTCTACCAGATGGACGTCAAGAGTGCCTTCCTTAATGGAGTCATTGAGTAAGAAGTTTACGTCAGACAGCCTCCAGGTTTCGAGAACCCCAAATACCCACACCATGTCTTCAAGCTTTCCAAAGCGTTGTATGGACTTAAGCAGGCCCCCAGAGCTTGGTATGAGAGGCTTAAGTCCTACTTATTGAGTCATGGGTTTGAAATGAGTAAAGTAGACAAGACCTTGTTCATCCGCCGGCATGGCACTGACCTTCTGCTCGTCCAGATCTATGTCGATGACATCATCTTTGGCGGCTCTTCCCATACTCTGGTTTCACAGTTCTCGGATGTCATGAGCACCGAGTTTGAGATGAGTATGATGGGCGAGTTGACCTTCTTCCTTGGCTTCCAAATCAAGCAGACTCGGGAGGGTACATTTCTTCATCAGGGAAAGTACACTCGTGACCTCCTGAGACGCTTCGACATGAGTGATGGTAAACCGGTGTCGACTCCGATGGCTTCTACAGCCTATCTTGACCCAGATGAGGATGGCGAGCCAGTTGATCAGAAAGAATACAGAAGTATGATCGGCTCCCTTCTTTACCTCACTGCCTCGAGACCAGACATACACTTCTCCGTGTGTCTGTGTGCTCGGTTTCAGGCTTCTCCTCGCATATCTCACCGCCAGGCGGTGAAGCGCATCTTTCGGTACCTTCGAGCTACCATTGACTATGGTATCTGGTACTCTTCCTCATCCTGTCTTTCCTTGAGAGCCTTCTCGGATGCAGACTTTGCCGGCTGTAGGATAGATAGGTTCTCGGATGCAGACTTTGCCGGCTGTAGGATAGATAGGAAGAGCACATCTGACACTTGCCAATTTATTGGCACTGCTCTCGTTTCCTGGTCTTCGAGGAAGCAGTCCGGTGTTGCATAGTCCACCGCAGAGGCCGAGTACGTTGCTGCAGCTAGTTGCTGTAGCCAGGTGCTTTGGATGGTCTCGACCCTGCGGGATTTTGGGTTGACTATAGATAGTGTTCCACTCTTTTGTGATAACACTTCTGCGATTAACATTGCTAAGAACCCAGTGCAGCACTCCCGGACCAAGCACATTGATATCCGTTATCACTTCCTTAGAGACCATGTAGAGAAGGGCGATATAGTGCTCCAGTTTGTGGAGAGTGACCACCAGTTGGCTGATATCTTCACCAAGCCATTGGATAGTTCAAGGTTTTCAGCTCTGCGGGGAGAGCTTGGGGTGGTTTGTCCTTATGGACTGTAGTGAGGGGGAGCTTTGGGCGTTACTGCTTTATTATTTTGATTATGCTTCTGTCTCATTTTTGTTGCATTGCATTTGCGGGTGCATTGGGTTAAGTCCTTCTAGCATAGGTTAGAGTGTTTCTTGTGTTGAGTTGCTTAGACTTCTTACTCTTATCTTGTGCTTCCAGGAGTAGCTATTTCTTATCTCACTAGGTTGAGCTCACTCACTTCTTGTAGGTTCTAGCGAGGGTTGGGCCACCCTCGGGTAGACAGGGTACGTGTTTGCTCTCTAGTGTGTGTTCGACGATCAACTGTTAGTCCTGGAGTCATTTGGGGTAGATGAGAGTCTGTTTAAGCCATAGTTGCTTCTATATCTTTTCTATGCTTTAAGGACTGTCTGTTTGGTTTTCTTTGCCAGCTTCTCGATTTTATTGCTTTGGTTCAGGGGGAGTTCTTTTGGGAGCTTCTGAAGCTTAATTTTGACATAACTCAACTTGAACTCAAAGTTGCATCTAATGTTGAGAGGGAGCTGGATTTTCTTGCATTTTCAGCATTCTAGCATTATAATCAATCTGCATTGAGCCTTGATTATTATCCTGTTATGACATGCTTCAATGCTTTACACATTGCCATGACTTGTGCTTAGCTTGCTAGATTTATCATGACTTCATATGTGTAGACTAGCTTTCTGCCATGATAAGCTAATTAAAATTGCTCAACTTAAATTAAAAACTTGTCATGTTAGCACTCGAGATTAGTCTTGCTTGAGCTATCCCTTTATGATTCATGCCATGTCAAATAGGCTGAGTTGAGTCTTGAATCTAGGTTGAATCTTAGATTGAGCTATTTTAGCATCTTGATACATCATGAGTTAGCACAATCTGTTAAAAAGCAAAAGGATCTCTTTTTATGTGCGAAAAAACTGATTTCACCAATTCTTTCTCATGAGACGGCTTGCCATTGCACTAGGCATGAACTCAGGGGGAGTTTTGGATGACCTGGACTATCTTCTTAAGCTTCTCGCTTGGAGTAGTCACATAAGGCTTGAGATCTAGCACATGATAAAATTTTTGGTTGGAAACAGCTATAAGCTTTAAAAGAAAATATGTCAAATGTGCAAGATTTGCTTAATCACCTAAAGATGAAAAGTGCTTAACCAAATGATAAACTCTTGAGCTTGTAGCACTCTAATTGACGCATCACTAGCTTCTTGTTTCCGCTTAGCTCATTGACATGGCCTGCATCATCCTTGGATATCTCTAGTTAGACTTTGCTCATTGATGACTTGACTTGCTCACTAAATACATTACATTTCAGATTGTCATCTATGTGCTCTAAGCTGGTTTATATATATGTTGTCATGATCTAGATAGCGTTTTATTGAGTTATGGCTTGATGTATTACATTATGGTCAATATGGATAATTCTCATGGTTCTAAATGCTTAGAATAACAAACTTCAGCCATATTCATCCATTGGCATGTCATATTCTCTCTTCTGCTTTCTTGATGCGTTTATTGCCAAAAGGGGGAGAATAGAGTTGTTAGAGCTTTGGAGATCAATTTGCTCTTTCAGTTGTTGCTCTAGTGTTCCTTCTGTCGACATGGTCATTTGTTTGTTTCTTTCTCTTCTTTGGACCATGTTGGACTTTTCAAATCAAACTCAACTTCTTGCTTTTTCTGGGTTTGTCAATATACTCATCAAGGGGGAGATTGAGAGACCATGTGAAGGTCACCCCATGGTTGTGATGAGTAATTGACTCTTGATCTAGAAAGATTGAGTTTAGTTTTTGAGGTTTGTGCCAGTTCTGCAATGTCGTAGCCCTGGCGAAGTGCTCTGCAGCCAGCACGACCACGTTGGCCGTGGTCGAAGGCCAGCACGACCACGTTGGCCGTGGTCGAAGGCCAGTACGACCACATTGGTCGTGGTTGAAGCAGGTTATGACCACGTTTGGCCGTAATCGTAGGTCACCAGGGAAGTTTAAGACTGGTTTTGCCATAGTCGTATCTTGGTCAAGGTCGAAATGACCCGTACGACCACGTTGTGCGCTATCGGAAGCCAGCCGAGCCATTTACGACCACGTTGTGGCGTATACGACCATTTTCAGGTCGTTTACGATCACGTTGGCCGTAGTCGAATGCAGCTTCGACCACGTTGTCATGAGCTGAAAGCGGTTGGAAGTCGTAAGTCGAAGCTACGACCACGTTGTAGTGGGCTGCAGTCGAAGTCGGCACTCAAATCTACGACCACGTGAGTAGTCGGCACTTTACGACTACGTTATTGAGAGCTGTGGTCGGAAGTCGGCGCTCGGGCGTTCGACCACGTTGAGTAGTCGGCTCTCTACGACTACGTTATTGAGAGCTGCGGTCGGAAGTCGATGCTTCGACCACTGTGGTCGGGGGCCGGCACTCGAGCTTGCGACCACGTGGGAAGTCGGCGGACTTCGACCATGTTGTGAAGCGGTCGAACGAGGTCGGGTCGGGGTCAGACTCAGTCGGTTGTGGTCGTAGCCGGTCGGTTGTAGTCGATACCGGTCGGATTTGGTCGTAGAGCAGTCTGGCGTGGTCGGACGTGCTCGCACGCAGTTGGAATCGGTCGTATGACCTGCAGACTTGACCATTTGAGCTAGAATTTGGTCGTAGGGCTTTGTGATGAAGTCAGGGACCTTGTGCATTTGTTGGTTTATCTTTTCGATCGGTCGTAACGACTTGGGTTGAAGTCGTAGACTTTGAGCGTTAAAGCCGTAGCGAGTTGTGGGTGGTCGTAGCAAGTTAGCGATGATCGTAGACTCATTGTATCTGGTCGTATGGCTTGATTTTGTGGTCGTATGTCGTGTGCATTCATTGTTCTCTATTTTCGACTGGTCGTAGGTGGTATACGACTTGGTAAGAGTATGATTTGAGTTCTGTTTTCTGGCTCAAGTGGTTGGATACTATTGTGAGCGGTGCTATGTAATGGTTTGCTTGTCTGTGATGGTTTGCAGGACTTTGAGACTAGTCGTGGTGATGCATGGATGGTCGAGACTAGGCACGGGGGTGCTGAGGTCGTGATCGGCTGGGAGATGCCAAAGACGACGAAGTTTGTGAGGTGGTTGCAAGCGTGATCGGCAAGGCAGGAGGAAGCTTCTGGGAAGGCAGTGAAGTGGCATTTTGGAGAAATGCGAAAAGCTGCAAAGGGAAGCTGTGTCTCTGCGAAAGCACTGGAGTTGTTGGCGCTAACGGGCAAAGCAGTGGAGCCGTTGGGTGTAACGGGTAAAGCACTGGAGCTCGTTCTCGCTGTTGGGTAAAGAGAGTGGTAAAACCCGGTGTTAGGTGGGAGTTAACGGGTTCTCCCCCCTGTAGCAAGAAGACTATAAATAGAGAGGGTAGAGCTCGGATGCTCGGGGAGGTTGTTCCCGAGTCACTCTGAATTTTTCGTCTCTATTTGTGTGAGTTGTCTCTGGGTAGAGCACGGTTGCTCTTGTACCTCCAATGGAGTGGCTGTAGAAACCTCCATGATCAATCATTCATCTCTCTTCCTCAAGTTGATTTCTGTCGTCATGAGATGTTGTGATTGTTTTGTTTGCGATCTGTTTTGAGAGCTTGTTCTTCTTGCTATCCTTTTCTCTCCTCTCTTCTTCTTGAGTCTGCATTCGTTCTTGTGTGCTTCGATTAGCTCAGAACTGGGAATCTGTCTCAAGGCCACTTGGCTAATTTATTCCCGAGAGCAGGAGTCGAAACAGAGAAGTTCTCTTTTCTGAATAGTCGTGCGCCTCAAGTCCTCTATTTCGAGTTCGACCATGTTACTCTAGTCGATCGTAGCTAAGTCTTTGGATTTTATTAGTATTCTCTCTTCCAGAGGTTGGAATATTGCAGTGCCCCAAATTTGAGGATCAAAAGCCAGAGAGTCTTAGTTACTCGGAAACCTGGCAAACGAGTCCTTCTCCGTTCTTGTTTCAACCGCGCAGTTTTCTTTGTTTGATTTCTTTTGTCGGCTCGGGCAAGTGTTCGACCACGTGGTGTTCGACCATCAGTTGGCTTACGACCACGTGCGCTCGACCAGAGAAGTCAGTTCTTTTGTCCGTTTTGCTGTGTGGGTGCTTGGGGAGTTTTGAAGGCACCATTCACCCCCCCCTCTGTCGCCATTTCGGTCCAACAGATAAGTCACGCACGCACATTACACGCTCGCACGTCCGGCAAGCATCTTGCTGGTTTGCTGCTTGCTAGCGTGTAATCCTACTGGAAGCGCAACAGAGGCCTTCAAATTTCCAAACTCTGTTGCGATCGATCGCGCCTATCCTCCTCCCGATCCCATCTACCCCTCCTCCCAATCCTAGCCACCCTCCTCCGCAGTCCGCACCGCCTCCTCACGAGCCCTCCCTGCCGACGCCAATGGCGGCGCCGCCGCGAACACAACCGCCATCGGTGTACACCAAGGTGTGCGGTTCGCGGGGCTCGGCCTCGACATGTCCCACTTCCAGTACTGCAACGCGTCGCTGCCGTACGCCGACCGGGTGCGCTACCTCATCGGCTGGATGACGGCGGAGGTGAAGGTCGCCAGCCTCGGCGACTGGGCCACCGGCGCGCCCTGTGTCGGCCTGCCGCCCGACAAGTGGTGGTCCGAAGAGCTGCACAGCCTCTCCAGTACGGGCCCCGCCACCAAGTTCGACGACCTCACCAAGCCCGCCTCCCTGCACTCCGGTCAGGCCGCCGTCTTCAACGAGACGCTCTGGAAATCCATCGGCCAGGTGATTATGCACTTATGCAGACTGTTTGTTGCGTGTCCAACACATTACAAACACGTCCTATCGTGACGCCAGGGCTGGGTCAGCTAGTTTTGGGCTAATTTGGACTTTCGTTTCTAGATTTTTACACTTAAATCATTATTTTCTATGAACTTTGATTTCTAGGACTTAGACTAAAGTCCACCAAGTCTGAGGCCTAGATCTGCCCCTGCTTGACGCATATCATGTGTTCATGCTGTGTCAGCATTTTTAAGGGAAAAAATCCCTTATAGGAAACTGCTAAACAACACTTCACTATTTCTTTTGTTTTGGAGTACTCGATTTTCTGCCCATAGGATGCGGGCAAACGAGCTGGACCTGGTGCACGTGTGAGTTCGGTCAACTAGCTAGCATTTGACCTGGTTAATTAACTACTACTTAACTATGTGAGCTCCTTCCTTTATCTCGTAATATAAATCCAATATATATATCAAGAACCTATATTATTTAAGTAACATTTAGTAAAATTATATCATATTTGTCTCTAATAGGAAATAGTACTATGTCTATCTAATATGAATAATTATAGTTCAATTCTATTAAATATTATTTAAATAATATGCTTCCTAGAAATGCACTTCAGACTAATATCTTGGGACGGAGGGAGTAGTTATTTATGCATGTTTGGCAGCTCTTTTTCTTTTTGCTTTTATTTATGCATGTATTTTATCTCATCAAGCGACATTGAGCCATTAAGGATAGGGTTTTCACCATGATTATTAATTAATATCATTAAAAAACGGTGTTCTCCACCAACAAGCTATACATACTGTTTGACATGATACTCTTAGTTTTTGACGTTTCTAGATTCTGCAGCGTTCTACATATGTTTTTTTATGGTTAACATAATAACTTTTTTAATATAATTTGTGAATTTGTGAGCTGAATTCCTTTATGATTATAGCCGGTTCAAGTAGTAATTACGTTTTCTTTCTTGCCAACTTTTTGTATCCAGTTGTATTTTCAAATGTATGTTGCCAAACACTGGTTTTTGTTCATTGTTGACCTCATTGACCATAAATACATCTTCCTTGACTCAGTGACGAGGAGAATTTCTCGTTCCAAGAAAATTTTAGATACCGCATTGTAAGCCTGAAACTAGTGCTTTTTGTTTCATATTATGTGTAAGTTTTTTCCCCTATTTGTTATGTTTCTATTTTGAATCATTTTTATATGCATAGATTGCTAACTTTAGGAAAGCTTGTGAACTGTACTTAACAGTGTCACCATTGAACTTCCTTGATGTTTTTGAAATTGAGTATATATCCTGCAGTACCCCATCAGGCCACCAGGTTATTAATCTTTGTGTTTGTTTATTTTGCACTTTTATTGTACCTCCAAATCTGTTATGTTTAGTTTTGACACCAGCAGGGAAAAGTTTGTTTTCAAAGTAGCCAACATAATGATGCAGAATCACCTTTTACAATTTTTATATGAAATGCGTACTAGTTTTACAATTTTTATTATATGTAAATATTGTTATAGTTTTATATAAAAATATCATGTTATTAAAAATGTCTAATCAATAGTAGTTAATCCTTTTAGCTCTTTTTTATTGTTTGTGTGCTATTCTTATTACGTGTGTTTTTCTGTTGTCATCATTTTATTTGTAGGACATCATGTTCTGCACAAAAAATGTTAGCCAAAAGATAACCTAACAGGTGCTGTTCATTTTGTCTCTCAAAAAATATGGTTCCTTTTTCTTTTAACACCACATAGTATCCTCGTGTATTTTGACTTTTTGAGGATGCCAATTCATTTTCCATGTCCATGGCAAGACCTAGCACATGTTATCATGCCGATCACTTCTTTATACAACATATATTACTACATTTTACACATTGTACTTCATGTAAATCACCTATTGATTAACTGTAAAAAAAAAGGACATGCGTACACTTCTACGATGTCACATCCATTGCACATGGATCAGTCAACTTGGGTTTTTACATGGTGTCTGGGTATGTGTTTTTTTAGCCTAAGTTTTCTTTTTTGTGGGCCGTAAACTAATGGGCTGTAAAATTAAAAGGCCCAAACAAGATAAGGCCGTTGAAACACTAAAGGATTGGGGCAAAAAAAAAATGCAAAAAACAGCCCACAACGGTGAGAAAAAATCTGACCCATTAACACGGAACGGGAAAGGAATCCGATTTTTGTTGCGGGAGTAGGGCCTGTTCTTTTCGGCTGTGATTTATAGCTTTTAGTTGAAATTTTTGAAACAGATTACGGAGAGATACATACTCGTGATTTTGGCTGATACAGATGTTGGGCTTTTAACATGTAGATCGTTTAACTTGTAGACCCCGTCTTAAGAAAATACTCCGTTTGAAAGTTAGCTACTGTAGCAAAAACCAAAAGCCGTCAGCTTGTGAGGTAAAGAACAGGCCCTAAGATTACAATCGCACTGTTCAAGATCCAAGTACTCAAATGTTAGTGTTACTCTGTTCACGTCCGCACTCAGAATCAAAATGCTAATTGCAGCCAAAAGAAAAATCCGGCCAAATCCTCTTCAGCTCGAATTTATATGCTATTTTTTTAGTGAAAAAGATATCTAGTCCTCTAGTCCTAGGTGTTCTCACTTTTAAATGCTCAATCATCTTAGGACCATTCCTTCAACTGAATTTTAGCTGTCCTTGTTTTTCCCCTTTGACGCCAAAGTTGTGTTAACATGAAAATATCAGTAAGAAGTGCATCTAAATGAAAAATAAGAGAGATGCACAATTAATTCACACGGACACATTGCACGCCGAAGAAAAAAAGAAAGAAGAAAGACCTTTACTTTGTATACTAATATATATGGGAAGACAGAGTTGGTATATACCGCTCTCAATCACTTGTTTTTCTTCCCACTCAAGTAGAATAACTTGGCACTGTTTTTTTAATTAATACTTTGATGACTGTTGTATTACTTTGTCTTGTTTGCGGGATTGCTTTACGCATTACTTTACGCGTAGGAGCATATTTTTTTATTAATAAAGGTGGATACGCTAGCTGATTCCGTTCACATGATGAACAATGTTTTTCTCCCCTCGCAACGCCCCACGCAGCAAGCACTGCGACCAAACAAAGCACGACCTACGAGCTTGACCATCGGTGCTGATCAACTGCTGCTAGCTGTTGATAATCAAATTCGGGCGGCGCGGTCGCGCGGGCGGCGGGCGGACGCGCGGTCGCGCGGGCGGGTGGCGGTCGCGCGGTGGAGCGGCCGGTCGCGCGGCCGGCCGGGACACGTGGCGCCATCTCGTGAAACGCGCGGTCGGAAGGGGTCCAGAAACGGAATTTTTTTGGTTTAGGGGCCAAAAGCGGAATTTTCGGGTGTTTAGAGGTCCACATGTGTCCAGATTTCGAATCCGAGTACCCCAAACACAAAAAAATACTCAAATGTTGCCTAGACATCCCCATAAATGTTAGTGTTACTCTGTTCACGTCCGCACTCGGAATCAAAATGCTAATTGCAGCCAAAAGAAAAATCAGGCCAAATCCTCTTCAGCTCGAATTTATATGCTTTTTTTTAATGAAAAGGATATCTAGTCCTCTAGTCCTAGGTGTTCTCACTTTTAAATGCTCAATCATCTTAGGACCATTCCTTCAACTGAATTTTAGTTGTCCTTGTTTTTCCCTCAGGCGCCAAAGTTGTGTTAACATGAAAATATCAGTAAGAAGTGCATCTAAATGAAAAATAAGAGAGATGCACAATTAATTCACACGGACACATTGCACGCCGAAGAAAAAAGAAAGAAGAAAGACCTTTACTTTGTATACTAATATATATGGGAAGACAGAGTTGGTATATGTCGCTCTCAAACACTTGTTTTTCTTCCCACTCAAGTAGAATAACTTGGCACTGTTTTTTTAATTAATACTTTGATGACTGTTGTATTACTTTGTCTTGTTTGCGGGATTGCTTCACGCATTACTTTACGCGTAGGAGCATATTTTTTTATTAATAAAGGTGGATACGCTAGCTGATTCCGTTCACATGGGGGCTGTTTGGTTGCCTGCATCGGGGTGGCTCGTACCAGCGTATGCAGAGAGATGGTGTTTGGTTGCCTGCATCGGGGTGAGAGCCTGCACGAGCGGATGCAAAAAAACAACTGGAGTCAGGCTGAGGAGAAATGTGGCTGAAGACCTTCTCTACTCAGTCTGGCCACACTCATGCAGCTGCATCAGCTCATGCAGGTAACCAAACAGGCCCATGATGAACAATGTTTTTCTGCCCTCGCAACGCCCCACGCAGCAAGCACTGCGACCAAACAAAGCACGACCTACGAGCTTGACCATCGGTGCTGATCAACTGCTGCTAGCCTACTAGTGTATCTACTTACTCGAAGAATTTTCACGCTCGATCTGCAGAAGAAATGGTGGTTCACAGATGAGGCGTTCGAGTTCGTGGCATGTGAACTGAGGACGTCAATCAATGGCGAAAACGACGGGGAACTCGCACCGATGTGCCATTAATTCTGAAGATAAGCACATACATGCACGGTTCTCTTCACATGCAACCGAAAGGCGAAATTAGCCTCGCTTGATCGACTTTTAGTTTCTGCTTTTATTTTTTTCTGATTTTTTTAGTTTTTTTGGTCTTTTTTTTCTGGTTTTTATTTTATATTGTCGGTGATTAGTTAATCCTTTTTATTTTTGTCAAAAGGGAGAGATGTTTTTTTTTAAGTAACACGCAACTCTTGTCATGCGAGCTAAGAGATCCTTACCAGTGGAGTATTCTGTATACCTAAAGGTTATTGTGTATACGATTTGGCCAGTGTGGTGTCGTTCACTTGAGCCAATGGTACCAGTGGAGGTAGTGATCGTCTTTGTCGTTAACAGTGCTAAGCTACATGAAATTATTCTACTTCAAAGAAAACAAAGTGACGAGAGCGATATATACCAAACTTGCCTGATTAGATGTACTTCTGATTGATATCATTAAGTTTCTAAACCGTTTAGTGCCAAGTATATGAAGCAAAGGTCTTCTCTCTTTGTTTTTCTTTAGCGTGTAACGTGTTAATTGTGCGCCTCTCTTATTTTCCATTTAGATGTACTTCTGATTGATATCATTAAGTTGACACAACTTTCGCGTCAAAGGGAAGGACAGCTCAAGTGGGCTGCGAGCTGTAGCTTTTTATACTGTTTAGGACTGTAGCTATTAAAAAAGATAAAATTAAGAAACTAAAAGTTTAAGCCCAGCGGAGCAACGCCATATTTTTCATTAAAAATAGCACCTATTTCGAACAAGAAACGTGATCGGATTTTTCTTTCGGCTGCAATTTGCATTTCGTAGGAATTGACAAGGTTGCCGCTCTCCCACAAGAATTCGGTAGGCTGGTAGCAGGAAAGCGCTCTTGCCGAATCTCTTACGGAGGAGCAGCAGCTAGTAGTAGAAATGAATGAAGGTTGAGTAGCTATGGCTTGGGGACAGACAGCCAGACAGGATTGGCCACTCGCTACCTCTTAATTGGCTAGGTACTTTTCTTTTCAGCTTATAGTTTAAGACTTCTTTCAAATAAATAAATGGATGGCTTCTCCATCGTTATTACAAAACGGCTTATCGGTATTCAATTTGTTCATATAAACGCTCATAGTAGGACTAAAAATCATAAGTTGCAGCTATAAGTCATAAACTGCCGTTGAAAATAACACACCCTTGTACCTAATACCTTTAGACTTTTCCATCCCCTGGCTCTTTTTGTGGAGTACGGTTTATTTGTGCCTTATAGCTATCTGAGTACTAGTACAACTCAAGCATGGAGAAGAAAGAGGCACACATCAAGAATAAGATGGACACATCAACTTAGCGTTTGGTGGATGAAAACGACCTAAAAACTACCCCAAGTTTCTAGTTTTGGTGGAGAGCGGCCACAAAAATAGCACCGACGCTCACCATCGCAGCCCTGATGGCACACACCTCACGGCGAGCGGCAACGCTCTGTCCCCAGTTTAGCTGAAGATCACTTTCTTCTTCTCTCTCTCTCTCTTCTGTCAAAGTGGGCCCAACCCAAAAAATGCATCTCTCTTTTCACTTTTTTTGGCTAAATGGTGAACTCATGTGTAAGAAATATTCATGCATACAAACATAATTTGTGAATAATAAAGGGAATAAGAAATTAATTATGAATTCATAAAGAAAAGATTTATGCAATTAAATTAAAAACTTAACATTGGTTAATTTAATTATATGCCAAGCAAGATTAATACATTAATCCCCATGTAAAAGGTTAATTAAAGTACGCCTATGCCATGAACTCTTTTCCTATTATCAAGAAATTAACATGAAGTTAATAAAATACTAATAATAATAATAATAATATCATGGCTAAAAGATTTAATAATGAAGCTTAGGAATTATACCATCTCATCTTGTCTAAATCCATGACAACTAAGGAAATGGCAACAAAGATAATTAATATAATAATTTGAATAAATGCACCAATTATAACACTTCAAATAGTGAGAATTTGAAACTACCCTGGTTATTAATTTTATCTCTCAAAAATCATTGGCACGCCACATAAAATATCAAGTGTGGTTTACTTATCTCTAAAATCATGAAAGCTATCTTTTCAAAAGTGCTTAAAATATTTGTAGTGAATACTTCACCATTTTTCCTAAAATTCTAAGATTTAAAATAACGGGTGTCTACGATTAAGAATTCTTGAACAAGAAAGAGCAATCCTTAATCTTTGTCTCACACCCAAATCTCCAAACATTACCTTAGGATTTAAATTTAATGGTCGAAAATAATTATCGATGAAAGAAATAGCTTCATTAAGAAGATTCCTATTAATTCATAGTGCCCCTTTCAGTAAATTGCAGCCGTTGGCTATTTCCAATAATTTTGTTAATCAAGCTGAATAATCAACTTTAACAATTGGACTAAAATGACCAACTCCATACTTTAATTAAACTATTAAAAATAATGATTCATTAGATTAGCAGTTGCAATCTCAGATAAGTATTGCTTCTTGAAATATCAAATTAAGACAAGTAATTAAAATTGTACTCCTCTCCTGTAAAACTCCCGCATCCTAAAATCACAAAGTTCTGCTCCTCTTTACTATCTTCGATAACCTCTTTTATTTGTCCATAACTCAATAAAAAGAAAGTATCAAATAAAAGATCAAGCCTCGCCTTTCCCCAATCGGCTATGTATGGCCACTTCCTTTCCCAAAGCAGATAATTCCAGTAGATACTTCTCCACTTCTGCCCCCCCTTCCTATCCAAATTTTCCCTCACGATAAAGCTACTCGGCCACCTCATTCCTTCGCCCAATTCATCTATCGATGTGTTTACAGCACATTAATCCGAATCATTTTTCTATTCTCAAATCATAATAAATGTATAATTTAAATTAAATTGGGCATTTAAAGTGTTTGGATTTATTTGGTCTTTCTTTTGTTTGCCGTGTTAGAATCCGAAGACTTGACGAGGCGACACATTCGAACAGAATCAAGACTTGGGTAAAAGCGAAGACTAGAAAGTTAAGATCACTGACTGAGCAGGCTTTGATTTAGATCAATCAAGGGCGTGGTACGCCAAGCAAGGCAAGCTATCACTTTGATCATATTGATCCTACATTTTATGCAAAATTATGTTCCTTTAAATTATCAACTTGCATGCCTAATTTATTATGCAAATGTATGTCAAAACTTAAGATAGCTACATGCCCACTTGATGTTGTATTAAATTTAATATGCCATTCCTTGACACTTGAATCACATGATCCTTGTCACCATAGGTATTAATGATAATTTTACTAGCTATAAGTCATATTAAATGCCATGCTAATCTTGTAAAGTCCAGAGTGCTAGTTGCCTTGATCATCAATCTTTAAAACATGATAATTTGTTTTGGGACAGTCACAGGATGTACGTGGCTAAATATTTGGCTACAACTATTTTATGCTTCTCAAAACCCTAAAAACCTACTATACCTGTTTGGGCGTGTGGTAAGAGTGGTGAGTGCAGATGTAGCACGAGAACCTATGGTTTGTGGATTGAACTGCCGGACGCATTAAGGACTTAATCCTATGATGACCTCTTCGTGTAAAACAGTACTACCACAAGCTGGCAAAGTGTAGGCTGGGCTGAATAATTTACCAGATCCTCTAGTCATCTCACGGAAGACTGGTGCAAGCGGATAATAAAAATCCAGTAGAATGGGACACCGAGTAAAGGTGATGTTGCTAAGACTATTGTTCGAGGAAAGTGAAGTCCGTTGGCGCTACTCTATGGTGGACATCCCACACAACGTATAGGCCCACTGGGTGTGGGGCAACCACATATGGGTGAGATGCTAAAGGGCGAGGTACTGTAAAGGCCTCATGATGATCTCTCGATTTGTGTGACTAAGGAATCGCGCAAACCCATCAGGTTGATCGTCTTTTGTGGGTAAAGATGTACAAACTCTGCAGAGTATAAAACTGTTCGAGTAGCCGTGCCCACAGTCAAGGGCGGACATGGGAACTTCCTTGAGTTAGTTCTATTACAAAACCTTTGTGGGTGGGGCAAAAACCTATCAAAGGGATGTACTCTGACTTTGAAATTTCCTTGGAGGGATGTACTCCAACGTGATTGATAAGATGGAAGTGAGCTAATGATCAAAAGCTAGCAGAGGTGGATGGAACCTACACCGCTATAAATATTGCACAATTTCAAACTCTTTAAAGTATGTTTGTAAAACACCAAGTCATAGGAATTTTAATTATGACTATTGCAAATGTCGCATTAAGCAAAGAAAAGAACCTCAAGCCTCTTTTGGCAGCCTTGCATCTATTAATATTGCATCTTGTGTGGTGGTTTGCTGAGTACTGTTGTACTCACTCTTGCTTAATTACCATCATTCAGTCAGAAAAGCAGTAAAGTCAAGCCGTACGATGCTTAAAAAGGGGTCGACAGAGCTGGAAGACGATGAGGCCATGGACTAAGTCGCAAACCCTAGTTGGCTGCCTGTGGGCAAGACCTGTGGGTCCCACATGTGTGGAGTTTCCACTGCTACATTTTATCGTTTTCGGCTTAATCGACCCATTAGTAAGTATTACTGTATTAATTATGCTTCCACATGATATGTTTTTGATATACAGTAATGTATCTGTGAGCACTATCTACTGATACAGGGAATAGTGCGGTGGAATCACAGAGGATCTGGGTTTGCTAACCCGAGGCCCGACAACTAAAAAGGAGAAATTGGCTCAGTCTAGTGCTTGTAAGAGTCTTGCCAATGAATTTGTTAAATGTACAACCTATCTTGCTTTGGCTAAAGAAAATGAGTATCTTAAGGACACCTTAGAGATGTTTTTTTGGCAAAAAGAACTTGAATATGATTCTTGAAAATGAGTATGTTAAGGACACCTTAGAGATGTTTCCTTTCAGGGCCCGAGGGTCGCTGGCGCTACGGCGAGTGGCAGCGGGCGGTGAATGGTGCGCGAGAGAGAGGGGGACAAGGGGAACTCGACGGTACCTCCCGTGAAGCCGAGGGAGCAACAGAGGTGGCCGGCGATGTGGAGGAGGTGGCGGTAGCGGGCGGCTGTTAGTGCGGTGGCGCTTCGGTGGTGGAGAAGCTCGGTCGAGGGGTGGGCGAGACTGGTCGAGGTGCAGTGCAACTGGTGGAGAGTTCGTCTGGGAACGAGAGTAGCCGGGGCGGCCGAAATGACTCACCGGAAGAGATCGCTGGCACGTAGGGGAAGGAGCTCGGTGCGGGGAGAACTCAGGCACAGAGGAGAAGAATGGGGCACCGGGAGAGGTGGAGTGAAGAATGAGGGTGGAGGGGTGGCCTTATATAGGTCGAAGGAGGAGAACGGCCGGAGTAATTTCTCGCCAGAGTTTAATGGCACCGGTGATAGGATGGGAAATTAAGTGGGGTTAAGAAGGGAGAAACGAGCGGCGTGAATGCGGAGTAGCTGGGGAAGGTTAATGCACAAACGCTCCGAAGGTAAACGGGGTGAAAACGGAAGCTTTCAAGACTCGGCTAATGGCGTTAATGGCGGCGGTCGGGGGAGGAAGGAGAGGTAGAAGATGGGCTGACAGGCGGGGTCCACATGTCGGCGAGTGATAGAAGATCCGAGGGAGGAGTGGGCGGACAGATATGCGACACGTGGCCAGGAAACCAATATGGCCGTCGGCAGAGTTAAGTGAAGATGGACGCACGGGATTAGGTCGGGCGGCGGGAATGAAATCAAGGCCGTTGGCTAAGGAATGATGGGGTAAGTGAAAGCGGGCAGCTGGAATTAGATCAGGTGGGGTGGATTGAATTCGAGCTTGACACATGTTAGCCCGAGGAGATAGGTTGAGGATTAAATTCGATTTAGATTTTCAAGAATTTCAAAAACACTTAGAAAATAGAAAATAAAGTCTAAAAATTCACAGAAATTCTTGGGAATGTTTTAGACTTAGAAAAAAATATTTCCAACTTAAAGTTGGTATTTTAATTTTTACAAAAATACTTTTTAACTTTGAAATTGATTTTTAAAATCCTGATAAGCACAAAAAATCCAGATAAAAGCCAAATGCTTTTAAAATAATTATTTATTTTAAATATTATTTTTATAGAAATTCACAATATATTTCACTTAATAATATTTTTATATTTTTTAATTAAATATTTTTATATTTTTTAATTAAGTTACTTTTAACAAAAGCCTTTTTAAAAGCTAAAAATTGGCAAATAAAATCCTCAAAATTTAGGCAACCAAAGAACACTTGATTTTATTTTAAATTAAATTAATTTTTATTTTTCTACTGAAAATAAACAGCTAGGCCGTTACAATGGTAAGATGTGTTGGTGCTGATGGAGCGCAAGAGTGTGATTTTTGGTAGAATCGCCCAGATAATCTCAAGGACTTAATCTTGTAACCCAGTGTAAAATAGTGCAACTATAAATCTATAATGGGTACGACCTGGTTAAATAATTTGCATCGACTTCTTATGGTTACGCCAAAAGGGTTGAACACAAGTTGAGTGCTGGATGCAAGCCTCCGTGTGGCGCAAGAGGGGGCCTATGGGAGGTGGATGTAACATCACGGCAGTTGAGTGCTGGATGCAAGCCTCCGCGCGGCGCAAGAGGGGGTCTCTATGAGGTGGATGTAACCTCACGGCGGTGGAAACCTTAGCAAGCATGACCATATTGAGGAGATTCATTGTAAAGACTTTATGGTGATCTTTTTTATTTTTATGTCCAAGAGAATGTGTAAAACATAACAAGCTATAAAAAAGTAAAGTGTGCGACCTCTACAAAGTGAAAACTGTTCGAACAGCCATACCTATAGTCATGGACGGGCATGGAACCTTACTCAAGTTAGTGTCTATTTCTAAAACTTTGGGGGTGGAATGGAAAACTTGTCGGGTGGATGTAACCCAGTGATATTAATGGATGGATATAACCCTAGTAATAAAATTAGCGTATGGTGGATGTAACTATGCTCTATAACAGGTGAATGGAACCTGCACTAATATTACTATTGCACACTTCATATTCTTTAAGAAAGGTTGGTTTAGTTAAAAATGTTAGTCGTAGGAATTTTCTATAATTGTATCTTAAAATGGTGGCATTTTCACAACTAAAAGAACCTTAAGCCTCCATTTGACAACCTGGCATATGTTATTATTGCATCGTGTAGTGGCTTGCTTAGTACCTTCATACTTACTGTTACTTAATTACTATTATTCAGTGGGTAAGAAAGAGAAAGAAAGGACCCACGGTCATCTAATGGTGTTATCACGACTGGAAGATAATGAGGCCAAGTGGTTGCCTATGGGCATATCCTAAGGGTTCCACATGTATAAAGTTTTTGTTTTCGCTATTGCTTTTTAATGATTTCGACTTAATCGGTCCATGTGTAAATCTACTATTATAGTTACGCTTCCGTAAGATATGTATTTGATATTCAATTATATATTTATAAGCACTATCTACTAATTCATATAATAGTACGATAAAATTACAGAGCATCCTAGATTAACAAAATCAGAGTCCAGTAGATTGGAGCTCGAGAAATGTCACGGACGGGTGACATGGACTGTGGCACGGATCCAAGAATTGGTGGACAGGGCTTGTCCTCCCTGCAACGCCCCATTTGCCCTAACCAGCACACGAATAAGTCGGTCCGATATGCCAGTACTCTGGGTCAAATTTTTCAGTGCCATTCTTCGGGGTGACAAAAAAAAATTACATTTGGAAATTGGAATGGAAGGAAATACTTTTTTTCTAGCATCTATATTTACGAGCAAACTTAAAATGTGCAACATGTCCATGGAAGGTTGTCGCCCAACTCCAACCTTTATTTCTACGTAGCTTCTTCTCCTCACTAAGATAAGCACAGATCGCCAGCCCTCCTGCTTGGCTACAAGCCGACCACCCATATGGCAATACCCGCTTAATTATAACCAGCCGCCTGTAGAGGGCGCGAGAGATCAAGCTATGGAGGTCGCGGTAGGGGCGATAAGCCCCCTCCTCCGCAAGCTCGGTGAGCTGCTCAAGGATGAATACAGCTTGGAGAAGCGTGTGAAGAAAGGCGTCAGATTTCTCGAGAGAGAGCTAGAGATGATGCAAGCCTCGCTCCGCAGGGTGGCTGAGGTGCCGCCGGACAAGATCGACGAGCAGGTCAAGAGCTGGGCAGGCATGGTGAGGGAGCTGTCCTACGACATGGAGAATACCGTGGATGCCTTCATGGTGCATGTAGAGGAGGGCAGTGAACATGAGCCTGCCAACGCCAACATGAAGAACAGGGTCAAGAAGTTCCTTAAGAAGACCACCAGATTGTTCAGCAAGGGCAAGGCTCTCCATCAGATCGCCGCCGCCATCAAAGAAGCCCAGGACCGCGCCAAGCAGTTGGCCGAGCTGCGCCAGCGCTGGTGCGACCTCGAGATTCCCGACACCAGCGCTGGTGCTGCCATTGATCCTCGCCTGATATATCTGGATGTGGAACACCTCGTTGGCATTGACCAAACGAGGGACGAGCTAATCAAGATGTTGATAGAGGGTGACGAGGGGTCGAATAAGCAATTAAAGACGGTATCTATTGTTGGATTTGGCGGGTTGGGCAAGACAACTCTCGCCAGAGCGGCGTATGAGAAGATTAAAATGCAATTCGATTGTGGTGCTCTTGTTTCGGTGTCTCGGATCCCTGACATAACGAAGATTTTCAAGAAGATGCTCTATGAACTTAACAAGGGCGAGTATGCAAACATTAATGAATCAGTCAGGGATGAAGCACAACTCATCAATGAACTGAGAGGATTCCTTCAGAACAAGAGGTACGCATCACCGAATACTGATCTTTTTCCCCTTTTTGAGACTTGAGAGGGCACAGAATATGCTAGTCAACAGCTATTCCAAGTCTTATTTTTGCTGTTTCGTTCAGAGATCATTTCTTGCCCCCTTTTTGTTTGTTCGGTAGATCCTGCAATTGCCTTGCTAAATTTTTTGTTGATATAAATTTCAAAAGTTGGCACTATTAATTACATTCTCGCCTAGATACCTCTAAATTTAATAATGGCTACATCTTGATTGATTTGACAACTAACGCTCTAAAAAATTGATATAGGTACCTCATCATAATTGATGATATATGGGATGAACAAGCGTGGAGATTTATCAAGGGTTCTTTTCCTCAAAACAGTCTTGGTAGTCGATTAATCATGACAACCCGCAAAATCAGTGTCGCTGAGGCATGTTGCTCTTCCAGTGATGATATAACTTACAAAATGAAACCTCTTTCTAATGATGATTCCCAAAGGCTCTTCTATAAAAGAATATTTGGGAGCGGGAATGAATGCCCTCCTGAATTGAAACAAGTATCCAGAGAAATCTTGAAGAAATGCGGTGGTGTACCATTAGCCATTATTACTGTATCTTGTATTTTGGCTAATAATAAGCAGATAACAAAGGATCGATGGTATACTTTGCTCAAATCTATTGGTCGTGGACTTACAGAAGGTCATGATGTGGAGGAGATGCAAATGATATTATCATATAGTTATTACGATCTACCTTCTCATCTGAAGAATTGTTTATTATATCTAAGTGTATTTCCAGAAGATTATGAGATAGGGAGAGATCGATTGATATGGAGGTGGATAGCTGAAGGTTTTGTCCATGCTGAAAACAAAAAAACTAGCCTATTTGAGATTGGAGAGAGTTACTTCAATGAGCTTATAAATAGAAGTATGATCCAACCAGTAGATATCGATGCTGAAGGGAGAGCAAATGCTTGTCAGGTGCATGATATGATGCTTGACCTCATTTGTAACTTGTCAAGTAAAGCAAACTTTGTTACTATATTGGATGATATTGAGCAAAGGTCTTCTTCGCAAAGCAAGGTTCACAGTTTATCCCTGCAAAATGGAATGGTGGAGCCCACCACACCTCAGGCTAGCAGGTGCATGTTAGAAGCGAGATCATTTACTGTTTTTGGTCCTGCTGAAAATCAGATGCCATCCCTCTCAAGCTTTCTTGTTTTACGTGTATTGGATTTAGAAGGTTGTTATATTGGGGAGGGTTTCCATAAAATTAATCTTAGTTATGTCGGGAATTTATTTCACTTGAGGTACCTAGGACTAGGTGGTACATACGTTCGTGAGCTCCCAATGGAAATAGGAAGGTTACATTTTCTGCAGACACTGGACTGTAGAGTTCATTTTTCCCGTTTGAGAGAATTGCCGTCGAGTGTTGTTCGACTAAGACATTTGATGTGCCTACATATTGAGCACAATACAAGAGTGCCAAATGGGATGAGGAACCTGACCTCCCTAGAAGTGCTGACGGGACTTAATGTGGGTGGTTCTCCAAACATTGTGAAAGAGCTAGTCCATCTGACCCAACTGAGGGTGCTCGGCATTCGTTGGGATGGATTGGATGAGAGCCTCTATGAAGCTTTGGTGGAGTCCCTAAGCAATCTGCACAAGATTCATGTTCTAATGATTCATGGTGGTAGCGGATGCATCGATCTCATGGGGGACGGCTGGGTGCCCCCTCCAAACCTCCGTACATTTGAGATATCAGCACGGTTCTGCTCGTTCAAGACACTGCCGACGTGGATAAATTCTTCATCGCTTCCGCTCATCTCCAGGCTGCAAATATGGGTCAAGGAAGTGCGACCGGAGGACATTCGGATCCTTGGGATGCTGCCTGTTCTTCGTTCTCTCTCCCTGGGCCTGGAAAGAGACGAAGAGCAAGTGGAAAGCAGCAGCAGGAGGTTCGTGGTTAGCGCCGATGCATTCCCATGTGCGAGAGAGTGCAAATTCATTGGTTTTGTGACGGTGCCATCTATGTTCCCACAAGGAGCTGCGCCAAGGCTTGAATACCTTAAGTTCTGTTTCCGAGCGAGGGACATAGGCAGTGGTGACTTGGACGGCCTGTGCATGGGGAGCCTCCCTTCCCTCCAGCGCCTCGAGGTTACGATTTGGTGTACAAGAGCCAGCGATGGGAAGGTGAACGAAGCGGTGGCTGCGCTGAGGCACGCGGCGGACGTCCACGCCAACAGTCCCACCCTTAATATCAGCGTAGCTGACGGAGGAGCACCAAGTGGGTTATTATCTGCAGAGGAAGGTACAGCAGGCTGCATTTCCATTTCCATACTACCACTCCTGCTGGTAGCTCTAGCTACTTTAGTCCAATTAATTATAGCTAACTGATGCTTCTCTCCCCACCCCTTGTATTTTTGCTTTTTCTTCCCTTACGTGTTTATTCCTCTTTCCTTCTCAATTTCAGCAATCAGTTGGATGAGCGCACAGCGAAGGTACCTTCATTCCCTTCATTTGTTTTTACTACTGCTACTGCTGGTATTATTACTACTGCATGCCATTGTAGATTCATCATTTATTCATGATCGATGGTTCTCTTTAAGTGTTCGTCAAAACCATTCTTTCAGCATTTTTCAGTTTGTCACTCATTGCTCAACTGCTACCGTGCGTGCGTGCTTGTTTTCCATTCTTTCTTTACGCAGCTATTTCAGCCCCCCAAACTCTTTACGGTACACTTACTTTAATACGGGCCATCCATCCCTTTTGATCTGATTGTTCAGATTAATTAGGATATACTAGAATGCACGGGCCATCAACTTAAGCTCCTTTATGACAATGCTAATGTTCAATGATTGAGGTGAACTTAAGATCCGTAGTTTGTATGTGCACTTCAATTTTGAATTATATCAAAAATTTCATGTTCAACAATAGGACATCTCAAATCCCGACTTTGTAAACTCTCAATCAATATATGGCTAGCAAGCTGTAACTCCTAATAAATAACAAATATCGATCTATTTTACAACTAAGGGGAATAGAATTTTCCCAGTATTCTTGTTTTCATTGTCCGCAAAATTTGTTTGCATCAATCAAAACCAAAAGCAGGGCCGGGGGGGGGGGGGGGGGGGGGGGCGGGCAGGGGCCTGGCCCCCCCAATGGTCCACTAGATGCATTAATAGGACCCCTTAATCACTCTTAATCACAGTCAATTAAATCATAATTAAGTTATTATCTTACCTTCAGTTAAATCGCAAGTAAGTTATTATCTTACCTTCAGTTTTTAATATGAGCACAAATACATATTTTTTTATTCTTATGGTACATATTTAACTTGTTTAACTACATGTCGCAATTTGTAGGTATAGGGATGTGATCAAATCTCGGAACAAAAATGATAATACCACCACTCTTCACCATTATAAAATAGATGTGTTTAATGTTGCGGTCGACCAACAGTTGATTGAGTTAGAAGATTGATTCAGTTCTCAAGCAACTGAGCTTCTATCACTTTGTGCTCACTAGATCCAAGAAAAGATGGCTTTGCCATTTCAATGATATTATCAAATCTTATGATCTAATTGGTAATCGTCGTGCTAAATTCAAGTTAGTGGAGATGTAACAAATTCAAGTTTGTGGAGATGTAATGAAGGTATCTTTCTTTTGTGTTACTAGACGTATGCTACATTATTTTGCCATATTTTTTTTAGATAACGGAACTAAGTTCCAGCCTCTACCATCCGAAGATGATACACAGCTGAGAGTCATACACAATCCAAAGCCATTAGGCTCAACCTCTTACATCCAAAAGAAAAGAAATAAAAGCAACAAGATTCAGCCTAACCAGGGCGAACGACAAGAATCTAAGAAAAGAACAAGGACTAAGCTCCAATTCGATTCCAAAAGCTCCACCCAAACTTTTTGAAGACCGCCATAATCATTGTCTCCAAGTTTCTGCATCCGCGTTTGAACGCCGGTCGCTCCTCCTCCTTATGCAGCAGGGACCACTGTCGGATCCAGTACGTTGCCCTGAAAATTACCTGTAAATAGGTAGTGGACTTAGCCTTGTTAAAAACCACATCATTTCTATTCAACCAAAGAGCCCAACAAAACGCAGCCGCTCCTAACAAAATTTGGTTTCTCAACTGAAGACTCCAGCCATTTAGCCAAGAACCAAACATATTAGAGAAACTAGTGGGAGGTTGAATTCCAAATGTGAAAAGCACGGTATTCCATACAAATCTCGCAAAATGGCAATCAAAAAACAAATGTTGAATAGTCTCTAAGGAACTACAGAAACAACATTTGACACTTCCTTGCCAATTCCTTTTTGCCAAATTGTCTTTAGTGAGAGTAACTCCCTTTTGTAAGTACCAAAGAAAAACCTTAATTTTCAGCGGCACCTTTAATTTCCAAAGAGGGTTTTTTGCCGGAAGAACTCCTTGTTGTATCATGTTCCTATACATGGACCGGACTGTGAACAAGCCATTCTTGCTAAGGTTCCATATAAACACATCCTTCCCATTTTCAAGGTTAACCGAGACCACTTTAGATACTAGATCATACCAAGAAGTCAAATTTTCGTTTACCAAACCTCTCCTAAAAGACACATTAAGCGGTACAGTCCGTAGGACATTTGCCACCGTATCGTCTTTCCTCCTGACTAATCTAAAAAGGTTGGGGTATGCCTCTCTGAAAGGCTTGTCCCCTAACCAAACATCCTCCCAAAATCTAGTTTGTCCCCCACACTTCACTTTGAACTTTCCACCGGCCAAAAAATCATCCTTGATTTTCAAAAGACCACTCCAAAAATGAGAATCTCCTGGCCTGTGTTGCCCTTGTGCCAGAGGTTTGTTAGACAAATATTTCTTTCTTAGAAGATTTTGCCAAACCCCATCCTCGTTAATAAGTTTAAACAGCCACTTGCTCAACAGACACCTATTTTGGATTTCTAGATTTTGTATACCTAGACCACCAAAATCTTTAGGTGTGCACAAGATACTCCACCTAGCAAGTCTATATTTCTTTTTATGTTCATCGCATTGCCAGAAAAACCGTGAGCGATAGTAATCTAATTTTTGAAGAACTCCTCTAGGGACCTCAAAAAAAGATAACATAAACATAGCCAAACTAGTTAGCACCGAGTTAATCAAGACTAGTCTCCCTCCAACTGAAAGTAATTTACCTTTCCAACTAGAGAGTTTTTTCTGGAACTTCTCTTCAATGCAGGCCCAATCTTTGTTCGATAATTTTTTATGATTCATGGGTATACCTAGATACCTAAAAGGAAGACACCCCAACTTGCACCCAAAAAGTTTTGCGTATTCTTGTTCACAATCTTTAGCTGTGCCATAACAAAAAAGTTCGCTTTTGTGAAAATTAATCTTCAGCCCCGATAATTGCTCAAAGGTACTAAGCACTAACTTGAGATCTTTGGCTTGGAGCGTGTCGTGATCCATAAATAGGATAGTGTCATCCGCATATTGGAGAATAGATAAACCATCCTCCACCAGATGAGGAACAACTCCCCTGAATTTTCCATTGGATCTAGCCCGGAAAATCAAGGTTGTAAGCATATCTGCAACTAAATTGAACAAGATAGGAGACAAGGGATCACCCTGCCTTAGTCCTTTTCTGGTTTGAAAGAAATGTCCTACTTCATCATTAACTTTAATACCGACACTACCTCCTCGTACGATTTGATCTATCCATTTGCACCACATTGGTGAAAAACCTTTCATTCTCAACGCTTGCTGCAAGAAGGACCATTTTACCTTGTCGTAGGCTTTTTCAAAGTCTAGCTTTAAAATCACCCCGTCTAATTTTTTCCTATGAAGCTCATGAATGGTTTCATGTAAAATGACCACCCCCTCTAAAATATTCCTACCCTTCATAAATGCCGATTGTGATGGCTGAATCACTTTTTGAGCCACTAGGGTTATTCGGTTTGCCATCACTTTTGTAAAAATTTTGAAGCTAACATTCAACAAACAAATGGGCCTAAACTGTTGAATCTGTGTGGCTTCCTTTTGTTTTGGTAGTAATGTAATTATACCAAAGTTAAGGCTGAAGAGTGGAAGTTTACCCTTGTGGAATTCAGAAAATAAAGGCATGAGGTCATCTTTAATTAAATCCCAGAAGACTTGGAAAAACTCGGCTGGGAACCCATCGGGCCCGGGAGCTTTATTAAGTTCCATTTGAAAAATGGCGTCTCTGACCTCCGTCTCAGTAAATTCCGTCGTTAAGACGTCATTTTCTAACTGTGAAACTTGTGTAATATCACTCGTAAAGGATTCTATCATCGAAAAATTATTACCATCCGGCTCTCCAAAGAGATCTTTATAGTAATTGGTGATGAATTTCTTAAGATTTACATTTCCTTCAATTATTCCTCCCTCTTGTTCAAGCCGGAAAATCCTTGTTTTCCTATGTTTTCCATTGGCCACTAGGTGAAAATATTTAGTATTACAATCACCAGATAACAATCTAGTTGTCTTGGCTCTTTGATACCATTTAATTTCTTCTTCCCGCAAAAGGCTAGCAAGCCTTTCCTTATAATAGTTTTTTAGATCGACTTCACTGCTACTGAGTGGCTGATACTCCGCCTTTTTATCTAATTCATCGGCTTTCTGAATCAACTCAGCCTTTTCTTTCTTATACTTGCCGCTAACATTCTTAGCCCAACCCCTTAGGAATTGTCTAATCCTCTGAATTTTATTTTGCCATCGTTGTAACGGTGATTTGCCTCTAAATTCCTTTTTCCAAACATCCACAACCAACTCATAAAAATCATCTCTCAACAACCAACCAAGTTCAAATTTAAACCCCGATTGTTTGTTGCCATGAGTGCCATTACCGGTATCTAAAAGTAGTGGAGTATGATCAGATATTTCCCTTGACAACGCTTGTACCGTTGCAAGCGGAAATTTTGACTCCCATTCCGTGCTTACTAAGATCCGATCTAGCCTTTCATAAGTTGGTATTTCCCTAGAATTGGCCCAAGTAAACTTCCTATTTGAAAGATCTAGTTCCCTTAAATCCAGACTATCGATGATAGCATTAAACAAGAAGGGCCACCGATCCTCATATCTATCATTGTTCTTTTCCTGCGGGTTCCTAATGATATTAAAATCACCACCCACAAGGACAGGATCACTTTCTTTTGCACAAGTTTGGACTAATTCAGAAAGGAAGGCTTCTTTGTGTTCTACTTGTGCAGCCCCATAAGTTGCAATAAGAACCCATTGAAACCTATCCGATTTATTTCTGAGACGAAACTTCACATAGAAGTCTCCCTCATCAATGCTACCAATATCAAACACTTCCAAATTAATCCCAAGAAGGATGCCCCCGGACCGACCATGAGGTTCTGTCCAGTGCCAAATAAATTCTTGTCCTCCACAAATGTTATTCAGGACCGACTTCGAAAAATCCTTCTTACCAGTTTCAAGAAGAGCGATAAAATCTAGCTTTTGCTCTTTAGACAAATCAGAGAGGAACCTATATTTAGCCAAGTCACTAAGACCTCTGCTATTCCAGAAGATTCCTTTCATGGCGAAACTCTATTGTGTTTTTTAATTACTCGCACTCTCGGTTTCCTCTTTGCCCTAGTCAAAGAGAGAGATTTATTTTCTTTAAAAACATTTCTAAAATCACAGCTCAGGTGATCATTATCATCATCCATAGTTTCCTCCATCAGATCATCACATAAGTGACCGAGAGAATCAATTTCTACCTCAACATCAACTTCATCGCATAACAACACAGAATTAGAAGAAACCTCCGTTCTAGACGGCTCAGTCGTCAATCTAGCCAATTCAACCTCTTTTAAAAGACTAATAGAATTTGAAACCAAACTAGGATTACTACCCAAGCTAACACCTAGGTTAGATATACTCGAAGAAATAACATCCGCAGAGTAAGGAATGAAAGAGAAGTCAGTGATGTTACCTCCACTGAAGTCTAGGTTCTTCCAAGCTGCCCTCTTTTCCGCTTTCTTCAACGAGTCCATGCCATTGTGCTTAGCCAACCGGGGACTTGAACGCTTCGGCGTCATTCGAACCTCCTTGATGGCCGCAGCAGCTACCACCTCCACCACAGCCGAAACCGCTCCACCCTTGCCATTTCCTCCTGCAGCACCTGTCTGCGGTTGTGCTGCACCCCCCACTGCCCTGACCAGCTCTGCACACGCAGCTCCAGGTGAAGCACCAACGCCCCACACACCATCGCCACTCACAGCAGCAACACCCTGGCCACCAACACCTGCCAGCGCACCATCCAGTCCATGGACAGCGCCACCCATTCCAGCCCCACCATCTTGAAGACTAGCTGGTTCAGGAGACAAGCCTGCAGGATCAACCTGCCCCTCAGCAAAAGTCCCAGGCACACTCCATCCCGATGCACCTTGGCCAACACCGATCGAGGACCCCGGCAGCCCGCCTAAAAGACCCTGCTGCACTCCACCATCTTGCAGAACAGCACCAACCGGCTCACCATCAAAATCCAACAGAGCGACATCATCTTCCGAATTGACCTCTTCTACCATGCCATCAAACTGCGAGTTAACACCATCAGAGAGGACCTTGCCAGCACAATCCGACAGAACTTCAATCACTGCTGTATCCAATAAACTATTGGCCATGCTCTTGTGTTTAATTTCCATCCCATGGTTCTTATCCAAGGACTCAGCCCCACCATCATCAACATTGTTACGGTCTTCCTCCATAGCATCCGAAGGCCTAGCTTTCTTCGCATTCCGATCCGCCTCACTTTCACTTTCCTTCTTCCCATCCCCCTCACCTCCATTATCCCCAAAGTCCAGCTCCACCTCATCACCAAAATTATCAAAACCTACCTTCTCCTTCTCAATTTTGAGCTCAAAATAGTGATCCCCGATAACAACATCCATGCTAGATGGAATTAGAGCGGGATCCAACACAGCAACAAGAATCCGACCAAAATCATTGCTCCGAGTTGTGACCATGTCCACTATTTGAGTTGATCCAAACATGGTACCAATGGCCCATAGGTTTAGATACTCCCTCAACCTCTTCCGAATACCTGTTACCCGAAGCCACACCTTAGGAAGGAGATACCCTTCCTCTTTGACATGCCACTCCAGGAATTTCAACCGTGCGCCTGTAGCAACCCCATTTACCTTCACATCAGCCCCACCATAAGCAATAGATCTCTGTAATTCAGCTTTAGAAGGAAACTGAACTACAAAAGAATTCTCCTCATGTGCTTCTGGCTCCCATCTCCATTTTGTCGGAACAATCCTCTGAAGTTGCAACACAAGTTGTTCCTTAGACAGAGAACCACCAACAACAGTCACCAAAGCACTTTTTGAGTCTTTCTTCCTTGGGAGCGGAGCGTGCGGAATATGAAAAAAACCGAGGCCTACCACAGAATAACCTACCGCATGAGCAACCGGTTTTGGAAGCTTAAGCACTGGACACCGATGATTTACATGATCATGCCCATCACAAATGAAACAGTACACTTCATTCACACACTCGGCAACAGTGTGTCCTTTCTGCGAGCATCTGCTGCAAATTTTTGACTTGTTTCCCATCTTGTTTCCAGCAGGCTCTTCAACACCCACAGCAACTCCATCTACCTCCATGACCGCCTCATCCGGCAGAGCTCCCTTCTGCTTGTGAACTCCTCCCTCATTGAGCAGCGGTGCCCGAACAATAGTGTCCACTGGCGCCACTCCCCCAGGCTTCTGGTTCACCACCGGCACAGCGCTAGCTGCCCCAACAGCACCTCCGCGACCGGGGCGACCAGGCAACCCGCCGCGTTGAGCCGAGAGGCTCCGGCCACCACGAGGACGGAAACCACGTCGCGGCCAACCCCGCCCACGAGCCGAAGGGCCATACCCGCCGAAGCCAGGATCGAAGCCCTGAGCGGGGCCATGAAAGCCACCTCCGAATCGATGGCCTTCCCCTTCGTCGCCTTGGACGTGCCGCTGCATCCCAGCACCTCTTCCACGTCCCGCGCCCCCGAACTCGAATCCTTGATGACCTGCACCTCGCGCATAACCCCAGTTGCCTCCACCAGCCCCGCCACCGCCCACCACTGCCGGCACTGAACCGTTGCTCGAAGACACGAAAATGGAAGACGAAGCGTTAACCGCAATGTGCCTGTGTCCAGAACGAGAGAAAAACAGGCAAAGACCACTAGGAAAGCGAAATTGGGCCGCGCATTTGTTTCGGCCCACCAACAGCTGAGCGTCCGACCGCTCACCTCCCCAAGTGGGGCCTGCAACTGTTCGCCTTCCGATTTCAAATTTTGAAGTAAGCCGCCGCCGGACCTCAGCAGCTGCCGCCGCAGACGAAGACGATGCAACCGATCCCAACTTCCGACCTTGCGCCACCACCCGGGGTGAGACCACAGTCGCCGCGTCCAAGGCGTCAGCCAAAGTGAACTGTGGCGACACCCTCCGCGCTGGAATCGGCCCCCGCCACGGCTTGCCGGTCATCCGTCGCCGCGCAAACTCCTTGACCTCACGGCCGGCTAGCCGACCCACCTGCAAACCTGCAGAAACTGAAACAGAACGCACCTCCGGAGACTCAACCTCTGTTGCCGTCAACTGAGCAGCGCCAACCATGGTGTACCCCGATGGCGATGCGCCTTGGCAAGAATCAACCGAGGTCTGAAACCCAGACCCCCCCTCATCCACCTCTTCGTCCTCCTCGTCGGAGCTCAACTCGCCCGACAGCGCCCAAAACCTGGAACCCGAAAGGCCGTGGCAAAGATTCACTTTCGAAGCCTTCAGACCCATCTTCGCCGGCGCCGAGTATCTCCGGCCAGCGCCCCAGTCCGGCACCTCAACCAGTTGCTGCTCAACCTCCACGCCGACATCTGAGACCGGTGCAGATGGAGACTCAGCAGTCAAATCCGTCGACAGACCATTAGTGTCGCCCGACGAACCTGGCTCAGGCCAGACCAAGCCAGCCTGCTCGCACCGATCCGGTGAAGATTCCACCCAAGGCGCCGGCGCTAGCGTAAGCCGGCGGGAGCGCATCTCTCTCACCTCACATAGCCCCACATGACCCTCATTTTGCCATATATGTTATGATTGAATTTATATGACAATATATATGCGTATGTTTAATTATATATGTGTATGTTTAATTTTGCCGACACACGGCGCCCAAGGCGGCAAGGCCCATGACGCCGGCGCCTTGGCGGGTCCGCCCCCCCCCTGTCTGGATCCTGGCTCCGCCCCTGGGACGACTCCTCTGGAATCGCTTAAATATTACTATAACAGCGTCATGCTTTGGAAGACAACCACGGTGTGATTTCGAAAGCTCCTGCAATCCGGGAGCTTTCATCCCCAAAATTCTATGTTTGTGACATGAAAAATTAGAAATCAATAGTTTTTTGTGTCAACGGGAAATTCTCAATGAAAATTTTGAATATTAGTTGAAAATTCTCAAATTTGAAAGACTTCTGTATATAGATTGAAAGTTCTTGAATCTCATTTGGAAGTTTCGAATATGAAAATTTCTAATCTTGTTGAATGTCCTAGAGTTAATTTTGATTTCAAAGTTGCACGTTTTCTTGATCCTAGTTGAAAGTTGAAATCTGAGTGGTGGCATGGATAGGAGGAAGTAGGGAGGGGGTTATTAGTGATGTGGAAGGGGTTGTGCATTTCAGAATTAGCATCCCTTTTTTACTTTATGCAAAGAACCAAAAAAGTAGTTGGAAAATGATGGCGACCAATACCCTACTGCTTCAAGAGCTAGCTCCTGGCAAACTAACATGTTCATCATATGTATTGAACCTGCATGCATGCAATTTATTTTAATCCTCAGCATTTATTATTACATTTTTCATTTTTAACCCACCGTGACCGTCATGACCACCGTGGCCACCGTGACCACCATGATCGTTGTGGCCGTCGTGGAACGGAGGAAGGATGTATTTGCAGCAGCATCGATGTTTGTGCTGGCAACAGGCTAAGTTCTCATCGAAATGTGCCACACGGCAATCATGCCTGCAATTCGCCAACGTACATGATTCGACTTGGTAGCGGTGTTCTTTCACCTCAACAGCTGCATGTATATGCATACCAATTTAATTACCACGGAAAGATTAAATAGGATGGATACCATCTATACATACACTAGGTTGATTTCGGCAATGCATAGAAAGGAAAAAAGGAAATGCTTGTCTGCATGACAGGATGGGAAGACAGTAGCCATAGCCACAAAAGCCACCAACAACACAAGAAGGCTAGCCTTCCTGAGAAGCAGAGCCGTGTGACACATTCATATAAAAATACATTTTACTTTCAGGTGTAGTTACTCTCACCTTTGATATACCACCAAAATAAATTTAAAATATTTCTTTATCACTTTAAGTACACTTATATACTAATTATAAGATAATCTAATGTGGTATATATGAAAAAAAATGAAAGGTATATACACACACATATATAGTTTGAATGGTTAATTCAGTGCTAAAGTGTGAAAGGCAACGTCAGCCGTCGGATTTATCTTGAGTGGCTAGGATGCACGAGGGTGGACACCCATTCCTATTTACGCCATTTTGCAGAAGACCCCCTCACGACAAAATTTTATTACAAACATATCCCTATCATAGTCACTACCCCTTGTCTCCTCTCTCTCTCTCTCTCTCTATCTCTCTAGTTTCCCCCAATCGCCATCTCCATCTCGCCCCCAGCGCTTCCTCAACTCTAGGTCCCCAGAAGCGCTTCCCATCCTCCTTTTTCCCTACCAAGTACTCCCCTCTCTCGTACCCCTTTGTCTTCTTGAGTCCCAACGCCGCCACACCTCCCCTTCATGACATCCGCATCCAATGCTGCGCCACTACTGCACCCCTCTCTCGACCTTGTTGTGCCCAGCCCCACGCATGTAGCTTACGAGTGCCTCCCTCCGACCAGGCGCCTCTCCCGCATGGCAGTTGTGCGGCCTTAGCGTTAGGGTTAGGCGAAACTGCCGCTCCTCATCGCCTGCAGTGCCACCACCTCCTCCACTCGCATCACTGGCCGCCGCCTCCCTCCGACCTAAGCTTTGACCTAGCGTTGCCCCCCTCCACCACTGGACCGGCGCCGCCCTCCAACCCACAGCGCCGCCTTCCCCCTGCATCGCCTTCCCCTCCATCACCCCCTCCTCAGCGGCCGACGCCTCCTCCAGTACTCCGCCACCCCCCCTCTAGCATTGCTGAGCTCTTGCTCTCATAATAAGTTGCATTCACACTTTATTGCTTCCTGATACTGATTTGTTGTCATTTTTTCGAACCGTCCGAGAGACGATAAATTTGAATTTTTTATGTATTCCCTACAGTGATACGTAAATTTCAATTTTAGCCCCATGACGATAAAAGCATGGAAAACACATGTGGTGACGCGTGGCAAATTCCGTGCCACCCTAGCATGGGACCAACTCTCGGGCACGACAGCCACAGCCCCCACCGTGGTGCCGCGGCCCTGGTGCATAGCTTGTTGGGCTCTACACCACCCGTGCGCGGGACCTAAGCGCGTGATTTATTTTCCTCGTGGCCCTATGCGGCGACCTCAGATTCCAGCAGTGGTGGATCCAGGATTTTTAAGATGGGTGTTCGGACTTCGGATCTTGGTTACTCGGATACGTCGATACCGCGACACGTCGTTTCCCTCAAAATACCGATACAAGGATGCGTGTATATAGATGTAATAAAAATACAAAAAATATAGAAATTAACGATTTCTTATGAGACAATAGACGATATAAATCTAGCATAATGACATGAATTAAATAGCAAATTATAGATATTAATGATAGTTGCATACCTTGCTGATCCTGTCCCTTTTTTGCTCTTTCTAGCTCTCTCCCCATAAAGATGTCAAATTTACGGACTCCTTCATTTTTTAAATCTCAAAAATCTACAAAATCATAAAATACAAAATTCATGAGTTTACTGCATGCTCTATTTTACAGTGTCATAAACAAAACATGAGTTTACACTACTCAGAAAAACAACTTTTACAAAAACATGAATACTTCAACATTTTTTTAAAAAAAAACTGCATCAGCATCATCTGCAAGCACCATATCTGAAGCTTCTTTTGCAACATGCTATTACAAATTATAGGAAAAAGAAAAGAACAAGGTCAGAAGGAAAATAATTCCAGCACTCATATCTTACTGTGTACAAGTCAAGATAAATCTTCTCGTCATATTGCTTCTCTCTTACTTCTAGATACTGCAATTCAAATCTGAAGGTAAATAGCCAATAGAAGCAAAGTAAGCAACTCAAAGTCAGTTTATGAAAAGCACTGATCAAGGGTATTTTTATTTTGGTGCTTTATGAAAAGCACTGATCAAGAGTATTCTTACTTTGGTGCTTAGTCAGGCTGCTACAAGTAGCATCTACATAAATGTATCAGAACTCAAATGAAGATTTTGTTACCATAATATTGCTTTTCTAACTAGTTCATGACTAAGTCATCAATGTCTCAATGGAAAGCATGCAGACCAATATGTTTATCTCCATGACAACAGATAAACAACAACAGGGTAATTCCGATTATGAAATAATTGTGCATAATAATGTGAGCAAAACATATCTGCCGTTTCCCACAATTTCGATTGTAGCTATGAATATACTAACCCATTTCGATTGTACCACATATTACCCATGTTTCCCACAATTTCTCTGAGAGAGAATTCACAGGGCAGCTACGAATTTACCATTTCTACTGAGCTTCACACTGACCTTAGCGTCAATTTTCTACTTAATCACCGTTCATGAATCATGCCCTTAGTGTTAGTACCAAGAAATTACCTTGTTCCAGTCCAAATCTTACACACAAAAGTAACCCGAGTGCCATGACACAAAAAGAGGAGTATAGAGACCAGGAGCGCGTACGCATGTCACCTCGGGCAGGTGCTCGAGCGTGACGGTCCTCTCGTGGAACTCCGGCGTACCCCTGTGATCCGTGCCGACCAAAAACAGAGGGGATTAAGGGCGTAGAGAGGCCAAGAACCGCGCGGATTTGGGCGAGCTGCAGGTAGGTTAGAGGTTACCCTGGTAGAAGACGCGGCAGTAGTCCCGGACGAAGCCGAAGTCCGGTGCGGACTGCGGTCGGCGGCCGGTCGCGCGGATTCGCGAATGGGACAGGACGGGGGGTGGGGGTGGGGTTTGGGGGGTGGCCGGTGGGCCGATGGGCCGATCGCGGCCGGACACGCGGAAAATGGGCAATGCCCAGGCGTCTGTGGCCTGATTCATGGTTGCAAATATGCTATTTTGGCCCAACTAAATATATATATATATAGGACGCTGAAATGGGACACCTAGGTGCCCAGACACCTAGGCTCCCTGCCGTTAGATTGCTTTTAGATACGTGCTAGAGCAATGGTATGTATGGTATATAATATATTAGGCATGCTAAATCAATCATGGAAGGTGTAAATAACAGGGGCACCTAGGTGTCTGGACACCTAGTCTCCCTACCTTTGGATTGCTTTTAGATGCGTGCTAGTGTGATTGAGACTTTCCATCCATGATTAAGACTTTCCTTCCATGATTGATTTAGCATGCCTAATATATTACATACCATTGCTCTAGCACGTATCTAAAAGCAATCTAACGGCAGGGAGCCTAGGTGTCTGGGCACCTAGGTGTCCCATTTCAGCGTCCTATATATATATATATATATATATATATATATATATATATATATATATATATATATATATATATATATATATATATATATATATATATATATATATATATATATATATCTTTACTATTATAAAAGAAGGAGTTGGTGGTTGGTACGGCCTCACCACATCAATCACAGCCATCCATTCTCCCTGTCCGATCTCAATCGCCTGCTCCACACGCGCAACTCCTCACAACTGCTCCCCACGACGCCACGCACATCTTCCTCTCTCTCGCCCCGCATTCTCCCTGCCACGCGCACCTTCCTCTCTCTTGTGCCGCATTCTCCCTGCCCTCCACTCCCTCCGTCGCCGTCGCTCCACATCCACCGCCCTCGCTGCGCCCTCTCCATCTCCTACAGAGCGCTCGTCGCCTGCCCACCCCGCACTAGGAACCCACCGATTCCTCACCCGCCACTACCGTCGCCGGCGCCGCTCCATGCATTTGCTCCGCCCCGCCACTTCCGCTACCGGAGCTCCCCCCGCTTCGAGTCCCTCGACCTCGCGAGCGCTGACGCTGTCTCCGTCCGCGACCTTCGAGCCCGCATCCTCAGCCCCGCCCTCCGTCGCCACTTTGACCTCCTCATCTCCGACGCCGCCTCCAACTACCATACGGCCCCGTCATACCCCCCCATTCAGGCTCTATCCCCATGCCAAAGCTACCCGACCCCTTGAAATTGACTCCTGTTTTGTCCCTCGCAGTTCTCGACGACGACGCGCTGCTCATCCCTACCGGCTCCGACGTCGTCGTCAGGCGCGTGCCCATCGCCTCCTCGGGCGGCGGCGGAGGTGGCGGAGAGTCATCAAATCCTCATAATACGTGCATAGCTAGCGAGAGAGCTGTTGTTTGTGTTGGAAATGGGTGGGTTTCGGTGCTTACTACTCTGTTGGATTGTGTGATAGGGCTGAGAAGCAGCACGGTTGCGGCCGCGGCGATCGAGGCGAGGGAATTGCGTCGTGGCCGTCTCCTTTGGACAAATTTGATGACCCCAACAATGTGCTTTGTCCTGGTTTAGAGGCAGAATTATCAGAATCATGTGCTGATTGTTTCAGATTGGAACAAAGCTCCAATAAAAGGTAAAATTCAGAGCTTAATTTTTCTACTGATAGTGGGTAAATCACCTCTAGGAATAGCTTAAGTCATTTATGACCTATCACCTATCTAGGTACAGATCATTCCAAACGCTTAGACAATGTTGTACTGTGTAGTATACAATATGTTGTTCATATTCCTTATTTGACTTCTTTTTATTTGATGTATACCTCTGGTTTGTGGTTGTTTCTTGTTGTTCAAGTACAGTTGGATGGATCTTACATATTTTGAATAGGAAGCAGATTTTGTGACCAATTACTCCCCCAGACACAGAGTTGCCACTATAGGCAAAATTACATAACCATCCTATGCCCTTTATCAACTGCAATTTGTGACCGATGGAGTAGTAAAGAGCTAGAATACATCATAGGAAAAGGATCTAAAAGTAACCGCATGACCTTCAACAGACTATTTTATGTCCCTGCACGTGTTCCCTTCGTGTGAAATTTTATTGTGTTTACTGATGTAGATGCTCTGATGCCTCTGAGATGTCTTGTCCAAGATATCTGAGCATTGAAGGAAGTGGTCTTAGTGAGGCCATGCCCAAAGGAGAATAAGCAACATTATTTTGTTAGAACCTCTTTAACCATTATTGAAAACTTTTTCGTGTGTTTTTGGGTGATAGAAATTGTCGTGGATAACTCTACTGAAGAACTTGATTTGGAAGAAGGGAAAATGGAAATCAAAACAAATTACATGGCCGGAGAATGCGAAAAGATGAAACAGTAATATCTTATTTCTTTTTCTAGATAAACTGTTCTATTCACTTATCAAGTTATCGCACTGTAATTTACAAGTTATGTCTTTTATGACGTTAACATAATATAATCTCTATTTCTTGTCTTAGGAATGTTGCTAAGTCCTCTCAAGTTTTACACAACATGGATGTGCCAGCAGAATTGAGATGCTTCCTTTGTAAAACAATATTTGAAGACGCTGTGATGATACCATGTTGCCAGCATAGTTTTTGCAACAAATGTAATTCATTTAAAGAACTAAAGCATCTCTCTGTTTCTTTATAAGAGACCATCTTTCTCTTACTTCCTCTTGCATATAACTATTAACCATATTTGAGCACCATGTTCATCATTATGGTAAGGCTCTTGCAAAGTTTTTCATATTATTAACTTGTGGTGAGGCTTGCACTGCATGGCTATGCTTAGACCCCGAGTACTCAGCTCCTGATTTGAACTTTTGATATTAACTTGATCTATTTTGTTAACATTTTTGCTTGTATTAGCAGACAAGGTTTTTCATTAATCACCAAAGATGTACAAGCCAGTGCAGTGCATATAAACACCGAAGGATAAGCATACTAAAATACCTCGTGGATTTGTGCGCCGCCTTGCCTTTGCAAGTGATGTGTCCTTTCTGACCTCTATCCTCGTGTTTCAGAGCTTCAAGCTTTCTACAGACATTCTTGACTATCCTTCAAGTTCTGAGAATGGCATTCTTCCTATTGTCACACTTTAGTCTAATTGTCTATCAACAATTGATGATTTATTTATTTAATCCATGTGTCAAATTGGATGCAAAAAAGGGTTAAAGTCTAGCTTTTTCCGATTTACATTACATTTAGGTTTTGCCTTGTCGTCAGATCCCAAATCATGCCAGTGTGATAGAAAATTGATATTTATTGTGCTGTTTAGGATTCCATATATTTATGTATCACTCTTTTTTAGGATTCCGTAGCAACGCACGGGCATTCAACTAGTATATATATATATATATATATATATATATATATATATATATATGTGTGTGTGTGTGTGTGTGTGTGTGTGTGTGTGTGTGTGTGTGTGTGTGTGTGTGTGTGCGCGTATTATAGCTTGTATATACTAGATTTTTTGTCAAAAAATTTAGGTGTTCAGATATACTAGATTTTTTGTCAAAAAATTTGGGTGTTCAGCTAAACACCCATGAACCACTGTAGATCCGCCCCTGGATTCCAGTCTAGAATAACATGTCTAGACGACCAGTGATCGGGTCAAGTGTTCAGGTGTTCAATCACGTGCTAATTGCATTTGAGTTCTGCTCCGCTATTCCGTTTTATCCCCTAAACAAATGCTACTGTGCAGCAACGCAAATAATATATTGCTTTCACGCCAACGCCTGGGAAGCACGCGGCTGGGGTCAGGCTGCCCACGTGGGCATGCTCCCGCGCCAGGGGAACGCGGCCACTCCGAGCCAACATGCTGCGCACGCGTGGTCGAGCATTGCTTCCACGCGTCACCCCCGTGCGTTCCATGCTAACCAGGGGGGCATTT
Organism: Dendrocalamus latiflorus; assembly: GCA_017311315.1. Lineage (NCBI taxonomy): Eukaryota > Viridiplantae > Streptophyta > Magnoliopsida > Poales > Poaceae > Dendrocalamus > Dendrocalamus latiflorus. Next base: position 4,149,851 of record CM029642.1, on the reverse strand, counting down.
TCGTAATTTCCGTCGTCACGGACCAAATTTGAAATTTACCGGCCACTGCCGAGTACACCAAAAAAAAAATTCGATCAATGTAGGTACAGAAACTGCAGTGGCTGCAGCTGCCAGTCGCGTCTCCGGACTGTTGAAATTTAATGATTCTATTATACGAAGCATGTCTTTGCAAAAGGAAGGCGAAATCTGCTTTACTCTAGATGGCATGTATGACCTCACATGTAGAAGTATCACAATTAGAGACCCATGATAGAAAGTTAACAACTATACATGCCATTAAGTCCATAAGCTACAGCATTTAGAAAAGCAACATCAAATACATGGTGCTACACATAACTGTTCTCTAGTGAGTTGAAATGCTAAATAATGAGTATTATGCAATTTGAACAGAGCACACCAGAAAAAATAACAATAGGGAATTGTCAAAAGAAATAACAATGGAGAGCAATTAACTTTCTGCTTTTAATTATCTCATACAGACAAGCTAGGCACAGTAACTCTTAAACAAGAAAGTTCTAATTATTTAGAATGCAGGGCCAGAATGTACTGAAGTCAAACTCATGTGTTCATGCTTCTAGAGAAAAAGAGAGAGAGAGGGTGGAGTTGGTTTTCAATAACATGTCAGAAGGCAGAAGCGTATAGAGCATATGTATAATCCATGAGTCATGAGTCATGAACAATGGATTAAAGTACTGTGAGAGCATTAATGGTATTCCACTCAGGATGCTGGCCTGGACTAATCATATTGCTGCTCTGGATTACTAGCTTCAACTGAGGGATAAGTTCAGGCCACAAATTTTCCTTGACAAAATCTTTTTCTATGACTTGGCGGAACTGTCAGTTACAAACCATACAAACATAAGTCATTGCTAAATAACCTTTACTAGTGAGGCATTTAATTGTAGAGCTATTGAGTACAGTTTGACATACAACTTCAATCAATACTCGAAGAATTGCAGGTTCCACTCGAAGAAAAGCCTGCGCAAGCTGATCGCGGAACTCCTTATAGAGGTCAGATGATGACAGCCCCCTTTCCATATTGCACCAGGTGAAATTCTTCAAGTATGTTGGCGCAGCAATTCTTATCCCTTGGTCACCATCCCCTATAACCACAATTCAAATAATTGGAATTTAATCACTAAACTTTCACAACTAAAGAATGTCATCAAACTTCCTTTCTTAGATAAAAATCAAACTTCCATTTTTCTGTATAACATTTCAAAATTACGGCCTATCATCAATGTATTCAGCTCCATGGGTGAAGTTGACCCGTGCATTGCTCATCCTTGGCTCTTTCCAATGTACTTAAAAAAAGTCTCCCCACACTTGGTAACTACCATTTGAGCAAATTAAGATTGGTTTTGGATGCACTGCGTGCTAATTTAGCACAAATTCACCCATCGGTCAAAAAGCCGTTTGTTGCATCGCCAGAGTGGCACATAGCACTAATTCCTCAAAGAAGCTAAACCTTTTCGCACGGAATTCCACTGAAAGAACAGTATTGTTAGACCAAGCGCGCAGAAACCACACACCACGCTGCCCCTAAATTCCCCCAAGATGAAAATAATCTACAAGCTTCCGCAAAATCGCGCGCAACCTACACTTGCACGAGCGCATCGATACTAATGGTAGAGGATGGGTACCAGCGGCGATGGCGAGGAGGAAGAGGGGGAAGCAGGGGTCGCCGGCATCGGCGAGCCCGCCGAGCCCGGCGGTGGCGGCGTCGACCGTCGCCCTGTCGGGATTGAGGGTGGCGGCGAGGTGCCGCCGCAGCTCGTCGCTGGCCGCGGCGGCGGCTTGGGTGTCCACCTCCATTAAGCCTAATAAACCCTGTGTAGCTGTTTGACCAAGAGAAGGTAAGCGAAACATTGCTTACCTTGACAAACACAAGACGACTTAGACAAGATCACAGGACTGGAGAGTGGTGTTCATAGATGTGTTTTTAGTACTGGAGACATTAGTAGTACAAAATAAGGGATCCGATTGAGTAAGATTTTATCTAAATCAGATCATGATCCTTGAAGAAGCACAAATTGATCCGAGAGAAGTGTTTGGAGATACTCGTGAATTTTCGCGCACATTCATAGCTTGATTTGTAACGACCTGACTATGATTTGATTTGATCGGATTAATTGGGCCGAAACAGCAACACGTGTTTCCTCGAGAGGAACCAAAATACCTACCTAAATTGTCGGCCCATAGCTAGCCAATTATAGGCCCAAATAGCTTTCAAAATAGAAAATTGAAGTCCCAAGTAGAAAGAGTGGGAGATGTCTGGCTCCATCATTACCGCACAAGGTTGATCGGATGGCACGGGGCGGTGTGCGCGCAGGTGCGTGCAAGCCAGGCCGTCCGCGGGAGGGGAAAGAAGGTAGGCCAGCTCAGGGAGTTTCAGCCCAAGAAGCTGGAGAAGGTTTTCTTGGGGTTTTTATTAAAACAAATCAGGAAATTCATTTGTGTTTGAAATGGTTTCAAAGTTGTTTGAATTTTTTTTAAACTTACCATAAATACTTTAGCTCATACTGGATATAAGAAAAATATTTCCAGGTATTTCCATGTGATTTTATACTTTATAAACGAAATTTAATTTCAGCCCTTTTGATAAATCGTTTTGAATATCCAAAATGATTTTAACAAATAAAAAAAATCCAATAAAACTTCATAAATAAAAAAATAGCCATGCATGGTTCTGTAATTATGCAAAAATCCTAGGTTTTAAAATATAGCCAAATTTAGGATGTTACAGCCATGTACGCGCACTGAACATATATCCAAAATGATTTTAACAATTAGGGAAAATCCAATAAAATTTGATAAATCCAAAAATAGCCATGCATGGTTCTGAAATTCTGCAAAAATCCAAGGTTTTAAAATATAGCTAAATTTGGGATGTTATAGCCATGTAGGCGTTCTGAACATATATCCAAAATGACTTTAACAATTAGGGAAAATCCAATAAAAATTGATAAATCCAAAAATAGCCATGCATGGTTCTGAAATTATGCAAAAATCCAAGGTTTTAAAATATAGACAATTTTGGGATGTTACAGCCTTGCAAGTGCACTGAACATGGTACTGATCTAATGATGTGTTATAGTGGAGTTGACTGACCTAACTAATAGATATGTTATTTTATACTACGGTTTATGACTTTTGGTTATGACATTAATCTAATGAGTAGTTATTACTTAGAAAAGCTAAAAGCCACTAAAAAGCAAAAAAAAAGGACAAATAATGTTCAACTTTCATGTCAAGATGTTGCCTCAATTTCCTGTCCCCACCCTAGTGTTCATGGGACATATATAGCATTGACCCAATTCAAGGTCAAGCTCATCCACGCGTGACACGTCCATCAGAAGACGGTGAAAATTCGGTCAGCTTTTTCCAGGGTGTAAACGTAGGCGTCTGTTCCGACGACAGGCGGCGTACGTGCAGCGGCTTGCATCCTATGATGTACGTGGATATGACACGACATCGATATGACACGACATCGACACGGGAATTCGCCGTTTTTCTAAAAATACCGATACGGCGACACGGCTATATATATTTAAATAATAAATAAATTATATATATGTGTGTGTATGTTATTTTCTATGTTTCCACATGCTTATTAAACTGAAATAATGTAAATTCTAAACTTGTAATTTGTAAAGTGTATACTCGGAATACGTACCTCATGAATTGTTTTGTTAATCCCGATGACAATTGTTGCTGTGAATACCATTTCTAGAAATAAGAATTCCATTAACCTGGGAGGCAGCAGCGGGGACACCGGGGAGGAGATGTAGTCGGCGGCGAGATGCGGGAGCCGGCGGGCGGCAGTGAGATGCGGGAGCCAGCGGGCAGAGGGGATGCGAGTGAGGAGATGAAGGCGGTGGTGAGATGCGGGAGCCGGCGGGCGGCAGTGAGATGCGGGAGCCAACGAGCAGAGGAGATGCGAGTGAGGAGATGGAGGCAGTGGTGAGATGCGGGAGCCGGTGGGCGGCGGCGAGGTGCGGGAGTCGATAGGCAGAGGAGATGCGAGTGAGGAGATGGAGGCGGCAGTGAGATGCGGGAGCCGGCGGGCGGCGGCAAGGTGCGGGAGCCGGCAGGCGGCAGCGCAAGCGGGCGATGCGAAGAAGCACGAGCGGCTGATGGGAATGAGGCTCTCGGGAGGAATCAGTGCGGCAGCCGTAGGGTTAGGGCAGGCACGGTATGCCGTGGGAGTTCACGGAGGCGAAGGTGAAGAGGTACTCTTCTTCCCGTTGTCTGCGATGCGCGTGCAGGGGAGGATTAGATCAGTTGGCTACATTTGGAGTAACTGTGAGTCTGTGACAGACCTTGTAAACTTGCGTGCTAAGATGTTGAGATATGGTTCTTACGATAGTATTTTCCCAGTGGAAATGTGATGTTCTTGCATTGGTTGATGCTCGTGGATGATAGAATCTTAAGTTTCGAGTTAATTTTTGGTTGTTGGGGAGGGGAAAACCTTTCTAATATAATGTTCCTGGCCGGTGCAATGCTAATATTTGCAATTAATTGGAGATACAGTAGTACTCATTTGCCCTTACTTCGACAATTTGATATACTTATAGACAGCTTGTTGGGCTTCTACAGGAAGCCTTGGCCTATGTGGCCCTCTGGGTGTCTATTTTTCCAGTTATCAGTCTCTTCAGGGAAGATAATCCATAACTACATACACACACACTAGGTATCTCTATGATGAAGGCGCCTGAAATAAACACGACTATGAGATGCAGTCTAGTTTGCAACTGATAATTGTAAAGGCACATGATTCAAGGAACAAAATTTCTGCTCAGGATCGTTCTTTGATTGCAAAGTTGTGTTATTTATATCAATCAGAAGTAGTACATCCAGATGGAAAACAAGGGAGCTGCATAGCATAATTCACTGGTAGACTGCTAGCATGATGGTTCAAAAATGTTCAGTCCTAAGCTGCAAAGCCTGAACTTTTGGCTTTTTGTTGAGTTTTTTTGTCGGTTCTTTTTTTTCGTATTTGTTTGTATTATATGTAATGGGCTAACATATATTTTTATATTTTTTAAATTTAATTATGCTAAATAAGCTTCTGTCAGCCACAATATTTTTTCAGTCAGCTACAGTGTTTTTCAGCCATAAGCCACCCAAAAAAAGCCCAAATGAGCACCAAAACTGCGTGAACCAAACAAGCTACAGTACATATATATCGTCACCGCCATATTAGCGGAAGGGTTCCGGGGCAGTGAGGCTGTCCACGTCGCCCCGCCGCTCCGTTCATCCGACGCGTGCCGCCGTCCTTTTGCGTACGGTCGGGAGACCCATTTCCCTTCTATTTTCCGGAAATTACGTAAAGGTCCTTTTTCCTCGCGAAAAGGTCCCTGCAAGTTTTTTTTAAAAAAAAATTTTGGATGGCGCCCCGCGGGTTTCCGAAATTACGTATAGGTCCTTATTTACTTACGTACAGGCCCTTACAGGTCCTCGGTTTTTTACAAAAAAACCCTTTGATTTTCCCGGAATTACGCATGTGCCCTCGATTTTTTTAAATTAAACTCCCTGCGAATTATCGTCTCTTTTACTTTGGTCCACACCGTAGCTAGCGCGGCGTGCACCGCGCTTATGTGGCTAGTATATAAAAGATGCTGAAGTCTCCGCCGTAGTTCCACAAATTGTGTTGAGCACACTGGGATCCGCTTCTACGTTTATCTGATCTGTTTTGCTGATGAGGAAGAGTTAGTTAGATTTATGTGTCATGTTGTTCTGTAGCACATCGATTCGCCGGAAAACAACCCGGATATGCCGTCGGAGTTCATGGAGGCGAAGGTGAAGAGGTACTCTTCTTGCCGTTGTCTGCGATGCGCGTGCAGGGGAGGATTGGGTCAATTGGCTACATTTGGAGTAACTCTGAGTCAGTGACAGAACTTGTAAACTTATGATAGTATTTTTGCAGTGGAGATGTGATGTTCTTGCATTGGTTGATGCTCGTGGATGATAGAATCTTAACACCTCCCACATTTCGACTTAATCTCTTGGCTTCTGACTTATTTTTTACTATTTATAAATTTCGTTTTTCTGAACTTTTAGCTTTTTTAGCTTTTTTGTCGGTTCTTTTTTTCTCGTATTCATTTGCATTGCCCGTGATGAGCTAACATATTTTTTCTATTTTTAAATTTAATTACGCCAAATAAGCCACTTTCAGACACAGTGTAATTTCAGCTAGCTACAGTGTAATTTTAGCTATAAGTCACTTTCTGTTAGTCCTACTGAGCGGGGAAGTTTGAGTTAATTTTTGGCTGTTGGGTGGGGGGAATCTTTCTAATATCATGCGACACATACCAATAAGCAAATGCCGTGTAATATATCTATCAGGCATAATGTTGTATCTCTGACTGGAGAGCTGGGCTTAGTGAATGGTGTTAATATTTGTGGTACGGAGCCAGTTGCAGTTAGTTATCTAGACTAATTTTTCCTGTATTTATTTGTATTATTTGTGATAGGTTAATCTATTTTTTATTTTTAATTTTTTTAAATTTAGTTAAGTTAAAAAAGTCACCATCAGCTACAGTATAATTTTAGCCAACTACAATGCAATTTAAGCAATAAGCCTGCTTATTTCAGGTCAAGGAGAAACTGTCTCCCTATTCAAGCAACTACAAGCAATCTGGTATTATCCCGTTGCTTGATCTTGCGCAGCAGCAGCATGGTGGATGGGTGCCAGTTGCAGCAACGAATTTTGTAGGTTCAAATTTTTGTATTAAATTGTGATGATTACCTATTTTCCTCCTTTGATATAACTATGTTCCATTTTGAAAAAAAAAATGGCGCACTTGTAAACTCGTCATAACTCACACTAACCTAGCTATAGCTAGTGCGGATGTTGTCACTGCACATGGAAATACTTTGAAGCCTGTTGGATCTTTGAGTGTTGGGTGACTTGTATCCTAATTCTATTAGAAAGTGGAGAGGAGTGCTAATAAAAAATCTAGACTAATTTTAACAGGATTAGAATCCCTACTATCTCTTCGGAGGAGTACAAAGAGGACTGTATAAGTGTGGCGTTGCAGACTATAACCCAAGCAATCAACAGAACTCTCACGAAGCGCGTACACAAACGAGAGGATTAAAGACTAGTTTATTCTCTAATTTTAGATTTTTTATAAGACAGAAGATTCAAGGACATTATGAGAGAACGCCACTCATTTGTACTCTTTTGAGGTTATACTTACGGAATTTGCGGTCAGTTTCACTAAATCTTTTTTTCTCTTTTCTTGCTTATTTTGTCACCGTTATTTTAGTTATCTCTACATGATTCATTTACTCTGCTTTTTTTATATCATGCACATTCATGCCATATATCAATATCTAATTTGATCCGAAAGCTGCTGGGCATAAGAAAAGCATAAGAAAAGGTATTTGATGATAACATGGAATTTTCACTTATTTTTGTTGGCGAAGCAAGACACGTAGTATGTGAATGACTAGTTAGACCATCTACAATGTAGGCGATGCCAGATTTGTCACCTCATTATCATATCATACTGGTGCTAGATTTATTTTTTCTCATAGTGTTTAGCACACCCATCTTTCTTCAAGATGAAACCATAACTAAATAAAATATCACTTTTTTTCCACCACATATTTTCTTTCCCATTTTGCTTACAAGTGGATACGTAAACTTCTTTTATTGAGCTAGCACCATTCGTTGTACATGGCCTTACATAGTTACATATCGATGACTAGAGACTTCTTCGTGTGTGGATATGGATTGAACCTCGACCGGCTAAAACCAACCAACCAATTAAGCGAGACTTCTTATATCAAGTCAATGGCAAAAGCATTGAACTAGATCGTGCTGTTTCCTTGAAGGAGGAAACAAGTCAAACTAAGTTTTTAACTACAACAAAATTGCTGACTAAGTGGTAGATGACAAGTTGAGCAAAAGTCAATACCAATAGGTCCTAAAAACCATAACAACGCCTATGCCGGCGAGGAAAGCTTTTGCCATGCATGCAGCTGGCCACGATATTATTTATAGTACTTAACGTACGTGCCTTGGATATATCGATCGATGTTCAAGTACATACGTACTACGTACGTGCAGTCCAAATCCAAATGCAACACAAAACTAAGTACGTGTTTGAGATTGATCTGGGATTAATTCGATCAATGCAAATGAAGAGATGAGCGATCGATCAATTAATGGATTGGATACTACTACTACTATTATTATACAGGCATCAGAAACATACTAATGAGTAGAGATGAAAACAGATTAGATACGATTAAATAGTCTTAAATACAAATACGAATCTATATTTTAAAACGAACATAAATTCAACTATTCTTGAATACGAATATGAATCGAATGTCATAACGAATACATATTCGACTAGAATATGTACTTAATTCGATCGAATACGAATATCCTCCTACAGTTTCTATAACAAATCTCGGTAAAATAAATTTATGTAACTGGCTGCTGGGCTTGGCTGCTGGGCCAACCGGTAGATATCGATGTACAAATTTCGTTGTACATGGCCTTACATAGTTACATATCGATGACTAGAAACTTCTTCGTGTGTGGATATGGATTGAACCTCGACCGGCTAAAACCAACCAACCAATTAAGCGAGACTTCTTATATCAAGTCAATGGCAAAAGCATTGAGCTAGTTCGTGCTGTTTCCTTGAGGGAGGAAACTAGTTAGACTAAGTTTTTAACTACAACAAAATTGCTGACTAAGTGATAGATGACAAGTTGATGAGCAGTTGAAAAAATATTATGAAAGGATTATCGGCATCGATAGTACCGACGGCAAGGATAAATCGCCGAAAACAAAATTGCCGAGAAGATGGTAGATGACAAAATAATGGACGGTTGAAAAAATGTTACGGAAGGGTTATCACGGTCGACAGTATACTACTAACCGTCATGAATAGTTATACATCTTGTATTGGTTGCAGTTGGGTTGATATATAAATCTCCTAAAGAACATGATATTCTTCCAAAAGAAAAAGGTTTATGGAAAGTACGTTGTAACTGGTAAGTGGTAACCAGGAGTACTTCTGGGTATAGAGGAGAGAATGAAGAAGTACTCTTCTTCCCGTTGTCTGCGATGCGCGTGCAGGGGAGGATTGGATCAGTTGGCTGCATTTGGAGTAACTGTGAGTCTGTGGCTGACCTTGTAAACTTGCGTGCTAAGATGTTGAGATATGGTTCTTATGATAGTATTTTTGCAGTGGAAATGTGATGTTCTTGCATTGGTTGATGCTCGTGGATGATAGAATCTTAAGTTTTGAGTTAATTTTTGGTTGTTGGGGAGGGGAAAACCTTTCTATTAATATAATGTTCCTGGCCGGTGCAATGCTAATATTTGCAATTAATTGGAGATACAGTAGTACTCATTCCAGAATTTGATATAGACAGCCTGTTGGGCTTCTACAGGTACTTGTACAGGAAGCCTTGGCCTATGTGGCCCTCTGGGTGTCTATTTTTCCAGTTATCAGTCTCTTCAGGGAAGATAATCCATAACTACATAGACACACACACTAGGTATCTCTATGATGAAGCCGCCTGAAGTAAACAAAACTGTGAGATGCAGTCTAGTTTACCACTGATAATTGTAAACAGGCACATGATTCAAGGAACAAAATTTCTGCTCAGGATCGTTCTTTGATTCCAAAGTTGCGTTATTTATATCAATCAGAAGCAGTATATCCAGATGGAAAACAAGGGAGCTGCATAGCATAATTCACTGGTAGACTGCTAGCATGATGATTCAAAAATGTTCAGTCCTCAGCTGCTAAGCCTGAACTGCAAACAGCACATGCCATAGCACTGATGGAGATGCAATTTAACTTACAACTGATGGAGATGCACCTCATTCGTTTGCAGTGACCTCAGCTTAATTTCCTCCGTCCTCTCACTAATTTAGCAATGCCCAACCTCTCACTAATACTATATACAGACCACACAGCGGTCAAGGAAGATGGAGAACCAGCAACAACTCCTTAACTTGGCATTTTTGGGAGGATTTTACAAGTAGTCCACTTGCTGCTTGAACTGCATACAGTCTCGTATGCAAGTTTCTTTATGCTGGGTTTTTTTATGGAAAAGAGAGATTTTATTGAACGATCAAGGGTAGGATTACAATCATGGAGCTTCGAATACCCGACAACCACACTGCCGTGAACCAAACAAGCTACAGTGCATTTATATATAAAAAAGACGCTGAAGTCTCCACCGTAGTTCCACAAGTTGTGTTGGGTTACCTACCAGCTAGACATATAAAACGGCGTGAACCAAACAAGCTACAGTGCATTTATATATAAAAAAAGACGCAGATTGTGCAAAACCAAGACTAGAAATTTAGGATAGTTTTTGGGTCGTCTTCAATCTTCATCCACCGAACGCTTAGTCGGATTGGCGTGACCTCTTTGGAATCAAATGTATTCGACGCCATGTACGATAAAGAAAAATATCATTCAAAATCGGGGGCAAGTATGTAGCGTGTGCAGCGTGGACTTTTTTTAAGAAAAGAATAATAGGTACACATGCCATTTAGTCATGGAGATAATATAACACAACGATATGATGGAGATACAACTAGCTGAATATAATTATCTTTACAATTGCATGGCTAGATTCTACAATACTTGTGTTTATATTTAAAGATACAATTTATATCAATCAGAAGTAGTACATCCAGATGGAAAAACAAGGTAGCCGCATATTTCACTGGTGGACTGCTACCATGATGATTCAAAAATTGTCCAATCCTCGGCTGCAAAGCCTGAACTGCAAACAGCAAATGCCAAAGCACTGATGGATATGCAATTTAATTTCAACTGATATTTGTGTCTTGGGCGCCTGATTGGAGGTCTTAGGGACCAAATTTAATTCTCAATACACAAAACCCATCAATCATGTCGGGAAATTTAAGGGTGCTCATTTGAGTTTAAAGCTCAAGTTTTTGGCTTATTTGGTTCTGTTTAAGGGGGTTTATTGCACTGTGTTGCTGTTAACTATTTCATCGTAATTAAATTTAAAAAAATAAAAAAATTATGTCATCATGTATAATGCAAAAAAAATAACGAGAAAAGAGGAAAAAAACAAAAAAAACAAAAAATGAAACTAAGAGACTAAAAATTCAAATAAGCACGGCCTAAGGTGGTGCTCGGTTGGGCTGAATTATTGTGACTTATGGTTGAATTTTACTGTAGTTGGCTGAAATTACACTGTAGCTGATGATGACTTATTTGGCATAATTAAATCTAAAAAAATTAAAAATAGAAAAAAGGGTTAGCTCATCATGTGTAATGCAAACGAATACGGGAAAAAAGAACTGGTAAAAAAGCTCAAAAAATCTAAAAAGTCAGAAAAAGACGAAATTTAGAAATAGTGAAAAATAAGCCAGAAACTAGAAACCGAAGCCGAAACGAGCAGGACCAAATAGAAATAGGCCAGTAGTCAGTGGCCGTATGTCCAGCCCAAAAGTACGCGGCCAGGCACGATGGACTACACATGATTTCAGTGGCCGGTCAAGGATTTTTTTTTGGCGTGCGTAAACTATAAACTAGGAGGTCATCTTGCGAACGTATGCAAACTGGAGGCAAGGGCTTGTTCTTTTTTTATTTATGGTGGTGGCTTATGAGTTTTGGTTGAAAATTTTAAATTTTAGGTTGTTGTGACAGAGATTATGGAGAGAGATACTCGCTTACGATTTTAGCTAATATAGATGTTGGGATTTTAACTTGTACTACAATTAACTTGTAGACTCCGTATTAAAAATATTATGTTTAAAAGTTAGGTATTGTAGTAAAAACCAAAAACAGCTTTTAGAAGCCACAAAGAACAGGTCCACAATACATTAGATTATTTTTGGAGCATGTTGCCCCCGACACTTGTACGGGCATCATAGGCGGTAGAGTACGTATTGTTATTCAATTAGATGATGGAGGTGAATTGATAGTAGTGGGTAGATGTTTCTATATATTTAATTGATAACAGGAAAATTGATAATAGTCTTTCAATTAGACAATGGACGTCCAAAAGTTGTTGGCGCTTGGAAGCCCCATGAAAAAAAACCTAATCAAGAGTCCTTGACAATTACTAGACATATCCATAGAGAGTGGAAAAAGGTAGGCTCCAAATCACTCGGGCGAGAAGGAAGTAAAGAAACAAAAAAAAAAGCAACGGAAAGAAAAAGAGGAAAAAAAACAGCCTCCAAATTATATGAAAAGTAGCAGATTTGCTCGTGTAATTACATGGCTAGATATTATGATACAATTATCTTTAATATACAACTCTGCCGCCTATGATTGAAATACAATTGTATTTACTATACACCTATAATATATATACACACACAAACACACACACACATACATACACACACACACACACACACATATATATATATATATATATAATTAATATGTATCGTTATAATCTGGCCCTATCAAAATAAGTAGTGGAGATACTTCTCTTTTTTCCCATTAATGTGAGAATTTCTAGAATTTTTTTAGGATTATTGTAAGACTTTTTTATCATCAAAACAAATAAGGTAACTTAAATCTCATCAGTTATTTTTACTTATATTGATAGTATCGTTAGAATTGTGACGAGAAGTACTTTCAAAATATAATATTTTTATACTTTGAACTAACATATTACTATAAAAATTGGTAGTTAAAGGTATTTATTGGAGACTATGTCTTGTCTAAAAAGTCGGATATTCTTGAACAGAGTAACAGTAACAACCGTGCTCCAGGGCTCCATTACACTATTGGTGGTTCCAGGCACCAATGGAGGAATATTTTTGCATATGTGAACATTTAAGCTACCTAGGAACCCATCTTACTTACATACATACGTATGTATGTAATACATATGTATATATATACGTACATATAAATATATATGTAGGCCGGTGACCTTTCGATATCCTATAGGGCGCCTAGTAGGGAAAAAAAAAACAGTTCTGATAGCTCTGGACTTGATTCCATTAGCGACAGTCTCCCAAAAAAACAATATTACACGTGTATTGGAAGATAGTAAAATATAGACCTCTGTGGGTAGTACGCTCCAGATATACTAAAATAGATGACTTGATGGAAAATCAACTTGGCTTGGACCGAGATGTAGCATGCATCGCGCCAGATGACTGGCCCGCATAATTTGATTTATGTGCTCCATTGGTGCATGCAACGTCAATGCAAACTATAGTCCGTTCTATCTATAAATATAATCTCTACACCCCACATAGCATTGCGCAAAATCAAGAGAGCAACCAGAGCTAGCTAGCCACCCACGGATCGAGATTTGAGAGCGATCAATCCAGCCATGGAGTTGGTGCCGGGTGCAATGGGCAGCCTCCTCACCAAGCTCGGTGACCTGGTCAAGGAGGAGTATCAGTTGCAGAAGGGCGTGAGGGAGCAAGTCCAATCTCTCTTAGGAGAGCTTGAGATTATGCACGCCGCTCTCCGCATGGTGGCAGAGGTGCCGCATGAACAACTCAACCCTATGGTCAAGCTCTGGGTACGCGATGTCAGGGAGTTGTCCTATGACATGGAGGACATCGTTGACACCTTCTTGTTGCACATGGAGGACGGTCGTGAGGCCACGCCCGACCCGAACATGCACAAATGGCTCATTGAGAAGATGATCCAAGACATTAACAAGCAACTCCAAGGGGTGACTAACAGGCATCGCGGGTACCCGCCTTCAGTACCTGCAACCTCAACGTCTATCGATCCTCGCCTCCAGGCTCTGTACAGGGAAGCGACAGAGCTCATTGGCATCGATGGGAAAAGGGATCAAGAGCTCATTGAGATACTGTCCGAGGGGGATGATGTGTCCAAGAAGAAACTCAAGATAGTCTCCGTTGTCGGATTTGGAGGATTGGGCAAGACCACTCTTGTTAGAGCAGTGTACGATAAGATTAAAAGAGATTTCGATTGCTGGGCTTTTGTTTTTGTCGGTCGGAATCCTGACGTGAAGAAAGTTTTCAAGGACATCCTCCTTGATCTCGACAAGCGAAAGTACACGAAGGAGATCGATCTGACGGTACTCGATGAAAGGAAGCTCATTGATGAAATCCGAGAATTCCTTGAGAATGAGAGGTACGCATCACCTACCCGATGATAGTCACCAACTTAAGCTAATGAGTGTTTTTTAGCTATGATAGCAGTTCTATAACGTATAGATTATAGCGGTGCATTGAAGGACTTTTCGAATAAATGCTTCCTTTGTGCCCACCTATGCCAACTTAATTACTTTGTACTTTATCAAGTATACATCTATGAACCTTATAGGTTGTGCCAACATTCAAGCCCATATACGTAGTTACAATAATTGAAAATTGTTTGGGGTGCTATATGTCCACAAGAGAACATATCTACTGCATCTCTTCCTTACCTTGCATCCCAGTCTAAACTTTTTGAAATTTTTTTAAAAAATTATATATGCAAGGGATGGGACAAATAACTACCAAACGGAATACCGTATACTGAACCGAATCGAAGACCAATTTTTTTTTGTATTATCTTGATTATTTGCCACTTCTAAGCCACAAATAGCTGCATTTTGCCACTATGACTGTATTATAATATTTCTAAATTTTTTAGCCCAAAATCAACAGTGTAAAGTTTGTTCTGGCCCTCCATATTGATTTGTTCTAGTAAGCACAGTAGTCTCCTGCTTGGGCGCTACGAGCTTGGCTACGGCACCTTATCTCTCAAGATGGGTCACACTTTATGAGATTAAAAGTTTTGTAACTGCTTGTATTGCTACATGATCGTCGATCCTGCAATTCACGCATCTAATTTTTTTCCCGCATGCATCTTAAATCTCTAATTGTTTCATCTAGCACTTTTATTGTTGATTGATAATGCCATTTTCGGATTCTTGAGTTTGCCATGCATGTTTCTGGCTTGTGCTTATATACATATGCTAGATAGGTTTTCTGATTCATGGTTCTTAGCCTTGTCATGTGTATATATAGGTGTTTCATTAATGCTCTCACAAATTGATATAGGTACCTCATCATAATTGATGATATATGGGATGAAAAACTGTGGGGAGTGATCAAGTGTGCTTTCTCTAATAGGAACAATCGTGGCAGTCGACTAATCACAACAACCCGCAAAGTCAATGTCTCCGAAGCATGTTGCTCTTCTAGTGATGATATAGTTTATAAAATGGAACCTTTTTCTGAAGATGACTCAAAAAGTCTCTTCTTTCAAAGAATATTTCCGAATAAGAATGGGTGTCCTCATGAATTGAAACAAGTATCTAAAGATATCATGAAGAAATGCGGTGGAATACCGTTAGCCATCATTACTATAGCTAGTCTTTTGGCTAGCCATAAGCAGACAAAGGATGAATGGTATACTCTGCTCAATTCTATTGGTCGTGGGCTTACAAAACACACTTGTATGGAGGAGATGCAAAGGATATTATCTTTTAGCTATTACGATCTACCTTCTCATCTGAAGACCTGTTTATTATATCTAAGTATATTTCCGAAAGATTATAAGATCGACAGAGATCGATTGATACGAAGGTGGATAGCTGAAGGTTTTATCCAGTGTGACGAACAACATACTAGCCTATTTGAGCTCGGAGAGAGTTGCTTCAATGAGCTCTTAAATAGAAGCATGATCCAGCCAGAAGATATCAATTGGGAAGGCAGCGCAAGAGCTTGTCGTGTACATGATAATATGCTTGATCTCATCTATGCCTTGTCAAGTGAAGAAAACTTTGTTACTATATTTGATGGTACTGAGCAAAGCATGCCAAATTCACAAAGCAAGGTTCGCAGGCTGTCCCTCCAAAATAGAAGCAAGGTAGCACCTCTTGTTTCCATGTCACAAGTGAGGTCCATTCTTATCTTTCAACGTGCTATTAATCTAATGCCGCCTATTTCGAGCTTTGATGTTTTACGTGTATTGGATCTACGTGGATGTCATCTTGGGGAAAGTAGCCCTCTTGACCTTAGGGATGTTGGGAATTTATGTCACCTAAGGTACCTGGATCTAGCACGTACATATATCCGTGAACTCCCAGAAGAAATAGGAGAGCTAAAGTTTTTGCAGGTGCTGGATGTATCAGGCAATATTCATCTAACGGAATTGCCATCAACTGTTGTTAAGCTGAGAAGATTGATGTGCCTACTTGGCCAATTCTGCACAAAGTTTCCAGATGGGATGGGGAATCTAACATCCATGGAGGTGCTGCACTGGATCTCTACCAAGGGGTGCCCAAACATTGTGAAAGAGTTGCACAATCTGACAAGATTGAGGGAGCTCAAAATTAAATTCGGTGAAGATGAGAGCTCAAAAGAGTTGGAGGAAGCTTTTGTGGAGTCTCTAGGCAACCTGCACAATATCCAGATCCTAGATATTTCTGGTTGTTTTGGATCCATGGATCTCTTGGGGGGACGCTGGGTGCCCCCTCGACATCTCCGTAGGTTTCACTTGCATGGGTTTGTGGCATCCACTAGGTTGTCGGAGTTCTCTACACTACCAGCATGGGTAAAGAGGGATCCCTCGCTTCTGTTGGACCTCTCTGAGTTATGCATCGATGTCAAGGAACTGCGACAGGAGGACCTACAGATCCTTGGGAGGTTGCCGGCTCTTCATTCTCTCTTTATACGGAGCACCCCCCAAATGCAAAGGTTGCTACTTGTCGATGCAGATGGGTTCCGTTCTATGATGTGCTTTAAATTAACTTTTTGGTCATTCGGACATTTAATGTTCTAACGAGGAGCTTTGCCAAGGGCTCAAGAGGTTGATTTCCCTTTCGATGTGCGGATGGCAAAACTTGATGGCAACGATGATTTTGACTCAGGCCTAGGGAACCTACTCTCCCTCCGGAAGGTCCGTGTTGCAATGTTTCGTGGTGGAGCCACAGTTAGGGAGGCCAAGGAAGCAGAGGCAGCGTTGAGGCACGCAGTCAAAGCCCATCCCAACCATCCCACAACTGAAATTGATTTTACACCAGACATACCAGGTACACGCACTCATCCACCTAATTAATAATGCTTTCGTACATGCTTCGACATGTTTCTAAGTTATTTTTATTATAATTCCCCTCTTCTTTCTTCCTCAAATTTATTTTCTAAATTTTAAAAGGCGTGAGGAATCTACGGGTACGCACATTCGTCCACCTAATTAATAATGCTTCTATACATGTTTTAGTGTGTTTCTTAGTTGTTATTATTTTTATTCCCCTCTTCTTTCTTTCTCAATTTCATTTTCTAAATTTTAGAAAGCGATGATGATGACATATGTGATGGTGAGGAATCTACAGGTACATACATTCATCCACCTAACTAACAATGCTTTCGTACATACTTTGGCGTGTTTCTAAGTTGTTTTTACTATTATTCCCCTCTTCCTTCTTCCTCAATTTCATTTTCTAAATTTTAGAAGCTATGACAATGACATGGATGGCTTTATATGCGATGGAATTTATGCTTTTGACTCACATGCTTCGTTTTTCTCACGCACGTGTTTCTTGATTATTCATTCTTCTTTTCTTTCCTTCTTTCTCAGCTTCAGATGGCAGTGACGATGGGGATGGGCCAGAGAAATCTAGTCAACTAATGTCACCATGAACATGCACACTTGAACATGCAGATGTCAAATGGAGCCCCAACCACCCCTAATAGAATTCCATCTCATTTGCAGCAAATGATGTCCTCACCAAAGACATCCCAAGCTACTTTTATTGTACTTTTCGGCTTTCTGCTATATACAGCCATCCATCCTTATTAATGTCGGGTTGATTGTATTAATTATGCTTGTAATGTACTATTTAATTTCTTTCGCTGTGAGATTTGTTAATTATCATATAATACCACTTTATGTTGGAGATAGTTTGCTAGACTTTTATTTCCTTAAATGTGCCCACTAGCGTGTGGCCCTATTTGTACCGAGAGAATTTTGTAAGATCTATATAGAAATAATACTATTGCTATAAAATTCCTATGAGATTACTCGAGATTAAAGAAGACATGTAAGGTGACAGTGTAGACTATAGCGATGATAATCTGCAGCATAGTTTATTTTAGATCAGACAGTCCAGCGTGGAGAAGCCACCTCAAAATTGTCTCATGGGGGAGCAGCCACCGTCATCGTCATCGCGGTCATGGCACAGGCTCGTCCAGGTACAGCCGATGCTACCGTGATCTGGGGGAGATGGTGGAATCATCCATGTTTGCCCCTGCAAGTGCCTCCCCCGCAGCTGGCGACTGCTCACGAGCTCTGCTCCTCATCACGTCCAAGTATTCATCCCTCCTAGGCTCCTACAACTCAAGTATATGTGATCTCAGCTTGTTTGCATCTCCGGTTTATTTGTATGAGTGGCATCTGCGTCTGCACACCAATTGTTCGCTGTTTTGCCTACAAGGAGCCCTTGCGATGGGGTGGCCTTGTGGGGGGGGGGGGGTGTTCTTTGTCTTTTCCCCAAACAAATGCAAAGTCGGGCGAATTGATATATTTCTAAAATTCTTTCCTATCGGCTATTGGCCTTAAAGCCGAACAAGCACTTACTAAAAGACAACCTGTATCTTACAAGATGGATAGGCGCAATATGTAAGTCCTATCGCAAGAATACTCTACTTCTCATAGTAGAATCTTCATAGTCCTTTTTGAATGATGATTCTCCACGGATTGGGTGTACTTGCTGTTTAGGTGTCGCGAATAAACTTGACTGCTTGATAATAGGAAAGCTTTGGCAGAGACGAGGTGAAGCTTTGTATTGAAGGTGAGCTATATCGATATGGGGCCATCAAGTAGTTAGGAGCGTGACATCGTTGGTAAAGGTCATGACGTCACCTATGATGGCAAGAAGATTCTCCATATTATTAGACAACAACTAAAACAGACATGCTGACATCTGTGGAGATATAAGATCATGGCGGTTAGTGAGGAAGCCATAGCGTTGAGGTGGCCAATGTTAAAGAAGCGGAGCTATCAACACGGGAGAAGAGGAATATAATATCATGCATATGTATATACATGTATGCATCTGTACAAATAGAAGTACATGCGTATAGAAGTAGAGGAGTGTAGAGATGACACAACCATCAGGAATAGGCTTAGGCCCACCTACGAGCGTGACGGGTGTCCTCGGTACGGATCCGAGGTGGTTGCACACGTATGTATATATGATGTTACAACGGTTGCCATTAAGTAATAATTGAGAGAAGTAGAATATAACTATGTAGTGAGGTATTACATTGGAATGGGTAGAATCTAAGAGATTGTATTGAAATAGGTAGAAGCTAAAAAGGATCGATTAAAAATTGGGCATACTGTTGAAGGTTGGACCAAAAAAAGTTGTAATAGTGAGAAGAGATATAAGACACATGGTTTAGTGGGGCAGCTGCCTATAAGGGATTATAAGTTCAAGGTAGATCGTTCATGGTGTATCAGTGTATGCATGAGCAATATACTCTAATACCATGTAAAGTAATAAGATTGCTACACATATAATCGATGTATTGCTTTATGATTAAATAGAGGTACATGCACATGCAAACAATTTGGAAAAAGAGTAACTAATGGATGAAGAATAGGGGTATACAGCTACATAATCCATGCATGATGAGAGTGTTTACATTTTTAAGAACATCTATCCATCAATTTTATACTTCAATTATATTTCTCAAGTTGTATTTTTCCTCAACCTTTTATTGTTATTTTCAATGTTTATGATGTATTAAAATACTAAATAGCCTATAAGATACGTAAATATATTCTAAAACATCTAAATTATGTCATTTGATACTAAAAATTTTAAAATAAATCTAACCTTGTAATACACGGGCCATCTTGCTAGTTGGGTTACAAAATTTGGATGTCACACAGGGACCCAACACACCACTGCTGAAGCAGAAGTGGGGATCTTTTCATACTAAATTTTGTACCAATCTATGCTTCCCCTTCTAATTGAAGAAATCGATATCCCTCTTCTCAAGGGTTTTGTCACATCTAATAGAACCCTTCGAGAATTGACCCCAAGCTTTACCGTTCTCATCAGCATCCACCCTTAGAACTTTCCCGATCTGCCCGGCAAACAACTGTATCATTCATTAGACCGAAAGGGAGCTTAAGGATTCTTACCCACGCCGACAATCAACTGTATCATTCATTATCCATGGGACGCTTGCGATCATCAAAATTTTTCTAGAATCACCGTATGCTTCCCAACCTTCCATGGTGCCCCTTCAACAACCCTCTCTTAAATCTTAAGCTGACTCAAGCAGTCAAGCTCAGGAACGAAAATATTTTCTCCCACTGATTTGTAGCTCAATCCCCTTGATTTCCCCAGGCCGGTTGAAGAGCAGACATTGTAGTTTGAATGTGCATGGTACTTGAGCTCAATACCTTCCCGACCACCTTGTCATCAACATCGTCAACAACCAACGTTGTTTCTTCATCCTCCATTAGAATGAGGCGAGACATATATATCGGCGACCTTCTCCTTTTTGGCATTCTGCCCTAGCACCACCTTCCCCTTTTTGGAGTCCAAAACCGCAGGTCCTGAGGCCGTGCAACAACTTGTCCCAAATACAAGAACCGCCACCACCCTAGCAGATCAGCCCAATCGAATGCAGACCCCTCCAACAACCACAACAAGGTTTGCTTAATCACCCCGAATGCAGTCCTAGACAAGGAAAGGAGATTTAGGGTCCTTTTAGCTATTGCTTATGACTTAAATTTTTGAATTTTGATTATTCGCAAGAGAAAGTATAGAAAAAACACTCACATGTGATTTTAGTTGATATAGATAAATTTGATATAATGTCTACTATAATTAATTTATAAACCCTACCTTAAAAAGATATACTATTTAAAAACTAGTTGCTATCAAAAGTCATAAATTATAAGCCCAAAGGAACCAGCGCAGATTGGACGATTTGATTCGTCGCGCGCAAGATGGGCTCTCTGAACCTCGTCGCCTTAGGGAGACATGGCCACACACGCGTTGGGCCCACGGTTACTGCAGCAATCGAGCCCGATTATCATTATAAGCCTACTCCGAGTCCAAATTAGTATAGAAAAGAGAGCAGCAACAGGAGAGGCATCGGCCTTCTCCTCCTCCCCGAGTCTCTTCTCCCCCCAATTCTCTCTCTGTGTTTCCCAGCCCCCTACTTCTCCCTTCCCAGTCTACTGTATTAGAGCAACTTCAGCAGGGCCCCTACTTGGCCTCTCAAACTCAAATTTGAGAGCCAGAGCAAAAAAACTCAGCTCCAACAGGACCCCTACTTGGCTCTCAAAAATAGGAGGCCTCTCAAATGAGGTCTCCAAGCCCTCATTCCTAGGGGCCCTCTCCTGGCTCTCATCCTTTGGTTTTTTTTCCCGCTCGGTGAAACTTCCCCTGCACCCCCCCAAAATCCGCCGCTTCTGCTCGCCCCCCGTCTCGCCCGACTCCTCCGCTTCCGCTCGCCCCCCGCCTCGCCTGACTCCTCTGCTGCCGCCCGTGTCCCCCGCGCGCTGCCAAAATACCCCGCCTCCGCCGCTTCCGCTCGCCCCCGCCTCGCCCGACTCCTCCGTTCGCCCGCCGCCGCCGCTCGCCCGCCGCCTCGCCCGGCTCCTCGGCTCGCCCGCCGCCTCCGCTCGTCCGACGCCTCCGCCTGTCGCCTCTCCCATCGCCTCGCCCGTCGCCTCACCCGACGCCTCCGCCCGTCGCTGTCGCCTCGCCCGACGCCTCCGCCCGTCGCTGTCGCCTCGCCCGACGCCTCCGCCCGTCGCCGTCGCCGCCAAAATCCCCCGCTCGCCCCGGGCCTCCGCTCGCCTCCGACCAGATTTGAGGAGTGGGTCCCATATGTCAGTGTGTAGTGGAATGGATTTGATGGCTTAGATTTGAGGGGTGCTGTTGGAGTAGATGCAAAAAAACTGGGCCCTCAAAAATAGGAGGAGCCCTCAAATTAAAAGTAGAGGCCCTGATTTGAGGGCTACTGTTGGAGTTGCTCTTACACTGCTCTTCCCAGTCTCCTCTTCCAATTCTCCCAATCATGTTGGTACGCGACGTTTGTATTTGGATCGATTGAATCATGTTGCCATTTGTGTTTGGAGTTTGGGGTACGTGACATAATTGCTCCCCAGTTCGTGACTGGTGTTGCTCCCCAGTTCATTATGGTTGATCTCAACCCTTGAAAGAATGTAAGTAGGGGATGGTGTTTGCTTTACGGAATCAAGTTAGTTTGGAGCAAGTTTTTTTTCCTTCACTGTTTTGCCGCAGTTAGTCTCCTAGCTTTGGAATAATGCTCATAGCTATTGAACTTGTGGCTGGTTTCTTCATGCTGTTGTATTTGCAGTTAGGCCTGTAATATCCTCTTCAACTCAGAAAAAAATTGTTCATATTAAATCTGCTACGCAGTATATAATGGCAGTAAAATGAATCATGCATGTATTTTCTTCCATGTCCAGAATAGCGGGGCGTGGGTCGCAGATATCATGCGCTTTGGGCCTCTGTGCCTTCTTCCAACTCTAGTACTGGAATAATCCAGCCCAGCCCATAGGTCTTAGCCCAATAGACCGGCACCCGCATCCGATAAGCTAAGCCCCCTCCTCTCCAATCCCGCAACCCGCACCCGCTTCGCCGCCAAACCCCAGCCCAGCCCGGCAAGCTCCTCGTCGGCGGCGAGGCTGCGCCATGGATGAGGGGGAAGATCACCTCCCACGCCGACGACGACGAGGTGAGGGCCTCAGCTACTGCCACTGCTTCTCCACGATCTCCTTTCCCTCTTGCCCGTATAAAGTCGTTCGGTTGTACGTTAGTGCTTGGCGTTTTAGGCTGCGCTTGGACTTGGACTGCAACTGTGATCTTAATTGCAGAGGTAGTGTATGCTGGAGAGTGTGTTGATCCAAAACCCCAATGCTGCGGACTTATTAACAGCTACGCGAAAGTACATTTCTTTCTTGTGCTGTAGGAACGCATTTCTGCAGCAATGGGCGGATGGGAAATGTCGGGACTAAGGAGGATACTTAGGGCTCACCTGTTAGGTATGTGGTGATATATTTCTATTCGATCGTGTTATGGAAGAGGCGACAATATTGTATTGTAGGAATGACAAATTGACTGTAGGAATGACAAATTGACAACTGCCATGTGATTAATTTAGATGGTATCACAATGTGGTACCGTCTGAATTTTCCATCGCCTATCTATGTAGCACGGACACGTCTCAAAACCGTCGTATCCGTGTCCGACACGTGTCGGACACGGATACGACACAGACACGTCTTGGACACGTGTCGACGACGTATCGGCCGATTTCAGAATTAATTTTAATTATTAAAATTCTCGACACGTGTCGGACACACTAAATATACGAGTCGGACACGGCCTGGACACGCCGGCCCAGGACACTGCCGGCCCATAACGCACGCACGGGCGTTGCCCTAACCCTAACCTCCCGCCCCGGATACTGAGCGCCTCATTCCCATCGCGCTCGCACGCTGGCGCTTCTTCGCTTCTCTGCATCAACCGTTTGCGCCGCCGCCCGCTGGCGCTGTTGCCCGCTCCCGCACCTCGCCGCCGCCTGCTCCCGCCCGCTCCCGCACGTCGCCGCCGCCCGCCGGCTCCTGCACCTTCCCGCCGCTCGCTCTCGCACCTTGCCGCCACCTGCTCCTGCATCTCGCCACCGCCCGCCGGTTCCTGCACCTCGCCGCCGCCCATCGGCTTTCTCCTGTGCGCCGCCGACTTTCTCCCGCGCGCTGCCGGCGTCCCCGCTCCACCGAGGTATCATCTCTCCGCTAATTCTAGTGCTAGAGAGGAAATTACACTTTACAAATTACAAGCTTACAATTTACATTATTTCAATTTAATAAGCATGTGGAAACATAGAAAATTATATATATATATATATATATAATTTATTTATTATTTAAATATATATAGCTGTGTCGCCGTATCGATATTTTTGGGAAAATGGCGAATTCCCGTGTCGGTGTCGTATCGTGTCGTGTCGACGTATCCGTGTCCGTGCATCATAGTCGCCTATTCGGTCCTTTTTCTGTGAGTTAAGTATCCACTATGATAGCTTCTTTAAAAAAAATATGTTCTCTGCATGTCAGTTAAATTGAAGGCATCAAATGTATGGAAACAGTGAAGGACACACACGTTTTTTTCCCGGAAATCATCTATAGAGAGATTCTAGTCTGATAATAAGGTTCACATTCCGTACTAAATTCTTTGCTTAATGATATCACAGATCTTGTTTGGGGCCATTAAGCTATAGGTATCTGCAAATGCTTACCAAATTCTTTTAGGTACTAGGGAACATGATAAGAACTTTTGCTGCACCGCATGAAGCTTGAAAATCTATATGTAGCTTTTTTACAGCAAGGTATCGCATCACTTGTATTTCCAGATTGATGTTAGTTGGTTACATTGGAAGGTTGCTTGTCGTGTCTATGATTTCATGTTACTATGAATTTTCGGATTGAGTTTTCAACTTTAATTGTTAAAAATGGGTACCGATGAATTTGCATCGTGTCTTGTTTGCTAGGGAAGGGTTTGGGGGGGAAGTGTTCTTATTTAGTTAATTTGGATTGCACCGGACTCAAAACAAAGTTTCTTGCCTTTCACATTGCCCTATGATCCACGGCATGCATGCCACCATGTGAAACACAACTAAAAAGAATGCAGAATATAATAATTATTATTCAAATTAAATTCTCGGCTCACATTAACGAGCCATGACATGTCACGCGCCATCACGTAAAACATGAATGCTAGCTAGTAGAAAACTACAATAACATTTCGATTCATGCCGAATACATAGGTGATCTGTCAGCTGCCCCATTACATTTGTCACGTTCCTACTTGCCCTCAAGATCCAAAAATTGCAATTGAATTCATTTGCACGGACTGCATACCTTAGTTGGCTCCCTTATCTTTATTCCTAGGTCCGCCACTGTCGACTACCAACGCCTACGTGCACGCACGCGCACACACACAAAGGTAGGAGATACATAAGAAACCATATATCGTCTAAGAAAAACGACACTTTGAATATATGGGTCGATGACTAACATTCATTAGATGAGCAGCTGCGTGGCGAGCACAAAGAGAACTACTTAGTTCGCTTTTTATACTACTATTTTCTTGAGAATGGTTTGTTATTCTCATTTTGCTCTGAAGAGAAACGTATCATCCGTGAAGAAGATGCTGCTGTTGCAGCGTGGCAAGGATATTAATTGATTAGATACGAGCATTTTTAAGCAAACATATCTCACGCAGTCTCCCTGAAGAGAACATTACTAGTTGAAAACTCTTGTACTCTTATTACCGGACACTGAATTAATAAACCGATCAGATCAGCTCACTGCATGCGTGTGAGCATTCTGTGGATCTCCAAGGCATTCAAACTACTTGAACCCACATGCAGAACAATGCTCCACTAGAACAAGGGAGTAAAGGACACAGAGTAGCGGTACAACTAGAAGTGAAACTTCAGAAGATACAGGCTGAATGCGACCTTCTGTATATATGCTGGTTTTGTAGAATTAATTAAAGCAGGCACACATGCATGGCAAGTGTAGTGCTCTTGAGTCTTGACTGTCCTGCTAATTGGAGGCAACAGGGAGCTAGGCTTGCACGATCGAGCTAAGCAAGAGAGAGCTATGATAGTAAATCATTTCTATAACTATTTTATATTATTTTTATTATAACTTACTCACACCTTCATACTATTTAGGTTGATTTACGAGCTCAAATCATGTCTTACATAAAAGACAACATATTATCTATCATCATCTCCTTTCTACCTCATATAGAATTTTACTTATTTAGCTGTGATCGTTTTGGCTTCAGCTTTTAGCTTCCGGCTTATTTTTCACTATTCATAAATTTCGTCTTTTTCTGAACTTTTGGCTTTTTGTTGAGCTTTTTTGCCGATTCTTTTTTTCCGTATTTGTTTGTATTATATGTAATGGGCTAACATATTTTTTATATTTTTTAAATTTTAGCCAGTTACAGTGCTTTTCAGCCATAAGCTACAAAAAAAGCCCAAATGATCACCAACTTAATATAACTAAGAGATAATTGAAATGTTCCTATTGGTCTTTAGTAGCTAGGGATTGGGTACAGACAACCAGCAGGACTGATGCCACGTTTCATTGGACATACATGCATCATGCATGTTGGGCATTTTGAATGCTTACCCTGGATCGGCTTTTGCCGTTGACGTGTCCAACAAATGTAGTACTGCACGTACTCTCTGTATATAGATTATAGACTCGCTCGCAGGGTTAACAATTTTGCCGGAATTTCGGTGATATGGGTTCCCGCCAAAATTATTTTATGATACCGAAATTTGAATTTAATTTTAAATTTTGAGATGAACTTTAAATATTAGAGCAAGTTTTATCTATATTTTCATCTCCATCTTATCTATATCCAATATCTAGTTTGGCTCTACCATCTTTGATAAACTTTTTCTCAAAATTCTAAAGTTTCATCAAATTTGAATTCAAATTACTGGAATTTGACAGAAATAATTTTGGTGATTTCGCTAACCTCCAAAATTTTTATCCAAACGAATCTGTCAACCCAGATAACGACCACTGCCGAGCAGCAGGGAAGCGAGATCGTGGGTTACCGTACTACGTAGCAGTGGTCCTCTGACCTCGCGCAACGGTGGGCAAATGAGATGAGCAGCTACGTGTGGTGAGCATAAAGAGAACTATTTAAGGTGCTGCTATTGCAGCTAATTATGGCTCCACTCGTTGAAAAATAGTGGTTTATGGTTAAAATTGCACTGTAGCTGACTGAAATAACACTGTAGTTGAAGATAATTTATTTGACGTAATTAAATTTAAAAAATTAAAAATAGAAAAAAAAATACGTTAACTCATCACGGATAACGCAAACGATTATGGGAAAAAGAACCGGCAAAAAAGCTCAAAAAAGCTAAAAGTTTAGAAAAAAGACAAAATTTATGAATAGGAAAAAATAAGTCAGAAGCTCAAGCTGAAGTGAGCGGAACTTATATATGAGCATTTTTAAGCAAACATGTCTGATGCAGTCTCCCTTTAAGAGAAGTAGAGAACATTTAGTAGTTAAAAACTCTAGTAGTCTTATCACAGGACACTGAATTAATAAACCGACCAGATCAGCTCACTGCATGCGTGTGAGCATTCCGTGGATCTCCAAGGCATTCAAACTACTTGAACCGACATGCCGAACAGTGCTCCACTTGAACAAGGGAACAAAGAGTAGGGTCCAACTAAAAGTGAAACTTCAGAAGATACGTACAGGCTGAATGCGACCTTTAGTATATCTGTTTGTTTTGTAGAATTATCTAAAGCAGGCGTGCATGCATGGCAAGTGTAGTGCTCTTGAGTCTTGACTGTCTTGCTAATTGGAGGCAACAGGGAGCTTGGCTTTCACGATTGAGCCAATCGATCCCGACGAAATTACCGCTGCTCTGGTTGTATAGCTGCAATGGCATGTGGATTAGTTAGTTTAAATGGTACCGGAAAACAGAGTTCATCCAGCTAGCCAGTATATGAAACAGATAGCCCGAGAAATGGCTCAACCAGCGACAGAACGTGGAATCAATGGTCTGTGTGTGCATGCATGTAAATTGAGAAGGAGCTTATGTAACCATCCATCCAGAGTTCTAGGCTGCATCGATGGATCCTCCAATCTGGTATTAATGTCACATCGTGTTCTAATCTGGATCACGTCACATATAATTGGTATGAACTAGCTGACCGCCCGTACAATTGAGAGGTGTAGTATTAATGTCACATTGTCTGCTAATCTGCATGCTAGCACTGGCCCCTCTCTCTTATCGTCTGCTAATCTGCATGCTAGCACCGGCTCCTCTCTCTTCTGTGGCGACATTAGATAGTCTCTGGTTGTGCGGCTAGTATTATTGGGAAAGAACTAGCAATTAAAACTAGGTAATTAACCAGCATGATGAGTAGAGCAGTAGTACTTCATATACTCTCTTCCTTCTTTTATACTTACTTTCTAGAACACGTAACATAAAACTTTGACAACTAATAGATTTAAAACTATCTAGAGCGACTATATAAAAATTATATCATTAGATTTATTAAAATACTTTTATAGTATTACAATTGTATTAGTATATCTTAATATAAAATTATAAAAAGTAGCAGCCAAAGTTACATCTTGAAGACTGTTGTTGGGGGAGAGTCCCCACGCAACCTCAACCCCCAACCACTTTGAAGCGACGGTGCATAATAGCAAGCTGACCCCGGACCGAGTATGCAAGGTCGACCTCGGAGGAGTCTAAGACCAACCTGGAGCGGAGCACGAGAGATTGGCCCTAGAGGGGTCCGAGGCAGACCTCGGGCGGAGTATGAAAGACCGACCCGAAGCCCCAATGAGGTAGGGCCCATGAGGAGCAAAAGATGCGGATGCCTCTAGGAGTAAGCTAGGCCTTAAGATCAAAATTGTAACTTCACTCATACTGACGATGAGTTGGCGCCTCATTGGTTCTCTCTCCTTATATTCAATACACTTGTTGGTTGTATGCTTCCCTAGGGTCTCTTCACACTCTCGATGGTTTTTGTATCCAACTGGGGGTATTTCTAAATTTACTATCCAGACTCATACTGACGATAGTTGGCGCCGTCTGTGGGGACTCGAGCAAGAAGCCATGCCACCTAAGAAGGGGAACGTGCGGAAGGTCGCCGAGGTCGGGGGTTCGAACCCCCCTCCGAGGCCAAAGTCAAGTTGGTTCACAGCCCGTGCCACCCCGAGGGCGGAAGCGTAGTTAGATGTCTCCATGAAGGCCCAAGTCATCGGAGAGACAGTAGCCTCTCGGGAGGCAGACCCCCCACATGTCCATGAGGAGGTAGAGCGGGAGTTGGAGGACCTCCAGAGGCAATTGAGGGAGTCATAGGTCGAAGCTTTGTGGTCCATGGTAGAGGCTTGCCAAGCGGGTGCAACTCAAGAGGGCACAGGCCGAGGCAAGGCCCCCGCCACCCATGGAAGCTCGTGAGGCCGAGGAGCTAAGGAGTCAACTGGAGGAGGCACACACATCGGCAGAGGAGACGGCACACACAGAAGCCCCCGAGGTCGAAGTCCTTCAGGCCGAGTTGGCCGAAGTCCGCGTACAACTCGACCAAGCATGGAGGGAAGCTTTGACCTCGACGAGGGACGTGGGGACAAGCCGTGCACATTAAGAGGCTAACCTCTGAGGCAGTGATAAGGCATGGCCCTCAGG
This sequence comes from Dendrocalamus latiflorus, assembly GCA_017311315.1. Lineage (NCBI taxonomy): Eukaryota > Viridiplantae > Streptophyta > Magnoliopsida > Poales > Poaceae > Dendrocalamus > Dendrocalamus latiflorus. Next base: position 4,120,648 of record CM029642.1, on the reverse strand, counting down.
GGGTCTGGGGGCTGGGGCGGCAGTTCGGTGTGCACCAGGGTGAAGTCGTGCCGCGGTGGGACCTCTGAGCCCCGTTGGAGAGCGAAGACCCCAGAAACGGGCGGCGGCATTGGTAGAGCCCAGTGCCCCAGGAGCAAAGGGTGGAGCCAAGGGGGACTTGGGGGTCTTGAGCGGGGCGAGCAAGAGAGTGCTGGGAAGGAGCGCAAGCGTGGATTGAGCTGCGTACCAAGCCGGGTGCGGGAAAGCTCGCAAGGCGTCCAGAAAAGCTGGGGGTGGGTTTATAAGAGAGAAGTGGTCCATGGAGGACCCAGTCTACCTAGCCACGCCAGCGAACCCAAGGCCGGTCATCGCACAGTTGTAGCTTGGTTCGCAATGCCTCGCTCAGCCTATGGCACAGTAAATGCCCCGTCCGTCGCGCAGTGCACCCTAGACCGTCGTCCTGCGCTCACTCGGGCGGTAGTATGACGCACCACCGACCCATGAGACGAATGCCCCGGAAGCTTACCTCGTGTGGTCTCATGGTACCGAGTATCCCCAACCCAGCCTGCGTCAGGCTGGGAGCTACCAAGAGGTGCTGGCCTAAGGCCACGTGCCAATCCATTCTGTAAGTCGATGCGCTGATCCAGGTGAGCGATCGATGACCATCTAGATCGTATAGGGGCTACTATTAGGGGAGGTCCCTACGCAACCTTAGGCCCTGACCACTTCGAAGCGACAATGCATAATAGCAAGCTGACCCAAACCGAGTACGCAAGGTCGACCCAGGAGGAGTCCAAGGCCAACCTAGAGCAAAGCATGTGAGATTGGCTCTGGAAGGGTTCGAGGCCGACCTCGGGCGGAGTACATAAGACTGACCTTGGAGCCTCCAACAAGGTAGGGCCCACGAGGAGAAAAATACGTGGATGCTCCTAGGAGTAAGCTAGGCCTTAAGAACAAAATTGTTACTTCACTTGTCTGCCCATCTCCCCCTATAAATAGGACTCCTTGTAATGGGAGGAGGGGCTATTGGTAACTTTAGAACACTCATATTCAATACACTTGGTGGTTGTGTGCTTTCCTTAGGTCCCTTCGCACTCTTGACAGTCTTTGTATCCAATCGAAGGTGCTTCTAAATTTATTGTCCGAACTCGTATCGATGACAACCATTAAAAATAAAAAACCTCAAGTAAAATAGAAACGGATGGAGTACATAGCATGAGAGGATAGAGAGACCTGTTGCTGTCGGTGTTGGTCAGATAGCATAATTTTATCTTCAGCGTGTCTCGTGATTTCAAGTGTGGGATGGTTGAGATGGACGTCGACCACATGCCTCAGAGCCGCTTCCGCTTCCTCCACCTCCTCAACCCTTGCACCCTCACAGTTGATGCAAACGCTGACTTTCTCGACGCAAGGATTCCACAGCAACCAACAGAAGTTAAAATAATGCCCCTTATCCTTTTGCTCCTGCACATCGACATCGTAGTCGATGACTTTACCACTGAGGATGCTAGGCTGAGAAATAATGAGAGCAATCAGTACGTTAAAGGCCGGTAGGAAAACAAAGAAACTAGTCAATATGTCCCATCTTCCCTGAGAGGAAATACGCTCTAGTATTTTTTTATGTTTTAAACGTTGTACATCGTTAAATAGCAATACCTCTCCTCAAAATCCTATAATATCAAATAAACAAGTACATTTTTCTATCCGAAGAACATCAACTAGAAAAAGAACGTGACAGCAGTAATTAAAAAACTAGGAGTAGCAAAGGATCGATTGACTCTCAGGAATAATATATGTGAATTACTGACTCCAACCTGGCCAATAGCTATGGAGGAAAATTGAGACCATGGCAAGAAAGAAAATCGAGTAGTAGACCGGCCAGTGGTAATTATTTACTGGAACAGAGGAAGAGAAACATTAATTAATTGATTAGAACTAACTAGCAATGGAAACCACGAACCAATGTGAGTATGTTGTACCTCTTGGTCTTGGTCAGATGAGAGCATGTCATCTTCACGTAGCCTTGTCGTTTGAATGGTGGGACAGTTGGGATGGACGATAGCTGCGTGCCTTAATGCTGCCTCTGCTTCCTCCACCTCCACAGCACGGGCATACAAACAGATGATTCTAGCCTTGACACTCTGAAGCGAAGGGAGGCTCCCCAAGCCATGCTTGTCAAAACCAAGGTTGGCATCCTTCAGGAACCGTACAAGGACATCAAAGCGAAGGGCTTCGAGGCTTGGCATAATAGGTGCCATGCTGCACTCGACGTGCATGAACCGGATAGACATGTTCGTCATGAAGAAGATTCTCAACTTGTGGAACAACTGCCCATCCCCACCAATATTGCTTACTACTGCGGTGTACCTCGAGTGCAGATGGAGGGCACGGAGCTGTGGCAACCTCCCAAGAGTTTCCATGTCCTGCTCTTGCACAACCTGAACGTCCACGTTTAAGAAGCAGAGGTTCGGAAGAAGCGACGATTTAATCCACGCCGGCAGCCTAGAGAACTCCAGGCATGGTAAATACAAGTAGCGGAGAAGTCGAGGGGAGACAGGCCCTACTTCCCATGTGGCACCCTTCCCCAATGCTTCGCCCCCAATGCGCACAAACTGGACCTTGTGCAGATTGCCTAGAGACTCCATCAAAGCTCTCTCCAGGCTCTCATCCTGTACATCAAACCTTGTAAATAGCACCCTTAGCTCCCTCAGGTTGCCTAGCTCCTTCACAAATCTTGTAGACCTGTCGGCAGTAGGGTGTATCCATAGCTCTTGCAGGGACGTCAAGTTCCCAATCCAATCTGGCACTCTTGTCTTGACATCAGCACGTAGGCACACTAATTGTGTTAGCAGGCCGACGGTCTGCGGCAATTCTTCTATGCCAGTTCCCAACAACTCCAGCGTCTGCAAAAACTTTAGATCTCCTATTTCTTTTGGGAGCTCGTGAACAGGTGTATGTGGAAGTCCGAGGTACCTCAGGTGAAGTAAGTTCCCAAGATGCTCGAGGCTGTTATAACCTTCCATAAAATCACAATTTTCTATAGCTAGTATGCGTAAAACTCGAAATCTTGGGGATATCATACCAATATCGCACCAAATGGCAGTAAATGACCTCACATGTTGCACGCCCATGTTAGCCAGAGGATTGTGCTCTTCGATTCTATTTTGAAGAGCTAACCTGCGAGCATTGCTATGTTGACATGTCTGTTTCTCATTGTCCAGTATAGTAACAAAATTTTCTTCACTTGACAAGGAACGGATGAGATCAAGCACCATATCATGAACGCGGCAACCATCTACGTAGCCTGTATTTGGGATCTCTTCCGGCTTGATCATGCTTCTATTTATGAGCTCATTGAAGTATCTCTCTCCAACCTCTAATAATCCTATCCCTTGTTCGTCATGGACGAAACCTTCAGCTATCCACTTCCATATCAAAATATTTTTATCAATCCAATAATCTTCTGGAAATACGCTTAGATACAATAAGCAAGTCCTTAGATGAGAAGGTAGATCGTAGTAGCTAAAAGACAATATCTTTCTAGTATTCTCTACATCGTCGTTATCTCCATGCCCAAAACCAACAGAGTTGTACACCTCAGACCAGTCCTCCCCTGGTTTACTAGCCAACAAGCTAGCTATTGTAATGATAGCTAATGGTACACCACCACATTTCTTCAAAATTGCATCATATACCTCGGTGGATTGATTATGGGGATGTTTGCCTTCACAACCAACCATTCTTGCATTGAATAATTTTTCAGAGTTATCACGAGAAAGTGGTTGTAGTTTATAAACGTCACCGGTATTTGTGGCAACTTCAGAGATACGAGTAGTTGCGACTACTCTACTTCCATAATTACTATCAGCCAAAGCACATCTGATTATTTCCCATGATTTCTTATCCCATATGTCATCAATGATAATGAAATACCTGTACATCGGTAGGACAGGGCAAGAGCCATCAGTTAGTAAAACTATCTAAAGAATCTATAGAAGCAAGGCGCTCAAAGAAACACTCAAGGTACAAAGGAATAAAAGGAAGGAGGAAGAAATTCTAGGAGAGAAAGACATGAATCAAAGAATATGTGTGGTTTGTAAAATAGAAATAGAAATACATTTATTTCGCAATCCTGCGAGTGGGGTCCAATTTTAGAGACAATCGGAAGAATATTATGATTTGTAAAATACAAATACATAGCACAAAATCAGCGGGCATAGGTGACACAAAAGAAGGTATTGGTTTTAAAGCCTACAATGTAATGCAATTAACTTATTGTATAACTACCCAAACTAAAAGACACCCGTAATTAAGCCGATGACTAGCATTAGGTGGGAGATGCATACCTCTTTTTCTCAAGGAATTCTCGAAGTTCATTGATGAGCTGCCTTTCATCCAACATCGTCACGTTTAAATTCGTGTACTTCTGCTTGTCAAGATCAATGAGAATGTCCTTGAAAACTTTCTTCATGTCAGGCTTCTGACCAACCGGAACAAAAGCACAACAATCAAAAGCCGCTTTAAGCTTGTCATACACTACTTTTGCAAGAGTGGTCTTGCCCAATCCTCCGAATCCGACAACGGAGACTATCTTCATCTTCTTGTTGGATGCATCATCCCCCTCAGATAGCATCTTTATAAGCGTGTCCCTTGGCCCATCAATACCGACAAGCTGCGCCGCATCTTTATACATAGCCAAGAGGCGAGCATGGATAGTCGACGTTGCAGCAGGCTTAGCCACTGCAATGATATCGACTGTGTACCTGCCACGCCTGTTGGCCACCTCCTGGACTCGGTTATTGATGTCTTTGAGCGCATTAGCGATCTGATGGCGAGCCTTGCCCTTGCTAAACAAGTTGCCCATCTTCTCCATGAGTTTTTTGAGCCTGTGTGGGTTGAGTGTGGCCTCACAGCCATCCTCCACGCGCACCAGGAAGGTGTCGATGACGTCCTCCATGTCGTATGATAGCTCCCTGACGTCGCGTGCCCAGAGCTTGACCAGCTCGTCGAGCTGCTCATGCGGCACCTCCGCCACCTTGCGGAGGGCGGCTTGCATCGTCGTCAGCTCTCGTGAGAGAGAGTCGACTTGCTCCTTGACGCCTTTCTGCAGTCTGTACTCCTCCTTAAGCAGGTCGCCAAGCTTGGTGAGGAGGCTGCCCATCGCCCCCGTCGCAAACTCCATGATCTCAGTCTGTAGGTAACTTAATTTCTCGTGCTTTGTTTGGTCCAGTACTAGTTGTGGTGGTAGTAGTGCTTTTGCTGTCGTGGGGGTCGCGATGGCAGCTTATAGTAGCTCAGCAGATCTGACGTAATCTTGGAAAAAAGGAGCGATCGTGTCCGATTCTTTGTCGTTCACTCGAGCCAATTAATTTCGATGTAGTTGTACTGGGCCGGCCGAGTAATAGTTATTGTTCCCCGGGTGATAGGGAACGATGTATGTATCGCCTCCCCCGGTAGTTGTTGTTCGCATGCCACAGACTGAATCTTCCGAGTCGTTGCTGGTTCGTTTCTGTCTGATTGCGTCAGAAAGTTTTCCCAGTCACCGAAAGTTTTCCAAGTCATGGTCGTATACATCAGTGACTCAGTCCGTCGAAGGATATAACTATGTCCTCGCAAAAAAGGAGATAATATGAAAAGGGATGCAATAATAATTGAAAGAAAACCAGCAAAATAAAAGAAGAGTTTATGTCTAGTACAATTCAAATTAACTAAAATTTAGAATAAAAAATAAAATAAAATCGGTACTTTGATTTCGATATGAATTTCAAAGTAAACCCTAAAAATTGAAATAATAACTAAAATAAAAATTGGTTTTTATACGAATTCCAGTTTAAAACTAAAAAGAAATACACAGCAAGTACGATCTAAAACATACAACTTTGAATAAAAATTAAAGGATGATTAGATATTTGATTTGTAAATGAATTTGAAACCTATCTCTATCTATTATATACTGAAAGTCGTTGGCATGCCTTTTAGAATTGCTAAGAAAAAAGAAATATCCTACAAATTCTCAAAAAAAAAAAAATGAAAACATCCATCCCTCGCTTCAGTGGACCCTTATTATGGTTGTTAAACAATTATCATTGAATGTCTCAAATAAAATAGAAATATTATAAGACAAGGCTACCCATTATAAAATAGAAATGGTACGACACTTTGTAAAAATAAGGAACAAAACAAGCTATAAGGAGCATAACAAAAAAACTATACAAAAATCCTACTTAGTCGTTTATGTTGTAGCTCCCGACGACACTAAACAAATTGATTACTCCCTTATCACATTATTGACCTAGAGAAAAGAATCACAAAGTTAAAACTATAAAGCACAAACAAAGCAGCATATAATAGATAAAAAAAAATAAGTACTTACAAACAAAAAATTAATCGAGTACCATTTAGCAAATTTCAAAATTTATTTGGAGTTTGTATCAGGTACATGCATTCATCCATCTAACTAATAATTCTTCCATACATGCTACGGCGTGTTTCGTAGTTATTATTATTCCTCTTAGCTTCTTTCTTTCTCAATTTCATTTTTTAAAATTTTAGAAAGCGATGACAATGATATAGACATGTGATGGTGAGGAATCTACGGGTACACACACTCATCCACCTAATTAATAATGCTTCTATACACATTTTGGCCTGTTTCTTTGTTGTTGTTGCTATTATTATCCCTCTCTTGTTTCTTCCTCAATTTCATTTTCTAAATTTTAGAAAACGATGACATGACCTATGCGATGGTGAGGAATCTGCGGGTACCCACGTTATCAACATAATTAATGCTTTGACTCCTCACAAGTTTCCTTTTGCTGACTGCGTGTTTCTTGATTATTCATTCTTTTCATTCCTTCAATCTCTGCTTCAGATACCGATAACGGTGAGGACGGGCCGTGGTGATCGGTTCGGCTGAAAAGCTCGTGGCTTATGGCTGAAAACACTGTAGCTGGCTGAAAAAAGCATTGTAGCTGACAGAGGCTTATTTAGCATAATTAAATTTAAAAAATTTTAAAATAAAAAAATATGTTAGCCCATTACGTATAATACAAACAAATACGGGAAAAAAGAACCGGCAAAAAAGCTCAACAAAAAGCCAAAAGTTCAGAGAAAGACGAAACTTATGAATAGTGAAAAATAAGCCAGAAGCCAGAAGCCGAAGCCGAGTTGATCAGGGCAAGTTGGTCCTGTTTAATTGGGCTTTACCTTTTAGCTTTTTAGTTTTATTTTTTTCTTCTGTTTTTTGGTTTTTAGGGTTTTTTTGCCTTTTCTTTTTCCCGTTTTTATTTTCGTTGTCCGTGATAAGACAATCCATTATTTCTAATTTTAAATTTTAATTATACTAAAAAAATTTACAGTAGCTATAGTGTAAAAAAAAGTCTTAAACAGTTCTAAACAGTGAAAAAAAACTAAAAGCCAAAAGTTTGAACCAACTTGAGCGCCATCTAAGTAATTTCGCCACGAACGCGTCGAACTCAACCAAACCTTGACAGGAGTCCCATCTCATTTGCAGCAAATGACTTGCGTCTCAACTTGCACGTCTTCTTTACGGAAGTGGTCGTTATTAGTGCTTGGCATTTTGTTGGTTGGCGTTCGGATCGCAGTTGTAATCATACCTAGTCGCAAATGTACAAGGCACTGGATGCTAGTCATCGACGCATATATTCGAAGTGTCATTTTCTTAGACGATATATGGTTTCTTATGTGTGGTGTACGCGCACGTACGGCAGTGGCGGAGCTAAGAATAACGATAAGGGTGTACTAAGGCATGTAGTGAGTGCAAATAAATTCAATTGCAATTGCCAACTAATGCTCTCAAAAATTGATATAGGTATCTCATCATAATTGATGATATATGGGATGAAAAAGTGTGGGAATTTGTCAAGTGTGCTTTCTCTAAGAATAATCCTGGTCAGGGCGGAATTGGGCCCATGGCAAGATAGGCTTTACCCGGGGTATGAAAAAATATGTAGTGTATAGCCCAGGTATTTTCAGTCCAACCTGGGGTAGAATTACTAAAATTCAGCCTAGGTAGCCCAGTGGCCCATAACATATTTTATTGTTCGCCAGGCAGAGCAGCCTCCGCGCGCTTCGATCAGGCATTTAGCCCACTTCGCGACTCGGCCCACTTCGCTTAGCTCTCCTGCTACTCAATACAGCCGCCGCTCCTGCAGTCTTGCGCGTCTGCTCAGCTCAGTTGCATTTCAAAACCCTAGCGCACCACACCTCTGAAGTGAAAAGGCGACGACCCCTTGTCCCGGCCAGCGCCGCCCGGCTCTTGGCCCGCCTCGCCCCCCTCCTAACGCCGCCCCGCCTCCCAACCAGCGCCACCCGGCTCCCGACCCGCCCCCTCTCGGCGCCGCCCCGCCTCCCGGCCCGCCCCCTCTCGACGCTGCCCTGCCTCCCAGCCAGCGCTGCTCGGCTCCCAGCCCACCGCCCTCCCAGCGCCGCCTTGCCTCCCGGCCAGCCCCCTCCCGGCGCCTCCCAGCCAGCGTCGCCTGGCCCACCCCCCCTTCCGGCGCCGCCCCGCCTCCAGATGGTAAAATAGAATAGGTTCTTCCAAACTTGTTCAAATTTAACATGGTCCCAACACCATTTCAAGAGATTTTAGTGATTTTGAACAAAGCACTTATTTTTTCAGATCAATCCTTAGATTGCGCTAATTCAGAATCAAGGGTTATTTCTTGTTGTATTTATTGCTTATAATGGATGTTAGTGGAAAATTCCTTAGAAAATTCTGTCCAGAATTTAGCATGTATTATATCATTTTCGCATTGAAATCTAGTCAAGGTTTCAAACATTCAATGGTATGCTAACATCCTTCCTAAATCCTGATTAACACTGTAATTTTTCTGATCACCCTGTAGGTCAAATTCCCCATTTTTCATGATCAGCCTTGGTTACCAGCTCCTTTTGAAATCTTTGCATAGCCGGAAGTATGATTTCCCTCATTAGTCATTGTTGTAGGGGTGGCCCCCACCTAAACCCAACAGACCTGTTAGAAGGTTGTAAGGCCCAAAGTGGGGCATGTATAATTGTAACATCCCAAAATTCGCTTTCTGAAAAATTTAATTTTAAATTAATTATTTTAAAGTATTTGAGTTTTATTTGGATTTGCCCTGAATTTCTGTTTTTGAAAAAGCTAGATTTGAAAAGTATTTTAAGTAAAACCTACAATTAGTATTAAATAAAATGATATTTTTATTTTATATGAAAATCCTAGTTCAAAATAATTATTTGGAGTTATTTGGTTTTTATTTGGTTTCCTGGATTTTCTGGAGTTTAAAAATGTATTTTTGAAATTAAAAAGTATTTTAAAGTATGGAAATTAATTACCAACATTAGTTGGAAATATTTGTACTAAGTCCAAAATGTCTCCAGGAACTTCTGTGAATTTTTCTGGAATTTTTGGAAGTATTTTCATATTTTATGAGCTTTATTGAATTTTCTAGGCTTTTTCTGAAAATCCAAAATCAAATTGTAAAAATAAAATCCCCTCCCCTCTCCTCCGGCTGCCACGTGGACGGCCGAATTCCACCCACGCCGCCGCCCGGATCCCGCCTCCCCCTCCTCCCCGCTTGCCACCTGGCCGGCCCAGATCAGCCGCCTTCCCCGCCATCCGGCCCATCCGACCATCCACTGCCCCCCATGCGCCAGCCCTCCGATCGCCATCCGACGCCCGTGCCTCCTCGCGCCCTCTCTCTCTCTGCGCGCGGGGCCCACTTGTCAGGCCCTCCCCCTACCTCCGGCCGCGCCCCTTCTTTCTCCTCCCGCTTGACCGCGCAATCGCCGCCGCCAGTTCCGCCGCCCCCTCAGTCGCCCGATCTCCTTCCGTCCCCCCTCTCTTCTTCCCCGACCAACCCCGCCATCCCCGTGCCCGAATCCCCCCTTCAACGCGCCGCTTTCCCTTTTTCTCCCCGCAATGCCGCCGGCCGCCGAGATCTCCGGTGAGCAATCCCGTGCGTCGTGCCCCTCCCCGACCCTTATAAAAGCCCCCACCGGCCTCCCCTCTCTCCGCACTACCCCCCTCCCCTCCTCTCTCCTTCTCGACCGCTCCCCCGCCCCCGCGTCGCGCGCACTCTCCTCCGCCACCGCATTTGGCTCCGACGAGCGATTGCCGCCGCCTCGAGCCGCGCCGCGCCTTGCCGTCGCCACCACCAGCTCCACTGCACCGCCCTCGACCCCGGCCACCCCTCCGCCCGGCTCGAGCGCCGCTGGAGCACCGCCGCAGCTTGGACCCGAGCGCCGCCGCCTCCTCCCTCGTCGCCGGCCCATCTCCGGTCATCCCCGGTAGCGCCCGCGCCCACCTCTGGACTCCCCGCGTCTCCCTCTCCCTTTTGCGCCCATCGCCACTCGCCGCCGGCCACCGGAGGGCCACCGCCGTGCACCTCCGGCCAGCGCAGCCTCGGGTGCTGGCGTGGCAGCCGGTGGCAGCCAGGTGGCAGCCATGTGGTGCCACGTCGGTGCCACCTCGCCTCCCTCGGCCCAGTCAGCACCACCCACCTCCCCGTGCCACCTCAGCCGCCGCTTCCACCCGTGGACCTGGTCCATGGACCAGGGGCCCACATGTCAGCATAACTCCCCCGGGAGTGATGTCATGCTGACGCAGAAATCCGATTTTCCAGTATAGAAATAATTCGGCTGAAAAATAAATCCCAGGGCTGACGTCATAAATCCTTTTTCAGTAGAAAAATAATTCCAGAAATCAGTTTTTTTCCTTTTTCCTGATTTTAAACTTCCTGGAGCCCGTTCTCCTTCATCTTAACTCCGTTTGAGCCCATTCAAATTTCTAAATTCATCAAAAATTCCAAAATATCCATTTCGTCCATCCTTTCAAATATTTGAAATTTATTTGATATTTCAAAATTTAAATTTCAAATTCCAATGCCTAGTTTAATTTCAAAGCCTCAGTTCCATTCCAAATTTTCTGGGCACTTTCAAAATTTAAATCCAAATCTTGCAAAATATCCATAAAATCCATTTTATTTTCCTTGGTCCAAATATTCCCAACCGATCTTCCAGATATTCGTTCTCCCTCGTGTGAACCCCAAGTCCGTTGAATCTTTCTCCTAAATTCGTATGAAATCATAAGCTTCCTTCCAGTAAATATATATTATATATTTGAATTTTGATTTGTATTTATTTGTTTTGTTGCTCCGTCTTTTCGCGCGTAGAATCCAACGTTGTCGAAGATCTCTCCACTCCGCAGCAGGAAGACCCCGAGAGCGTGCAAGAAGGCAAGTCTCCTTTGATCATCTTGAACCTATGATTTTGAAATGTTTTAATTATTTGAAATTATGTGCATTGCTATTTACATAAAACATTAGTTCAAATCTTAAGGTATTAGTTAATCCAACTTTGTTATGCCCTCAATTGAAGTTGAATGCCATGTACCTTTGTAACCCTAGAATTCCCTTTGTTTCAATAATGAGAATATTATAATTATTTGTGAATAATAGAATGGTAGTATAATGCTTAGTCACGCTATTTAATACCTTTGAAATCTTGAAAATGAGAAATTATGATTTGTTGTAGTAACCTTGTGTTTATAAGTCTAGTGGTGATTGGAGTTGCCACTAATCCTTTAAAATAAAATAAAATGTGGAAATTGGTTTAGATTAGGGTGGATGGTTGGTTTGGGTTGGTGCGGCAAGCACGAGATCTTGTAAAGTGTATGTTCCACCCTAGTCAACTAAGGACCGACGCTTGTGTTTGTCCAGACTGAGCACTACCGTACAACCCTAAGTCTATATGGGTACGACCTAACTGATTAACTCATGATAGTCTAGTTTAGGTGCCACCGGTGGAAAGTGGGTGCCAGGGAGTTACTGGTTATTCACACTGAGGGACAGGGATTTACTGTACTCATATGGCGCAAGAGGGGGCTTCGGATTGGGCAGATTTAACCCTTCTGCGGTGAAACCTCAGCGGGTGGTGTCTAGCTAGTCTAGAGTGAGGTAAAGGCTTTGTGATAATTTATCTGTGTCTCATGCCAAAGGAAGCGTGGTGACTGTTAAGATAATTTGTCTCTTAGGGGTAAAGTTGTACAACCTCTGCAGAGTGTCAAACTATTCGAATAGCCGTGCCCACGGTCAAGGGCGGGCAAGGAATGCATTCACATGGTAGATTTTTGGTTTTGGTTTTAAAATCAAAGTTTTGTATTCTGAGAGTGGAGGGAACTCTCGGAAGGGTATCCTGGCAGTTGGAGCCAGAGAGGGTGGATGGAACCCGCAGTTTTAAACTTGACCAATTGTAATTGGTTAGCTAGTGCTGGTAGATGGAACCTTCACTATAAAGTTAATGATAGTTCTGTTAAAACATTTACTTTATTAAATTGATGCCTTTAAAAATAATTAGTAGTAATTGAAATTAAAACATTGCTTTGTGCAAAAGAACCATATAGCCCTCCTTGGTCAAGCCTTGCATCTATTGCATTTTCCCAAGACTTGCGGAGTACTTTATGTACTCACATGCTGCACTCAAAAATAATATTCAGAGGAATACGAAGCCCAAGAAGGAGATTACGACTACTTCACGGGTGGATTCGACGAAGGATTTCCGGAGTACTAGGTCGCACTTCCCCAGTCAATTGCCTGTGGCGTATTGATGGGTCTTCGCCGGATTTATCTTTTTGCTTCCGCTGTGTTCTGTGTGTGTGAGGTCTCGAAACCCCTTTTGTAATAATGAGACCTTTCGGTCAGTACTCTCTATTATTGTAATAAAGTGTTGTTGGTTATGTAATCATTTCTGTTTGACTGTGTGCACTAGCTTTGATCTGGGACTAGTGCTGTAATACACAGAGGGTCCGGGTTTGGAAATCCGAGGTCCCGACAGAGATGGTATCAGAGCCAATTTGACTGTAGGACGTGACCTAGTTAGAATGGTAGTTAAAAGAAGAACTTCAAAATTTATTTTATAAAATAAAAATTTAATATTGTGCTATGCTTGTCTTTTCTTGTCTTTCTATCCTTACCTTCGTCATGGCATTCTTCCTTATCTATCTGCTTGTTTCCTTGTAATTTCTATAGACGGCTCAGTAAGGTTGCGTCTAAGAAGCACTTGGAGAAGCTCGTCATCATGAAGGAGCTCTAAGAAGCACTTGGAGAAGCTCGTCATCATGAAGGAGCGAGGACTAGTTCTTTAGTTGTGATACCCAAGTAAAGTCGTACGATTTTAGAACGCTTATATATTACTTGCTTGTGTGTTAGGTGGACCGTACTAAGTCTTTGTATACTTGTAGTACAGCCATCCTTAAAAACTATTTTGATTTCAAGTTAAGTTTCTTTTAAGTTGTGGCTTGCTTTCTTCTTGTGTGGGATGTTGTTAGTTTCCCCTAATCTCTTACCTATGCTAGTTCCCTCTTACCTTTTGCTAACCCTGGAAACCGCTTCAGATGGTGAACACAAGGAGCAACCCTGGCAACAGCCGTGACGCCAACAATCAGCCTGACAACAACATTTCACCACCTTCTGCTCAAGCGCCTAACTTGGAGCAGATGATGGCTATGCAATTGCAGCTACTCCAAGCCCTGGATCAGAACCAAGCGCAGCAAGCCCCGCAGGCACCAAACCAAGCACCCCAGTCAAAGTTGGGAGAATTCATGAGAACAAGACCTCCTAATTTTGCTGGTTCAGTGGACCCATTGGAGGCCAATGACTGGATCAAGGATGTGGAGAAGAAGTTGATCTTAGCTCAGTGTAATGATCGTGAAAAGGTATTGTATGCCGCCCATCAACTTAAGGGAATTGCTGCTAATTGGTGGGAGAATTACTGCGCCGCCCATCAAAATGTGCAAGCCATCACATGGGATGAATTTGTTGAGGCTTTCCGCACTGCGCATATTCCTACGGGAATAATGGAAATGAAGAAAAGGGAATTTTATCAACTACAGCAAGGATACCCCGCCACCATTGCCGCAACGACTAACCTCGACACCACCGCCGCAACGACCAACCCCGCCACCACCGCCGCAACGCCAGACCCCGCCACCACCGCCGCGACGACCAACCCTGCCGCCGTCGCTGCGGCAGTCGAAACCGCACCACGTGTGGTGGGTAACCCCACAGCAGGCACCGCGACAATCGCCAGCAGCGCCACCCGGGTGGTCGGAGGTGGCAATGCAGGTGCGTCTACTCTCCCACCTGGCGCAGGAACGGCGAGCGGTTCCGGCGGTGACGCGAGCTTCATCACCGGCTCCAGGGTCCTCCACGACAGCGTTGTGGGCAGCCTGGGCACGCAGGCCGTGGTCACCGCCATTCTGGTTGTGCCGTCGAGCGCACCAACGGTCCCAACCACGTCCACGGTGGAGAACGCCCTGCTGGTGGCCCTCAACGTGTTTTAGCGGGAGCTAACAGATCTCCGCGGGGCCGTGCGAGACATACAAGAGGCTCGGAGCCAACACGCCCCACCGGTGGTTGCATCGGAGCCCACTCCGGAGAGGGCGGATAGCCGCGACGCCCTCACGTCCAGCCGCGTCCCACTACGACGCGTGGACCCGGAGTCCCCGCTCTCAGCGGGCCTGTAGCAGGCGGCATGGCCTGAGGACTTCAAGTTCCCGAACATCATCGAGGCGTACAAAGGTGACACGGACCCGCGAGAATTCGTGCGCATGTACGAGACCGCCATCGAAGCCGCTGGCGGAGACGACACCACGAACGCAAAGGGACTCCCCCTCGCATTGCAAGGGGTGGCGCTCTCTTGGTTCTTCACCATCGAGCCGCAGTCCATCTACGCGTGGGAGCAGATCTGCGACCGACTCTACAATAACTTCCAGGGAAACTATGTCGAGCGTGTCGATGCGGACCAGCTCTTCGCAGTCAGCAAAAACCTGCAGAGAGAATCTAGGATTACTTCAAACGCTTCGTGAAGGTACGCTGCCAGGTCAAGGACGTCAATGAAACAACCATCATCAACGCAGCGATACAGGGTCTTCGCCCGGGACTGCTTGCCGAGTATAATGCGTGGAAGCCAGTCAGGTCGGTGGCGAAGCTCTTCGATAAAATGGAAGAGTACGCCCGGGCAGAGGAAGATGCGCGAAGACGCAAGGACGACGACTCCGACGTCGTTCAGGCGGGGCAGTTGCCGCAAAGAGGGAACGCGAAGGACGACTCGAGAGCAAAACGCGAGCAAGCGCCCGGGGGAGACGCTCCCAAGGACGACGACGCCGGGGCGCATGAGAACACGTCAAGCGGCAGGCGTAAGCCCCGGCGTAACCAACGAAGGTCCCAAAAGGCTCGCCGCGTCTTCGCCACACAAGACGTTCCCCGAGAACTCGAAGGAAGCCATGACGCGAGACCACGTGCGGAGCAAGAAATTCTAGACTACGGCAGGTGGTGCGAGGTCCATGGCTATGGTGATCACTTCACGCGGGCATGCGTCGAACTTATGGCGCTGAGACAACCGACGGCCCGAGTTTGGGCCCTGGAAGCGACGACCCCGGCAGCTCACGTGCAACCACCGCAAGGAAGCCTCCGGCAAGCTAGGGCCCCGGGCGAGACCCAGCGCCGCATCATTAGCGTCATCTCCGGAGGCTCCTCGTCGACAACCTCTTCGGCCCAAGCACCCTAGGGGAGGCCGTACTGCAACATCACCTTCACACCAGCCGACGCCCAAGGCGTGTAGTTCCCTCATCAAGATCCTTTGGTCATCCAGGCCGACATTGCAAGCCGCGACGTTAGGCGCATCCTCATTGACGGCGGAAGCTCTGCGAACATCTTGTTCGCGGAGAGCCTCGATCGCATGGGAATACCTCAGAGTTGTCTAAGGGCATCGGAGACCCTTCTCCAAGGTTTCGGCGGCCAGCCCCTGAAGGCCTTGAGCCAGGCGCGCCTCCGGGTCTCCTTGTGCTAGGTCGACAATGCCAGAGGCGAGGACATCGTCTTTGATGTCGTGGACACCCCGTACCCATACAACGCCATACTGGGCCGACCCGCCATTAACTCCTTCGAGGCGGTGCCGCATCATGCCTTTTTGTGTATGAAGCTCCCAGGCCCGCGGGGTGTCATCACCATCTTCGGCGACCAAGACCTCGCTAGGAGCATCGAAGCCGGCGCCAAGGGTCCACACCGCAAGGTGCATGTCCTCGCTGATGAAGCTAAGGCGGACACGCCATCCGCCCCAGGATGGACGCCTAAGCCCCGCCCGGAGGGCGGGGTCAAGAGGGTCCCCCTTCAAGTGGAAGGGCAGTTCGTGTCCATCGGCGAAGGTCTCCCTCCGGAGGTGGAGCAAGACCTACTCCAGGTTCTTCAGACCAACGCAGACGTCTTCGTATGGTCCCCAGAGGATATCAAAGGTATGGATCGCGCCCTCATCGAACATAACCTGGCGGTCCGCTCAGACGCCAAGCCGGTCAAGCAAAAGCTTCGCCGTATGTCCATGGATCGGCAGCAAGCGGCCAAGGTGGAGGTGGCGAAGCTCCTCCAGGCGGGAGTCATTCGCAAGGTCCAACATCTAGACTGGCTCGCCAATCCGGTGCTGGTCAAGAAAGCCAGCGGCGCCTGGCATATGTGCATCGGCTTCACCGCTCTCAACAAGGCATGCCCAAAGGACGACTACCCTTTGCCGCGCATAGATCAACTGGTCGACGCCACCGCGGGGTGTGAGCTCGTGAGCTTCTTGGACGCCTATTCCGGCTACCACCAGATCTACATGGCCAAGGATGACAAAGATAAAACCAGCTTCATTACGCCGGTTGGGACCTTCTGCTTCATCAGGATGCCCTCCGGCTTGAAGAACGCGGGCGCAACCTTCACCCGCCTCGTCGCGCTGGCCCTAGCCGCTCAGCTCGGGAGGAACGTGGAGGCCTACGATGACGACGTGGTAGTAAAAACCAAGCAACTCGCCTCCCACGGTCGGGATCTCCAGGAGACCTTCGACAACCTCAGGAAGGCGGGCATCAAGCTCAATCCGGACAAGTGTGTTTTCGGCGTACAGGCGGGCAAGCTCTTGGGCTTCCACGTGTCCGGACGAGGCATTCAAGCGAACCCCGACAAGGTCGACGCCATCCTGGGTATGGAACCACCCAAGACGATGAGGGAGGTCCAGAGGCTGGCCGGCCGCATGGCGGCCCTGAGTCGCTTCCTATCCAGGGCAGCGGAACGGGGCTTGCAATTTTTCAAGACCCTCCACGGTTGCGACGGGTTTCATTGGGACGATGACTGCGCAAAGGCCTTCGACGACCTCAAGAAACACCTCGCAAGCCTCCCCACTCTGATTGCCCCAGCACCAGAGGCTCCCCTCATGCTCTACCTCGCCGCCTCAACAACGGTGGTCAGCACCGTCCTTATCCTCGAAGAGGGAGCTCTCCAGCGACCCGTGTACTTTGTCTCCGAAGCCCTTCAAGGCGCCAAGACGCGATATACGGAGCTCGAGAAGCTTGCTTACGCGCTGGTCATGGCCTCAAGAAAGCTCCGGCATTACTTCCTGGCCCATCCGATAACGGTGCCATCCTCGTTCCCCCTGGCAGAGATGCTGCACAATAAGGAGTCCACGGGGCGAATTGGCAAATGGGTAGCCGAGCTTGCTCCATTCTCCTTAACATACGCCTCCCGAACGGTGATCAAGTCCCAGGTTCTGGCAGACTTCCTCGCGGAATGGACCCCTCCAGCTCAGCCTGTCCACCAACCAGAAGACCCAGTGTGGATGCTCAACACCGACGGAGCTTATGGCATCGCGAGTGCAGGAGTTGGCGCAGTCATTACTACACCTGAGGGGCATCGCCTGCTGTACTCGGCACGCCTCGCATTTCCTGCTACGAACAACACGGCCGAGTACGAGGCGTTACTCTTAGGCCTCGGGAAGCTCAAAGCGCTGGGTGCGAGGCGCGTCCTCGTTCGCACCGACTCACGGCTGGTGGCGGGCCATGTGGACAAGTCATATCAGGCCAAGGACCCGGAGTTAGCTAATTACATAGCAGCCGTACGAGTGAAGGGATGACACTTTTTGGGTGTCACGATGAAAGCCATCCCTCGGGCAGACAACAAACAAGCCGATGTCCTTGCTAAGGCCGCCAACCAGCAGCTCCCAACCCCCGGTGGGGCGTTTTACGAAGTCCTGCCAGCGACAGCCATTGCGCAGGATAACCGTGATGCAGCCCTCGTCCACCAGATCACCCAGCAGGGTGACTGGCGGGAACCCATTTTCGGTTTTCTACAGGGCATCGCGAAGCCGAATGACCCTATCGAGCTCCGGCGTTTACAGCATCGCGCTAGGTCCTTCCAGGTGCTTGACGGGGTGCTCTACAAAAAGGGGGTCTGTGCACCACTTCTGCGATGCCTCTCACGCGAAGAAGGAAAGCAGCTCCTTGCAGAAATTCATGCGGGGCTCTGTGGTTCGCATCTTGCACCAAGATCGCTAGTGGACAAGGCATTCAGCCAGGGGTTTTATTGGCCAATAGCTATCGCGGACGCCCAAGATCTCGTGCACTGGTGTCAAGGTTGCCAATGGATGGGACGGGCCATCCGTAGGCCCCCGACGAGCCTCAATCCCATACCCCCAGTATGGCCACTTGCACGATGGGGCATCAACATCGTGGGACCGCTTCCCAGAGCTCCAGGCGACCTACGGTTCGTAGCGGTCGCTTTGGAATACTTCTCCAGGTGGCCAGAGGCGATAGCCCTGGCCAAGATTACCTCGGCAGCTATGCAACGCTTCCTCTAGCAGAACATCATATGCCGATTCAGCGTGCCCAGGGAGATCACCGTCGACAACGGCCTGCAATTCAACGCAGCCCCATTCAAAGAATTCTGTGACAGCATGGGCATCACGCTCCGGTTTGCCTCGATTGGACATCCGCAGTCCAACGGTGCGGTAGAACGGGCGAACGACTCTATCTCTGCTGTGATCAAGAAGCGCCTCGTCGGGCTAGCAAAGGGCAAGTGGCCGGGCGAGCTCCACAGCGTCCTCTAGTCCCTCCGCACAACGGTGACACGCCCAACGGGGTTCACGCCAATCAAGCTCCTCTTTGGCGACGAGGCGGTAACACCCGAGGAAATAAAGGCCGGCTCGAGAAGGGTCCTCATCCCAGCAACAGAAGAGGAGCGCCAATTGTCCATGGACCTCCTTGATGGAGACCGAGCAAGCGCAACACAGCACGTCATAAAGTATGCGCGACAGATGGTGTGCGCTCGGGATCGTTCCATGTACCCGCGCGAATTCCAATCGGGAGACCTCGTCCTCAAGATGGCACTCCACGCGGAGACGGTAGGCAAGCTGGAACCCAGGTGGGAAGGCCCATACATCGTTGCAGTGGCTCTACAGAAGGGAGCATACCGCCTCGCCACGCTGGAAGGGCAAACGTTTCGCCACACGTGGAATGCCAACAGGCTGCGGCGGTATTACGCCTGAGCCGAATGTGCCAGCGCGAGGACCCTTGATGGCTTCGGGGAGCGCCTCACTAGGCTCCTACGCGAACCGCTCTAGCACTAGAGGCTCGCAACGTGTACTACCTCACCACTGGAGAATGACAGCGGCTGTCGTCTCCACCTTTAAGCGGCCAGCGGTTAGTACCTCGCCTCTTGTAACCGCTCACCCGCACAAACGGGAAATTAATAAAGTTCACCATTTGCACAAATTTTCTTGTTTCCCGCTAAAGGCGCGCGAAGGGTTACCTTTGCGCGCACTCTCCGTGAGTATAAACAAAGACACACGTTCACGCGCATACTCTTTGTGGAAAACACGGGCATGAGTATAAACAAAGACGCGTGGGGGGACGCCTCCGCGCGCACTCCACGGAGTATAAATAAGACGTAGCGTCGAGGTCCACCTCCGCACGCATTTTCACCGCGCGCAGTCTACGGACTCTAAATAAGACGTAGCGTTGAGGTCCGCCTCCGTACGCACTCCACGGAGTATAAATAAGACGTAACGTCGAGGTCCGCCTCCGCACGCATTTTCACCGCCTGCAACGCGCGGTGGCTCGCCTCCGCGCGAAGTCTACGGACTCTAAATAAGACGTAGCGTTGAGGTCCGCCTCCGCACGCACTCCACGGAGTATAAATAAGACGTAGCATCGAGGTCCGCCTCCGCACGCATTTTCACCGCCCGCAACGCGCGGAGGCTCGCCTCCGCGCGCAGTCTACGGACTCTAAATAAGACATAGCGTTGAGGTCCGCCTCCGCACGCACTCCACGGAGTATAAATAAGACGTAGTGTCGAGGTCCGCATCCGCACGCATTTTCACCGCTCGCAACGCGCGGAGGCTTGCCGCCGCGTGCAGTCTACGGACTCTAAATAAGACGTAGCATTGAGGTCCGCCTCCGCACGCATTTTCACCACCCGCAACGCGCGGAGGCTCGCCTCCGCGCATAGTCTACGGACTCTAAATAAGACGTAGCGTTGAGGTCCGCCTCCGCACGCACTCCGCAGAGTATAAATAAGATGCATCGGGGGGATGCCTCCGCGCGCACTCTATGGAGTATAAAGAAAAGGCAACGTGAGGCCCACCTCCGTGTGCACTCTACAGAGTATAAATAAGACGCGGATGTTGTCCCTGCGCACTCTACTGAGTATAAACAAGACTCGGATATCCCCGTGCACGCGCAGGCGTAGTCCTCATGCGTACTCCCCAGAGTATAAACAAGACGTGGTTGAAATTCCCACGCGCACCGGCTTTAATAAGCGTCTACTTCGACTAGGCGCCAGCTCCGCTGCCACCACTTCGAAAGGTAGGGGACGGCTCGCTCGCGCGTCTACTTTGACTAGGCGCCAGCTCCGCTGTCACCCCTTCGAAAGGTAGGGAATGGAGCGCTCGTGCACCTACTTCGACTAGGCGCCAGCTCCACTGTCACCCTTTCAAAAGGTAGGGGACGGAGCGCTTGCGCGTCTACTTCGACTAGGCGCCAGCTCCACTGTCACCCCTTCGAAAGGTAGGGGACGGAGCGCTCGCGCGTCTACTTCGACTAGGCGCCAGTTCCGCTGCCACCCCTTCGAAAGGTAGGGGACGGAGTGCTCGCACATCTATTTCGACTAGGCGCCAGCTCCGCTGCCACCCCTTCGAAGGGTGAAGGACGGAGCGCTTGCGCGACTACTTCCTGAGCCCAGGGTCTGCAGGACGAAGTGTTCGCACGTCTGCTTACTGCAATCGGCACGCGGGGCGGGGTCGAGCCTGAGGGCCCGAACCTAGCATGGCACGCCCGCTCACAGCACAGTACATAACAAAAAAGCATGGGAGAACTATCGCCTCACTCATATAAAACGAGAGTTGCATTGCAATCATGCAGACAGATATACATGGCGCGCCACGCACCCGAACCCGGCTTCGTTCCTACGAGTCCGCGCCGTCTTCGCCGCGTCGAGGAACTTCTTTGAGCCAGCGGAGCACATCCCCCTCATCGCGCAGCGTCTGCTGCAACGCGATCTTGGCGGCATCTTCCCCGATGTAGTTCCAAATCCGATTGTGAAAATTGTCGATGGCAGGCTAGGCGGTGCGAACCGCGTTGGATATCACCCTGGGCTGGTGGGCAGGTCAAGCCGAGGGTCCGCTAGCTCGTTCACATGCTCAGACCCACCAGCGTGCAGTAGGGCGAGAGCGAGGCCAGCACTCATGTAGCCGCAGTGGGTGCCGAAGGCCTTGGCACCGCGAAGGGCAACGCTCGAGCCCTCTTCGATTCGCCCAAGCGTCTCCTTCAGATCTTCACGGCCATGAGTGGCGTCCTCCACGTGGACGGAAAGGTCCCGGAGGGCCCACTCGAAAGACTCCATCGCTCTCCATGCGGACACAGATGCATTGTCCAAAGACAGGGTCCTCTCTACAAGGGAAGCAGCGAGCCGCTCCTTCTCTGCCTCCAGCGCAGAGATTCGCTGTAGAAGGGCGGTCTGCTCCTCGGTCGCGACACGCTGTGCCTCCTTGGCGGCGCGTTGTGCTGCCAGCATCGCGCTTTCTCATTCGCGCCTATCAACTGCGCGTCGGAGATAGCCTCGTCGCGTTCCGCCATTAGCACCCGAATGCGCGCGTCCTTGGCAGTATGAGCATCGTCAGCAGCGCGCAGCTGATCTTCCAGGGCCTTCCGTTCGTGTGTGCAGGTCTCCTCGAGGGCTTTGTTAATCACAAGCGTCTACAAGGGCACAAGAACGAGGATTACCCGCCAGCTCAACGAGAGACGTGGAGCGCGAACTAGGACAGTTACCCTCATCTCCGAGGCACCTAGCGCGAGCGCCAAAAGGTTGCCCCCGCAGGACCGTAGCGCTTGTCGATCCAAGTGGCCATTAGCATACTCCGCCACTTCGCTCAAGGTGCGAAGCGTCCCCCACCGGGGAACGAAGTCGGAGACGCCAAACCCTTGAGCCTCCGTGCCGGCGTCTTCGGCAACACCTGAAGCGCACATAGTCCCCTGGCCAATAAGGCCAGGGACTTCACGGACACCCCCGTTGCTCGACCCTTGTCCTCGTCCGGGAGACCTCGTCTCGCCTGATGTCGACGACGGAATGAGCGAGCAAATCGGAGAGACTTTCCGAAGTCGCGCAAGGAAAAGGAATCACACCTACCTCCAACACCCCTACCACGGCACTAGGAGGCGTCCACTGGGCCTCCACCTGGGTCGCGGTCACCTCGCTGGCCTGAGGAGCAACAACCCTCTCGGCTTCAACAACATCCTCGCCGGACGCCAGGACCCCGGTAACTGGGCCTGCCACGCTGAATCGTCCCCTCGGGGGCGGAGGTGACTGCACCCGAGGGCGCTTCGCCCTCGGAGATGCGGGCGATGCTTCCGTAGTTGCCTCGGTAGCCGCAGCAGCTGCCGGGGGCAGCAAGGCCACGGTTGCCGCTGGAGACGACGCGGCATCGTCTTCGAGAACAACAATGCTCAGGCCCGTCGCATCGCCACCGTGTAAGGCCCCCTCGTCGGGAGTATTGTGCCTCTCCAAACCGGTGGGTTCAAGCTCAGCGCCCGTCTCGCCCCCCGTCTCCACGATCCCTACCGGCGACACGACCGACGGGCTGAAGGCAACGGACTCCGATCGGGCCGTACGCCGAGAGGACGACGCTCCCGTCTTCGCGTCGCTTGGGGTTTCCACAGGCACCGGGCGCTCCGGAACGGAAATCCCCAGGACCTCACAGACCCAGTTAATCTGCCCCTGCTTCGCCAAGGAAGTCGCAGATTCACGCGCCTTGTTCTCCTTCATCGTGTATGGCCCAAAGAGCGCAACCACCGCGCGCTCCGCATCTTTTAACCGGCGCACTGCACGCGAAGGCGGAGTATCATTCATAAGGGTTTGCGAGCGCTCAGACGGTGCATGGCCTAAGGTGGCAATACTTACAGGGTGTGGAGGGTTTGTGGAGTGAAGACACCCCCGGGTGGATACCGTCCTTCTGATCGGGCCCCCGCCGCTCGTACTTCCATTTGCTGGAAAGCGGCGCTACCCCGTACATGGTGAACTCCTCAGCGAGGTCACACATGTTGAATCAGAAGGCGATGCCAGCAAGCCTCCGCGCCTGTTGTTCGTCGCCGGCCCTAGACTTCACATCCGGGGAGCTGTTGAACGATGTCGGTTCCCCTCGGCAACGAAGACCGCTCGTGCTCGTCACATGGTGGTAGAACCACCGCCGTGTCTAGCCAGACTCCCACTTCCCCCGCGTAGCCAGCGCGGGGAAAAAATACGCACAATGCATCCTCAACACGAAGTTCACGCTACCGAAGTTCGAATACACCTCCCCTTCCATTTTCTTCGGTTGACAGCGCGCGTTGTGCAGGATGGCGAACACATCGGTGCTGGGACGGATACCTTCCGTCCGCGTCGCCCAGGAGAAGATGGCCAGGCGAACGATCGCATTCAGGGTCAGCTGCGCTAGCTCCAACCCATAGGCTCGCAGCACCTCGCCAACAAAGAGTGTCGATGGGATCCGGAGCCCGGCGGTGAAGAACGCCACGAAGACGATCGCCTCCGTTTCCCCCGGATTCGGCTCTGTCTCATCAGGCCCAGGCAAACGAGCCCCGGCACGATCCTCCAGTTTCTTCTCCCGAAGAAGGGTCTGGAGGGTCTTCTCCGTGACGCGACTCTGCCCCAGCACGCGGAGCAGCGGCCTTTCGACTTCTCCACGGCATCCCACTGATGGTTAATTTGCGTTTTGTCACGCAAAACCCAGCGGTACTCCGCCGGTGGTGGCGTGAGGCAGCGCTGGCTCGACGATGCACTCCCGCTAAGACGGAGCGTGGGGTCATCACGGGCGGCGCCCTCGTCAGGCTGGCGCGTAGGGTCGTCACGTGCGGCCATTCTCCTCCTCCCGACAACAAGCAGGAGCGGGGGCGAGGAGCACGAGTAGGTGCGGAAGCAGGAGTGGCGTGCGCAGGAAACCGGGGAAGAAAGTAAGGCACAAGCAAGCAGGTAGTCAAGAGGAGCGTTTGCATGCCCACGGTGACACCTTATAAAGCCCCCTCGCCTCCCCCGCAAGCAGAAGCCCAAACGGCGGAATTACCGCGGTCCGGCTACCCACGATCGGGCAGCGCAACCACTGACAGCCGCGGCGGGCAGCGGTAGGTGGGCGGGTAGCACGTGACGCGCCAATGCGTTCCCGCCACGCGTCCACTTTCCTTCGGGAAGGGGCGAGCGGCTGCGGTCGTGCTACCGCTGACATCCCACGATGCTCCAATCTCAGCCTGCCGTGTGCCCCCATCCAGCGCAAAGCAGGCCGAACGGCCGCGACAGTCTGCCCCTAACAAGATACGGGCCGGCGCGATTCCGGGCGTAATTAAAGCACACTACCATACCATACCACGCGGAGAACTCCGCGAAACTCAGTCGCCCAGGGCCAAGTGCGCAAAGCCCTACCTCGCGCCCAGAAGGACCCGGGCTGCGAGGCCCGTCCCCGCCATGACCTCGGCCACGCCGAGGCCTTTAGCCTCACTAGTATCTTCGACCTCGCAGCCACGCAGCTCCAGGAGCGGAAGAAACTCCGGCTCCCATACCATCAGTGCGAAGGCCGGCTTTAACGACAAGGAACGTGTCTGTCTTGGTTCATTGAGGGTCACAGGCCGATGGGACGGAGGGGGCCAAAGGGTTCGGCAACATGGCTTCGGCTCGTGAAGCCCTTCACCATGAGAGGCTCCTGTTGTAGGGATGGCCCCCACCTAAGCCCAACAGGCCTGTTAGAAGGTTGTAAGGCCCAAAGTGGGGTATGTACAATGACGTAAGTGCCCCTGAGGGGGATACTCAAATGTAAGGGTACTATTGTAAAAGCACTCTCCAAGAAGGTATATGAACGCAATACCAACCATGGGGGAACCCTAAGCCATTACTCACCTAACTCTCCACTACCATACTCTCTCTCTCTCTCTCTGTTTGGTCTGTAACCACAACAGTCATTTAAATATTTGTGCTGCTTACCTACCTGTCCAGTTTGTTGACAGAAGTGCTATTATGATTGGTATGCGCTTTTATTTGGAGCTTCTATATGTTTTACTTGTTGGATTTTGCATATCATCATTTGCGGCTGTAATCAGATAGTAAGCACGAGAATGCAGATTCTCAGTTCTTCATGACACGCCAACCCAGTGGCAGAACGATGTATTGGCGGTCCAGTTGCTCCCAAGGATGCCAAGAGGATCGGAGAGCTGGGCTTTGAATGTTGAAGTATAAGTGAATTGCCCATCTTTCCTCATCAGCTTAAGCTTTTGGGTGAATTGGCTGGTGCATGAAACTTAATATGGTATCAGAGCCAAGAGGTCTCAAGTTCAAGACCTGGCTGACGCAATTAAAAAAATTAATTACAGTCCACTTCTATTCCACGTATTAGGCCTAAGGGAGCCTACACGTGAGGGGGAGTGTTGAAGTATAAGTGAATTGCCCATCTTTCCTTATCAGCTTAAGTTTTTGGGTGAATTGGCTGGTGCATGAAACTCAATATTGAAAGCCATGTGCATGAAACATCACACCCTCGCTGCCGCAGTCGCTGATGCCTTGTATTGCAGCTCCCCTCTCCCTCTCCCTCCTCCCCTTCTTCACCTCATCAACGGTCTACCGTCTACGCTGGAGTTGGTACTTGTCGGCCCTGGATCCCGGCAGATCTGGAGCCTCCATGCCATCCTCGCCT
This sequence comes from Dendrocalamus latiflorus, assembly GCA_017311315.1. Taxonomy (NCBI): domain Eukaryota; kingdom Viridiplantae; phylum Streptophyta; class Magnoliopsida; order Poales; family Poaceae; genus Dendrocalamus; species Dendrocalamus latiflorus. The sequence continues at coordinate 4,094,646 of CM029642.1, read as the reverse complement.
CCTCGATCTCCGGTTTCGTAGCCTGTCCTTGTTGGGGACAATTGGCCAAGAGGGAGGGAGGGGACAGCTAGACCATGGCACGAGCGCATGGCACTGTGAGAGGAGGTTAGGAGGAGCTGAGGAGGTGGCGGTACTGGGCCGTGCAGTTCCCGACAGGCTGTTCGAGCCATGTCAGGCTTGTCAAGGTGTTAGTCCAAACACGACATGACCTACTTAGTCATGGACTGTAGTCCAGACCAACAGTACCGATTTCTTTTGCATACCATGACCACTCACCTTTCTACATAGTGTGTGAAAAAGAACTAAGCATTTCTCATCTGTATAAGGCCCTGTTTGGATACGCTTATCTGAGAATCGATTTTAATTTGATCAAGATTTTCTGATAAGTCGCGATCTGAAGAATCTGCGATCTGAATAATCTGAATAATCCTAATGGGGCTTGCGGTACAGGATTTTGGATTCTCAGTGCAAATGCTGATTTTTCCCACCGCGGCGGTTGAAAGAATCGAAAAATAATCAAAGCGTTTGGGTGGGATTCTCGCTTAATTCTACCCAGAATCAGATTTTAAGCGTATCCAAACAGGGCCTAAATTTGGTTGTGCACTTTGCTGCATAAGTGCTGATTTCACCATCACAAGGTACATCCATGGATCGCACTACAGCATCTTTACTCACTCTCTCTATTTTTTATTTCGAAAAGCAACATGTTGATTTAGCTGTAACTAGGTGCCACTCGGTTGGGCTGAATAAGCTAGTTTATAGCTGAAATTACATTGTAGCTAGTTAAAATTACACTGTAGCTGATAATGACTTATTTGACGTAACTAAATTTAAAAAATTAAAATAAAAAAATAGGTTAATTAGCCTATCACGAACAAGTAACAACACAAACGAATAGGGGAAAAAAGAACTGGCAAAAAAACTCAAAAGCCGGAAAAAAAATAAAATTTAGGAATAATGAAAAATAAGCTAGAAGTCAGAAACTCAAGCCGAAATGAGCGGGCTCGTGCTACTCTACGTGGAATACAATGTTCTAGCTAGCAAGACCTACAAGCATGAAGCATGGCGATATAGGAATGCATGCGTAGAGCAAAAACGAAAGTTGGCTACACGAAAAGGTTCCATGGAATTCAGCCATAGACAGTGCTATTTATTGAGAAAAAAGATGGGCTGAATTAAATTATGAATTTCTTGTTTCAAAAATTAACTTACGAATTTGGAATTGGTAATGTGCAATCCACAGTGCAACAAAAGGCAGTATGATTAAGTGTACCGTACACTCATTTATCTAACCAGCCAGCCCAATTATGCAATACTAATTTAACTCTATTGCAAATATGTCGAGGAAAGGACGCAGTCACAGTTTATCCTGGAAGGGAAGTAAAACTCGCAGCAATACGGAGTCTGAATAACTGATCATTTTATTCGGATGAAATGCATCCAGTCACCAAACTAGATACTAATTTTTGTGAGGGCCCGGGCAACTTGATACTAATTTTAAGATCTTGTTCATTTCAACTTGAGTTTTCGACTTCTGACTTATTTTTTACTATTTTTAAATTTCGTATTTTCTGGCTTTTTACTCTTTTAAAGCTTTTTTGCCGGTTTTTTCATGTATTCGTTTGTATTATCCGTAATGGGCTAACCTATTTTTCTTTTTAATTTTTTTTAAAAATTTAGCCACTCTAAATAAGTCACCATCAGTTACAGTGTAATTTCAGCTAAGTACAGTGCAATTTTACTCATAAACTAATTTATTTTAGTCTAACCGAACAGCACTTTAGAGTGCTTATATGTACCTACTTCACCATTTATCCATGCTTACGTTAGAGACTATAATGTTTGGGAAGTTTCAGATGTGAGAAGAATTCGTGTGTACTGACCGGATGACCCAACAATGGATGGCAACTTTGAATTGTGCAAAGGAGTCGTCCCCCAAGGACCCCTTTGCCGCATGTTCACACTGACAGTGGCTTGCAAAGAAAATGTGTCAGCTGCATATAACACAAGGTCACCGAGTCAAATGTGTGCGTGGAGCCTAATCCAAGACCCAACGCACACGTTCCTAAGACATCAAATCACCGTGTCTTAGTAAGGGAGAGAAATTTTGTGAGCCATTCCAAAAGAAAAGTCTGTGAACATTATTTTCAAAATCAAGTAGTTGGTTTGAGGAACATACTACTAGTATAATACTAATTCAAGTCTATCGCACAACGTCAGGGAAGGGGCAGTCACAGATAGTTTATGCTGTAGAAGTAAGACTTGCAGCAATACAGTGACTCAACAACTGATCCTTTTACTGATTTGGAAGAAATGCATCCAGTCACCTAACTTGATACTAATTTGTTGTGAGGGCCGGGGTAACTTGATAGTAAAATTTTAGCGTGCTCGTATGTACCTACTTCACCATTTATCCATGCTTACGTTAGAAAGACTATAATGTTTGGGAAGTTTCAGATGGTGTCCGGAAAGAATGCCGTTTCAAGTACTGTCAAATCATATTTGTATGAGAAGAATTCGTGTCTACTGACCTGATGACCCAACAATGGACGGCAACATTGAATTCTCTGCAAGGGAGCCGTCCCCCAATGACCCCTTCGCCATATGCTCACAGTGACAATAACTTGCATGTTTGTCTCGCAGTGCATGATTTTCTCCACGATTGACATATATCCTCTTATTAATTAATTGTACAAGTTGCATTTCTAGGCCCTGTTTAATTGGGTGTTTGCTAATGATTAATAGTATTTTTCACCGGAAACAAAAGCCATCGCACCATCAGGGTTGCCAAAATGCCAATGAACAATAGGATCCCAAATATCGAATGTGTAAAATTCCCCTCCCTCTTGTGTCAATCCCAGAATCACCATGTGTAACGAAGGAGTGAAAAACAATCGTAAGAAACAGGAGCGATAGATACATAGATGTTGTGGAAAATTCCCCGATGGCAAACGCCGCTCGATGGAGACCGCCGTGGAGGCATGCTGGATGCATGGCTGGCAGTATCTGGAGGCAGGTGGCAGTGGCGGCCGAAGTCCGAAGGGATCGCCGGTGGTGGGTGGGAGAATAGGTAAGAATACCACGAGCCCAGCTAACAAAACTAACTCCAGGGCAAGTATCCTAATCTAATCTCGGCCCAGCTAATTTTGTGGGCCGAAACAGCTGGGTTGTAGGGATGTCGTCGTGTGTCCCTCCATCCGTCCGCGTTCACCGATAATTCAAATGGGTACACATACCAACTCCGAGCTGGTACATATACTAAATTCAAAATATACGAATCCACATAACCGTGTGGCCAGATCTACAATCAAATATAAAGTGTGTTGCTGTACCAGTATTTACCTTAAGCATTCATTAGTTACACTTCTTAGATTCAAATATTTTCATGATGCATTTCTTTTGCCCAGTCGACTTGGACTTCAGCCTATACACCATCTGGGTTGCACTCGTCTACCACTACGGCCCATCTAATTGGCCGCTCGGCTAGCCCGTTGTAGTACTAATACTACTCTACTTCGATGACCCACTACAGACAAAGCACTAGTATTGCTCGCCTACTGCTTTCTCTGCATGTTCCCCATTCCTCTGCTCCTTGCTTCGTTCCCCAACTGCAACCTGTGCTTGTTGCCGCCATCCAAATCTACCACCAGGGACAACAGATCTCGACGCCGGCCATCGCGAATCAGCTCCCCGTGCTACTCGATGCTCTCGTGTGGGTCTCCCATGGACCTCGGCTTGGGCTTGAGGTGAGGCGGCGGCGGTGCTGCCCCATGGCCTGCATGTGCCTCAATATAAACACCGCCAAGAATAATATTACAGTAGCACATCAAATCATAAGAACAATTAGTCTAGAAGAAAGGGACCAGCTAGCCTATCCTGATGGCCTATCCTTTTGGAACCGGTGCTTACGCATTGCAGTCAGGAAAGCGGAGCGGTGCGAGGAAAAAGATTCCTGGTAATGCACCACGTGCTAGCTCAAAACAATTTATTATGGGTCCACTTGTAAGTGAAATGAGAGAGTGTGAGTGTGTGGTGGGCGAAAAAGAAGTGAAATGAGAGTGTGAGTGTGTGGTGGGCGAAAATAAAGTGATATTTTATTTAGTTATAGATTCTGTCTTGAGAGAGAAGATACTAAATATTATAGAATAAAAGTAAACCTAGCATCAATATGATGTGTCAGTAAGATGGTGGATCTGGCACCACACTGGATGGCCTTAAACTAGCTAGTGCATCGATTTTTGTGCAAATGCATGCAGATTTATGCTACGTGCCGGCTCTCCTTGATACAAAGCGGACGGCTGCAGGGAATTCTTACGAATGAACTACCCTAATTCAGACTGGAAAGCAGCGTAGTCATCATTAGACCAAAAAAGATACAGTAAACTCTCTCGCTACTATGCTAGGGAGTGCATGATCACTCGATAGACGATTCCCGGCAGCTTCCCTCCCCGTGCTCCCGATGGCCGCTCGCCGGAAACCCCGCCGCTACCGCACCACAAGGGTAATGAGGAGGGAGGTGGTGCTTCGGCGACAGGAGATCGCCGGGACATACTTCTACTAGCAGTTCCGGGCTCAGATTCCTAAGATGGCTGTACTTTCTACCGTAGTTCTTGGCCCATATACGTACTAACCTTGCCCATCCAGCAGAACAGTTCATTTTATAGGCCGAATTGACTAGCAAGAGTCCGGTGTACGATCCAAGCAAAATAATAACAATCCATCGATCCTTGATCCTTTTGTGTAAATATTTTACCTGAAGTCCATTTTACCTTAACTATCACGAAATCTAATATACACCCTTAATTGTAAAACCGTCTCAGTAACACTTACTACCACACAGAGGGTTATCATACATAGTTCTAAATCATCATCACAGACGGTTTCTAAACTATCTAATTTATTACGTATGTGATAACATACGATTATCATAGACTTATAGTGTACGACTAGTAGTTCCACAAAATGGTGTCTAATTTGGTCCTTAATCCACTCGAATGAGACCATCCACAACCTCGATCACGTGCACACTACACAGGTCTCATACAATCCACTAGCCCAAGCCTTCACCATTTTGTAAAACATTTCCTAGTTTCCAGTGGCAACCATGTTAATTACCACACCAAGTATCATACAATATTTCAAGTATATATTGGCAATGTTTACGCCATATTTAAATTAACCACCAAGCATCCCTAAACATAAAACGTCAACCATAATTAATTAACCAAGGGCACATTAGTATGATACTATTGGAAATATCTAGAATTTAAATAAATTTAGAATCACAAACCAAAATTTTGAATTTAAAATAAGAGAGGCACAAGCTCTCCAAAGTTTGAATCCGATGGTTAATTCTAGAAATTTGGAAATTTCGAAAAGGTGGGGCAGTCGGTTTATAATTTCTTTTTTCCTTATTATTATTTTTGTTAGGGAAAGCCTCCACTGGCTGACAGATGGGACCTATGTGGTTTCGATTTATTGCTGGATTATTTTCATGAAGGGGAACCTCAGATGCTGACATGTGGGGGATACAATCCACATGGACTGGTCCAACTGAAACGATCCAGGGCCCCACATGTCAATGTCCTTTTTCATGGACTCTATCTGATTCGGCCTATTAAATCATGCATGGGGCCTACCTGTCATTGGTGTGTTCCTATAGCCCGGTTTTAATTAGATTTTACTAGGCATGTAGGGCCCGTGGGTCGGTCGGATATTATACCTACTTAATCCTCTGGCTACTAAGTCTTAATTCTAATTATCCTAGCGATGGGCCCACATGGTTTCGTCTCTTCTACCCTTCTATTCGAACAGAGGGAGCTGAGCAGAGTCGGCCATGAGCGCGGCTCAGCCTGAGCTTGATGCCGGCACGGCGAGCGACGGCGAGTGCTGGCGAACGGCAAAACGGAAAGCAGGGACGGCGGTGAGCTCGCAAGCGGCAATGGCACACACGGGGATGGGCCGTGGCGTGCGTGCGGAGGTACATAGCGGCGATGGGGCGGTGCGGCCTACTGCGGCGACGGCTTACCGTCGGCGAAATCCAGAATTTAGCCTCTTCATGGGCATCTACGGGTTAAGGCGAGGCTGCAGGTGGCAATGGCATGGCCTGAGAGGGCCAATGGGAAGGGCTGCGGCAAGCGCCGCAGCAGCGGGGTCACGATCTACGAAGTCGAGATCGGCTCAGACTCTCAGGGTCAGAGCAAACCTAACCGTGCAAAACTCACGTCAAATGGTGTGGTTCTCTGTCCATGGCGAGCTATGGTGCAGCGAAGCTACGCTGAACAATTCGAGGATTGACTAGTATACAGGGTTCTGGATGGTGTGGAGTGTGGAACATGCTGGAACAGAGGAACTTACCCATATTCCAAGCGGGGAAGGAGAACGTCTGCGGCAACGGCGGTGGTGAGGTCAGTGCGCGCTCCCGGGCCGGCGATGAGGATGAAACATGGAGTTCCTTGCGCACGAACATAGAAAGGAAAGGAGGGATTAGGAAGAGGGAAAGGTGGCACACCACATGCTCGAGAAAGCCAAGGTCGAAGCTCGATCAGTCTAGTAGAAGCGAGCGGCGACGGCAGGGACGCGCTCTAGGTTGGCGGCGCGGGCGCCGAATCGTTCCGGCCTCCCTAGCATCAGATATGTAACGTCAAGGCGGCTGCAAAGAATGGAGAAAGCGAGGGAGGAGCTCACTCGAGACGACAAATTTGAGCGGCCGGAAATGGAGGTGAGGCGGCGCGTTCAAATTCCCTTCCGATCCGTGGGGGAGAGGAGGGGAGAGTTGCGGGGAGAGAGAGAGAGAGAGAGAGAGAGAGAGAGTGCGAGCTCGGGAGAGAGAAGGGCCTGGGGAAGAAGATGCTGCCTTGTGGGGTCGGACCCACTGGTCAGTGACAGTGACGTGATGTTGGGCTGGATTTTGGTCTGGACCGAGATAGGGCGGCGCTGATGGGTTTGGCCCAGGCACGGGTGGTTTTGAAAATAGGGTTTTGTGTTTAATTTATTTACCAAAATTAATTCAAATACTGAACTTGATAAAAATTTTGTGGTGAGCTCCCTGAAAAGATTATAATTCTCAGAGCGAGTAAGCAGTTAATTAATAACTCTGCTGACTTGGAATTGTTGATGACCGAGACTCAACGTCAGCATGAAACCAGGATTATAGGTGACACATCAACGAGAAACCAGGGTGGTATTGAGCAAAGGGTTTTTTTGCACCGGTTTTGATAATTGAGTGTAAATTGGACAGTTTTATAGTAGAGAGTGTAAATCAGACAGTTTTGATAATTAAGATGAGCCCAGAAAGATTGTTGGTTATTTGGAAGACAGGTATCCGTCCGATGAAGGCATCAGATTCGGAAGATTTAAATGGCAAATGCAGGTAAGGAAAGAGAAGCGGCCATTGATGGAAAGTTGGATCGGATATGAAGGAATTCGCGGCAGAGTTCAACACTGAGATGGCGAAGGATATATAAGCAGGAGAAGAGACACCGGGAAGATTTGCACATGCCATCAGTAAGAATTCTCTTATCTAATTTGGAATGATCCATGATTGTTTTTATAGTATGACCAGTTGAAAAAATATGAAGGAAAATAGCGGAATACTAATTGGAGAATTCCCCTTTAGTTGATAGGTACTATAACTGGTGTCCCTGTGATTGGTTTAATAGGTATTTTCTTTTATGATTCATATTCGAATCTAATGCTATAGCTGCTATCAAAAACACAATAGCCTCGATAAAATTCACCGTTGCATGTTCGAGTCTTAATTTTGTACGGAATTTAGGAACATCATTTCTGTACTACTATTACCAAAGCTTGAACTTAGTACTGAAATTGGAATTGGCATTTTGTAACAACCCATTTTGGGGTTTTCAAATTTTTCTGAAATAAAAATTTTAAAGGTCGCTTCTAGGCTCAATTTTCAAATGTGCTTCTCAAATTCCGTCTGATTCTCAAAATTTTCAAAAAAAATAAAAAAAATATTCTGGGCCTGGCCAGGCCCACCCCAGCCTCTCCCCGGCCCAAGGCCTCCGGCCTGGCCCAGCTAGCCCCCCGGCTTGGGCTGGCCCCGGCCCAGGCCGCCTGGCACTCCGTCCGCGCCGCGCGCGCCATCTCTCCCCTCCGCGCGCCACCACGGCGACCCGCCCCCGTATAAAAAAGAAGAGTTACATTTGATCAGCTAGCTAATTTTGCCATGCAGATAGATATGGATGGAGCTAAAATAGCTACATGGAATCGTATGCACGGCATGCTAGCTCCAATTCCAGTCTTCACCGGAAATGAACAAGTTCACGTACAGTGTAATCAATCGTTACCAAGCTAGGAAGCTAAGCTCGCTTTTCCACGACGACGGCGAGCGATGCGGTCGTGAGAGTGTGACACTGAACAAGATTGAATGCATGGCACAGTGCTAGCTCCAATTCCAAGTCCTCACCGGAAATTAACAAGTCCACGTACCATGTGAATGGACCTAACCTAGCTACTTGGAAGTTGGAATCGTATGCATGGCATGCTAGCTCCAATTCCAAGTCCTCACCGGAAATTAACAAGTCCACGTACAGTGCAATCAATCGTTACCAAGCTAGGAAACTAAGCTCGTTTTTCCATGACGACGGCGAGCGATGCGGTCGTGAGAGTGTGATACTGAACAAGATTGAAAGGGATTATAATTTACTAGTCGTCAACCATGCATTCACACGGACTATTACATTTATTCTCTATTGGTAATATTAATAATCGGTGGCACATTTGTGTATATTTTGAAGTTTCCTACCAAGAAAAAGTAACAAAACATTTTAACGATACAGTACCGAAATGAAATTCGAATTCGATCGACGAGTAGTACAGTACGTTTAATTAGTCAGCACAGTACATACAGTACAGTAGTACCACATACGGGTGATGTGGCCGGGACGTCATATATACCCAAGTGATATCAAAAGGACCCGGTGATTATTATCATCATTATTCATTTAATTGCATTGACTAGTAGTCTTTGTTATGCATGCCTTAATTTCAACAACGTCCAAACAGTCCCATACGACGCGGATTCACACGCTTTGTTTTCCCTCGAGCAACCACTCACTCCGTATATACTCACATCATAAGTCAGAGACAGCGACGATTTGGATGTCGGCACGGTTTCCTAAAACATAGTTTTAATCATTCTCTTCTATTATAGTATATTTATAAAACTTCATAATATATTGGTAAAAAATTCGAGAAAAATCTTCATCATCTGTACAATCTAGATAAATGTTCATATTTTGTGTTATTATCTAAATTGATTGGAGTACGTAGCTCCCTTCTTGGCCAGTCTCAGTGGAGGTTTCATGGAGTTTCATGGGCATTAAATACGCTGACATGGCACTGTATTGATGAAGAGAGAGATGATAAAAGTTTCATGGGAGTAGAGAGAGTTTCATGGGGATGAAACTCTTCTACACTGTTTCCAAAATATGGGTGTGTTGGAAACTGGGATATGAAATCTTCACTGAGACTGGCCTGGTGTTCAAAGTGAATCTTCCAGCCTAGAATACGAACCATGCATTCTTCTACCGAGCTACCCTTGGCAGCTAGCGATGGCTATTCATTTAATTCTTTGGCTCTTGGCAATATACGCCATACTAGTAATCACTAGTAATCAATTGATTGGAGAAATTAGAATCAACTTGATATAGATATATAGCACGCAGTCTCTTTCTTAAGAATGCAAAGGTCGTAGCATATTTGAAACTAAAATATACTTGTGTTGTTTGCAGCACAAACTTCCTGATAATCATCTAAATCCCTTTGCATTCGAGACTAGCTGGACATGAATCGATCATGAATCGATCGGAGGCTGTCGATTGCACGCGCCCGTGTCTGTCCATAAGAATCTTTAATAGCAATCAATTAAATCGTGGAGACATTCCCTTTCCTACATAAAACTAACCATAGAATAGTAATCAACTCAGTCTAGTAAGTAGATTTTTTAAAATAAAAAACTCGGTCTAGTAAGTACTGTTTTGACCTATCCTTTCTTTTGTACTCTGAATTGTACTCTTGTAATTAATACTAGCAGCTTAAGTGTGGTGTCACACCGCGCTAGCTACCATATGAACCGAAGTAACAGAGATAAAAATTTGTAAGAGGGGATTATCTGAAAAAGCGAGGATATGTACGTATTTTCGGGGAAAGTGAAGTGTTTTTCGGCATAAAATCAAGGACCCGTGAGTAATTTCGTGAAACCCGCGGGGTACTATCCTGCAAAAGGAGGATCTTCATGGAAACGTGAGGACCTGTACACAATTTCGGAGAAGTGGAGGACCTGTTTGGTAGGTTCTAATTACAACCAGATGGTGCATAACATACCTAAACTCAAAACATAAGAATGGTCCTAAACCATAGAAACAACTCTTAGTAAAGTATATGCCAAGTCAAATTTGAGTTTTTTTATATCTATACTAATGTAAAAAAAGGAGAGTTATATTCTTTGCTAGATATATCCACTGAAACTAGCTGACAAGCGGAAACAGCCACGGATTCGATCAGCTAGCTAATTTTGCCATGCAGATATATGGGGCTTTTTTTTATGGCTTGTGGTTGAAATTTTTGAATTTTGGCTGCTTGTGATAGAGGTTATTGGGAGAGATATTTGTTTCCTATTTTGGCTAGTATAGATATTGGGCTTTTAACATGTACTATAATTAACTTATAGACTCTATTTTTAAAAAATACTTCGTTTAAAATTTAAATACTATAGCAAAACCCAAATGACACTTTTAAACCCTATATCAAACAGGTCCTTATTGGGGTCCGTGCCATGTGAATGGACCTTACCTAGCTACTTGGAAGTTGGAATCGTATGCGTGGCATGCTAACTCCAATTCCAAGTCCTCACCGGAAATTAACAAGTCCACGTTACCAAGCTAGGAAACTAAGCTCGTTTTTCCATGACGACGCCAAGCGATGCGGTCGTGAGAGTGTGACACTGAACAAGATTGAAAGGGATTATAATTTTCTAGTTGTCAACCTTTCATTCAAAAGGACTATCACATTTATTCCATAATGGTAGTGTTAATAATTGGTTGCACATTTGTATATATTTTGTAGTTTTCTACGGAGATCAATGAAACATGGTAGGTAAGGGCTGGGATCACTGGACACAGTGTTTTGACATTCTAATTTTTATTATTTAGATTCTTGTGACCTTAATCTTGCTGTGCTCAGAGTTTCTTGACCAGTTGATCTTTGGATCAAAAGTTATTTGGAATCTGGATCTGGCTGTCGTGCACTCTCTGCTTTCCTCTGTTATTTCTTTGCAGTTACGACTGCCTCCAGATTCGACCACGGTCAAGTTTCCGACTGCATCGTTTTGCTGTTCGACCACGTTCAAGTTTTCGGTTGCTGCAAGATCTTTGGTTTTCATTCAGATCTGAAACAGTCACGATAGTTACTGTCTGAAGTCTCGATCACCTTTATGATCATGTTGATTTCGACCATGGTCGAGTGTCAGATAGTATCGCTCTGTCTTCGATCATATTTGGTCTTTCAATTGCTTCGCGTGTTTTTGACCACGTTAGTTGTTCGACCACCTGTTGATTTACGACCACATAGGTTTCGACGACATTGATCTTTTGGGTTGTAGATTGGTTTCAACCACGTTGATCGTTCAACTATCTCATTGGCTTACGACCATGTTGGTTACGACTACGTTGCCAACTGGTTTCGACCACATTGATTGTTCGACTATTCATTGGCTTATGACCACGTTGGTTACGACTATGGTGCCAACTAATTACGACAACGTTGATTGTTCGACCACTGCTTGATATTCAATCACGTTGTCTACAACTACGTCAGTTTCGACCGCAACCATTTTCGATCACGTTGGTTCTAGTCTTGGTGGTTATCGACTACGAAGATTTCCGATCACGTTGTACTTCTATCGAGTAGTTGGATTTTCGACCACTGTGTCCGCGATCGACCATGTTGTAATTTTCGACTACCTTGCTTTTCCTACTCTGTTCATTCTATTTATTTGGTTTTCTAGTGGGATTTCAACTCTAATCTTTATAACTCTGTAGCTATCAAAGAAAAAAGATTGAATGAATACTTAGGAGAATTTGAAGGCGTTATTCACCCCTCTATTACCTGTCTAGTCCTACATATTGATGTATATTCAAGGATTAATTTTAGTTATTTACCAAAGAATTCATTAAGATTAGTGTAGGGTGGAAAAGCATTGAATCACCCCTCTCTTATTTGTGGGATTGCTTTGCGGTTTACCTTACGCGGAGGAGCATATGTTCGTAATAAAAGTAGCTGATTCCGTTCACATAATATAATTAATTAGGTCATGCTTGCAAGACGGCGGTGTCAATTGGAAGAAGCCGACAAATTATATGAGTGCTGTCTACCCAGATATCGAAATTAATTGATGCATCGATTGATAATTCACTCGAGCGAACGACAAAGACTCGATCGGTCCTTTTTTCTTCCTCCCCGGCCCATCCAAGATTCACTCGAGCGAACCCTTTTTTTCTCCCCGGTCCATCCAAGATCGGTATAAATAAGCTGCCCTCGCGACCCCCTACTTAGCAACCACCAAACAAAGCAAGAGAGAGTAAGCTACCTACCGACTGACCATGGAGCTTGTGACGGGGGCGATGGGCAGCCTCCTCCCCAAGCTCGGCGAGCTGCTCAAAGATGAATACAACCTGGAGAAGCGCGTGAGAAAAGGCGTGAGGTCTCTCGATACAGAGCTGACGATGATGCACGCCGTCCTCCGCAAGGTGGCCGAGGTGCCCCATGACCAGCTTGACGAGCCGGTCCGGATCTGGGTAGGCAAGGTGAGGGAGCTGTCCTACGACATGGAGGACGCCGTCGACGCCTTCATGGTGCACGTGGAGGAGGGCCGTGACCGTGAGCCCGCCGCCGTCAACATGAAGAACAGAGTCAAGAAGTTCCTTAAGAAGACCGCCAGATTGTTTACCAAGGGCAGGGATCTTCATCCGATCGCCGCCGCCCTGGAAGAAGCCCAGGACCTCGCCAAGCAGCTGGCCGATCTGCGCGAAAGGTACGGGCTCGAGATGCACAACACCAGCGCTGGTGCTACCATTGACCCTCGCCTGATGGCTATGTTCAAAGATGTGCAAGACCTCGTTGGCATTAACTCCATAAGAGACAAGCTGATCAAGATGTTGACAGAGGGTGACGATGCGTCCAAGCAGCACTTGATGACGGTCTCTATTTTTGGATTTGGCGGGTTGGGCAAGACAACTCTTGCCAATGTGGTGTATGAGAGGCTTAAGGCGCAATTCGATTGCGGGGCTTTTGTTTCTGTGTCTCAGAATCCTGACGCAAAGAAGATTTTAAAGGACATGTTCTATGAATTTGACATGGAAGAGTATAAAAAAAATTATAACGCAGGAATGGATGAAACCCAGCTCATCCGCAAGATCAGAGAGTTCCTTCAGAGCAAGAGGTACGTACGCATCGCAGAGTGCTTTCCTTCAAATCAGTGACTTTACTACCTAGACTTTACTACCTAGGATCAGAGAGTTGCTTCGATGTCCTTGCATATTCGATACAAGAATGTTGGTGCGCCTTGTTAATAATTAGCACTACCGAGAGATGCGTCGAATCCGATATCCGGCATGGGGTTGTTTGGGAAATATTCGATACAAACTAAAGGGGAATTTGCTCATGTGCCCTAAAGTTTAATGGCGTTTGCTTATTTGCCCCATGATGTCTCACTGACATGTGGGCTCTGGACCCGCATGTCAGTGAGACATCATGGGGCAAATGAGCAAACGTCATTAAACTTGGGGGCAGGGGAGCAATTTTTCCCACCCTACAAACACCCAATGAAACCAACTCCCTTCGAACTCAGTACTCTTAGAAGCCTCAATTTTATATCAAGTATGCGTTCCGAAAGCGGATTGAAACCAAAATTCGAAAATATTTAAATATAAAATTATTTAAAACAAAATGTTATGATTTGTTTAGAGATAGAGAGCAGATATATTTTCTTGGTTTTTAAATACAAATAACCTGAATCCAAATTAAATTAGTATAATTTAGCATATCAATTTTCTCATAAGTTCAATTTACAATTTGGGGAAAAAAATTTCCCATTTGGTCCTTCAACTTTGATGAGACCAATCTAATTTTGTTAGATTAGTTTGCATGTTATGGAATTCTAGCAATCAGCAATCAATTGGATACAATAGGTGAGTTTTGCAATATAATTTAGAAGGAGATCATGTCGTTCATGCATAATTTAAGCTTCTTTCATTTCCATTTTTTCTGTCTGTTTAACATTAAATTCCTCCACCGTTCAGAAATATGTTACGTTTTAGAATGCGTTATATGGATTCAACGTGCGTGATGCTAGTTTTACTAATACATGTATCACTTGTTCGTTACAACATCCATGCACAGGTACTTGGTTGTTATAGACGACATATGGGATGTAGAAGCGTGGGAAGTGATCAAATGTGCTTTGATTGAGAATGACCGCGGAAACAGAGTAATCACAACCACCCGTCTCTTTGATGTTGCCCAGAAAGTTGGTGGTGCCTATGAGCTTAAGCCCCTTTGTCCTGTCAGCTCCAAAATTTTATTCTACGGAAGGATTTTTGGTGGTGAAGACAAATGTCCTGATCAACTGGCTGGAGTATCTGAAAATTTTTTAAAGAAATGCGGTGGTGTGCCATTGGCTATCATCACGGTAGCTAGTTTGTTGGCCAGTAAAATGCGAGATGCAAGGGAGTGGAAAATGGTCCTGGACTCTATTGGTGCTGGACTTGAAAATAGTCCTGATGTGAAGGGTATGAGAAAGATACTGGCTCTTAGCTTCTACGATCTACCTTGTCATCTGAAGGCTTGTTTATTATATCTAAGTGTATTTCCAGAAGATTATGAGATTGTGAGTGCTCGGTTGATATGGAGGTGGATAGCTGAAGGGTTTGTCCAGCCTGGAAAACGAGGAACTAGCTTATTTGAGGTTGGAGAGAGTTACCTCAATGAGCTCATAAATAGGAGCATGGTCCAGCCAGCAAATATCAATTGGGAAGGCAGGGTAGAAACTTGTCGTGTACATGATATGGTGCTTGATCTCATATGTGCCTTGTCAAGTCAAGAAAACTTTGTTACTATATTGGATGGTACCGAGGAAAGCACACCAAATTCACAAAGCAAGGTTCGCAGGCTATCCCTCCAAAATAGCAAGGTAGATGAAACCACACCTCCTGATTCCGTGTCAACCACACCTCTTGTTTCTGTGTCACAAGTGAGGTCCATTATTATTTTTCCACCTGCTATTAATCTAGTGCCGTCTCTTTCGAGCTTTGATGTTTTACGTGTATTGGATCTAGAATGTTGTGATTTTGGGGAAAGTAGCCCTCTTAACCTTAGGCATGTTGGGAATTTATTTCACCTGAGATACCTGGGTCTAGCATATACAGGTATCCATGAACTCCCAGAAGAGATAGGAGAGTTGAAGTTTTTGCAGGTGTTGGATATAACAGGTAATGCTACTCTAAAGGAATTGCCGTTGAGTATTGTTAAGCTGAGAAGATTGATGTGCCTGCTTGGCTACAAATACCGCTTAAGATTTCCGGATGGGATGGGGAATCTGACATCCATGGAAGTGCTGCATGGGATCTCTACCAAGGGGTGCCCAAACATTGTGAAAGAGGTGCGCACTCTGACAAGATTGAGGGAGCTCAAAATTTACTTTGGTGAAGACGAGAGCTTGGAGGAAGATTTCGTGGAGTCTCTATGCAACCTGCACAATATCCAGAGCCTAGTTATTTCTGGTTATTTTCGATCCATGGATTTGTTAGGGGAACGCTGGGTATGCCCTCGACATCTCCGCATATTTCGCTTGGAGGATTTGAGCAGGGTCGGCGCATTCTCTATACTGCCAGCGTGGGTAAAGAAGGATCCTTTGCTTTTGTCGAACCTCTTCGAGTTATGCATCTGTGTCAAGGAATTGCGGCAGGAGGACATGCAGATCCTTGGGGCGTTGCCGGCGCTTCATTATCTCAAGATACGGAGCACCCACCAAACAAAAAGGTTGCTACTCGGTGCTGATTTGTTCCGATGTGTGATATCCTTCACATTATATTGTGAGCCAACCGGGCACATAATGTTCCAACGAGGAGCTTTGCCAAGGGCTATAGTGGTTGATTTCCCTTTCAATTTGCGGATGGCAACAGATGATGGCAACGGTGATTTTGACCTGGGCCTGGGGAACCAGCTCTACCTCCGCTATGTCTTTGTTACAATTCATTATGATGGAGCCGCAGTTGGGGAGGTCGAGGAAGTGGAGGCACTGCTGAGGCACGCGGTCGATGCCCATCCTAACCATCCCACCATTGTAATTTGTCGCGAGCCAGGTACAGGCACTCATCCACCCTAACTAATAATGCTTTCATACATGCTTCGACTTGTTTCTTGGTTATTATTATTATTCCCCTCTTTTTTCTTCCTCAATTTCATTTCCTAAATTTTAGAAAGCTATGACAATGACATATGCCATGGTGTGGAATCTACAATTACACACATTCATCCACCTAATTAATAATGCTTCCATACATGTTTTGGTGTGTTTCTTAGTTGTTACTTATTATTATTATTATTATTATTATTATTATTATTATTATTATTATTATTATTATTCCTCTCTTCTTTCTTCCTTAGTTTTATTTTTTTAATTTTTGAAAGCGATGACGAAGGTACATTCGGAGGCGATGATTGAGGAGGTACGCACACTCATCCACCTAATTATGCTTCTGTATATCCATTAAAATTTTATTCAAACCATGTTATCCAGGTATTAATAATGATTTCGTACATGTTTTCATGTATTTCTTAGTTATTATTATTATTTCTCTCTTCTTTCTTTCTCAATTTCATTTTCTAAATTTTAGAAAATGAACGTGGGGTTGGAGAAGGCTATCATAAAGTTGGAGAAGGCTTCCATAGAGAGGAATGTGCGGGTACACACAATTAATGCTTTTGACTTCCTCACATGTTTCCTTATACTCACTACGTGTTTCTTGATTATTCATTCTTCTTTTCATCCCTTCAATCTCAGCTTCAGATGCCAATGACGATGGGGACGGGCCCAACGCGCACACTTGAATGTACAGAGCTCGAATCGAACCCCAATCACTCTTGAGGGGAGTCCCATCTCATTTGCCGCAAATGACGTGCGTCTCAACTTGCAAGTCCTCACCAAGACAACGCAAAGTTCTTTGTCTTTTCCCAAACAAACGCAAAGTTGGATGAATTAATATATTTCTAAAATTCTTTCCTATCGGCTATTGGTCTTAAAGCCAAACGAGGACTTACTGAAAGACAAACTGTATCTTATAAGACAGATAGGCGTAATATGTAAGTCCTATTGCAAGAATACTATACTTCTCATAGTAGAATCTTCCTATTCCATTTTGAATGATCATTCCATTTTGGGTGTCGCGAATAAACTTGGCTGCTTGATTTGTTCGTGTAATAGAGCTGGTGAGTGTACTTTTTTAGGTGTTACACAAACTTGACTGCTTGATTTGTTCAGCTAATAGAATTGCCGGGTGTTGTTCTGTCATCAACTGTAGTGGCACTCTGTGGTTATTAGTTCTTGGCTCATGTGTATAGCAAGTACAACTGTTTATTCCTTCCTTGCATTTGCACCCAAACAGTTGATGACTCTTTTACCTCGCGAAACCGCTTCGAATTGAACCCAAATCACCCCTGACAGGAGTCCATCTCATTTGCAGCTCACTTGAACGTACGCGTCTCAACTTGCACGTCCTCAACAAAGACACCAGTAGCTGCTCATCAATGGCTCCCTTTTGAGGGGATGGTGTCTTCTTTACGGAATCAAACTAATCTGGAGCAAGTTTTCTTCCTTCACAGTGTTTTTGTAACGCCCCCGTTTCCAGGGGCGCGTACGGACACGGCATTCCGCAACTATTCACGCATGAACAGTTATGGAACGTCGCGCAAGAGTATACCATTGCATGCTTACAATAAAAAGTCCAGCATATAATTTAAATACGGATTAACATCCAGTTTTCCACAGCGGGGCGTGCAAGCCCAAAGTATATTTACAATACAAAAGACTTCCAGAATCCGCTTGAGCGCGGCGAAGACCTAAAGCCAAGGGTCCTCGTCGAAGAACAGCTCCACGGGGGCTTCCTCGACAGGGAGACCTTCCTCTTCTTCTTGATCCTCTAAAAGGGGGATTAACAAGCCATGAGCTACCAACCAGCTCAGCAAATCGCAACGGGAAACCTGACTTACTACTTGCAAGGAATATCAAAGGAAGGGCAATATATTTGGTTTATTAACTTTGAGTGGATGCAATTTTATTTGCAAACATTTTAGAAATCCACCAGACAAAAACTACTCCTTAACATTAGGGGTTTTCACGAAGTGTTCATTATCCAACTAAGCCAAATAAAACACTTGTAAAATCTACTTAAGCTTTGCATCTGGAACCACCCAAGTGACACAGCTTCATTAACCGGAAGCACGGTGCATTCGAATACCATTTAATTGACTCTGCAGAGTTGCTCAACTTTACCCACACACACCCTTAACCCTCATGACTGAGTTAAGGAACCGGGTCTTTTCGCTGCTCAACCCTTGATATACACTCCACCCGATAGGTGCAACATCCACACAACCTCGGGTATCCGTTGGCCACCACGGAACGCCGTGCCCGAGTTGAGGGGACCTATCGTTGTCTTAGTCCGGATCCAATCCGCACCGACTCCCAATGCAGGGCTTCACTCAAGTTGAGCAGATACTAAACCAGGGTTGACAAGTCAACACCTGTGGTTGAGCTGGTACTATGTCATTTGCTCGGCACAAGGGTCTAGTCCTTATATTTTCCCGAGGTCCGCAACCTCCATTCTAGGGTAAACGGTGGGCGAAGACTGTCTCGCAGTTTCCCACAACACTCTTACCCTAACTTGTGCACGCATGCACTGCCACCCTAGGGTCCGGTGTCCCATACCACCTTACCCAACTTCGAGTTTTACAAATCTACCGGCCCACGGCCACAACCTTATTAGTGACAATTTTTGCATGAGATAATAATAATAACCTACATGTGATAATACTACACATAAGATAACTCTAGGGTTACAATGGCGGGGTTTCAATTTAAACATGGCATTTAACGGTGGTAGGTCATATCTATATCGCATGTCATTCTAAACCATTTTATTTTACATAAACTAACATTTCACAACTAGCATTAATGAAACTAGCATAATATATATAAATACATGGCATAGGATATCAAAATGATCAAGGAGTTGCGACTTACCGTTAACTTGGATGATCTCCGCAAGCTCGAACGAAGACACACCTGGCTCCTGGGACTGCACCTGAACCTCCGGGATCTCCGAGACTAGCGTAAACAAACAAAAATAATTAAAACCAGCTTGGAACTAATCAAGCGAGGAAAACAAACTAATTTAAAAAGGAATAAATTGCATAAACTCTCAAATTGAATTTTTGGAATTTATTTGGAATGAATTTGTGGAAATGGAGGCCAAAAATGGGTTCAGGGCATTTTTCTGAGCAAGGTGGTGAAATTTGGGAATTTTTGGGATTTTCTATGATTTTCTGGTATTTATTTGGATTTATTTGATTTCTGGAAATTGGATAATCGGGGAAAAAGATTTGGAATAGTAGTGGGCCGGCCCCATGGCTACAGTGCGGCTCGGCCCGAGAGACGGCCCGCGCGGCCGGGCGATCGGCGCGGCCCAACCGGCTCCGCGTGCGCGCGGGAGGGAGATGGGCCGAGGGGGAGCGGCCCAGAGCGGGCGCGCCCGTGCGGTCCCGATGGTTGCCGCGTGGCGGGACGGACGGCATCAGAGCGGGGATGCGGCGAAGCGATACGAGGCGATCCGACAGAGGCGAGGCGGGGTGGTTATGAAGATCCAACGGTCGCGTTATAAGGGGAACGAGCGAACCGTTACGGGGATCGGACGAACGAGGGGAGGCGAGATTAAGTGGATCGGACGGCCGGGATATAAAGAAGGCGGCGAAGCGGTACGGGACGATCGGAGGGCCACGGTTAAACGGCAACGGGGGTACAGACGGAGGGGATTGAGCCATGTCTCCGTCTTCTTCCTCCAGACGCTACAGTGCTCCCCGCGGCGGGGATACGACAGCGGTGGCGGTCCGGGCGCCAGGGGGCTCGCCGGCGGTGGCGGAGGGTGTCAACGGGTAGATCTCGCCACGGTGAGTCCATTTTTGGGCTTAGAGGGGCGAGGGGATCAACGGAAATGGCGGGAGGGAGATGGGGGTGGTTTCGGCTCTCCGGCGGGGAAGGAGTCACCGGAGGCCGTTTGGGTCCAAGTGGCGGCGATTTCACGGGGAGGGGAGCTAAAGGATTACAGTGGCGGTGGCGGCGTCAGCTGGGGAGCTCCCAAACGAGCTGGCCACGGGAGAGTGGTTGGAGTCGACGGCGAGCCTCGGTGACCGTGCTCCACGGGCGGCGACCTGGCCAGACAAGGGTACCAATGGCATTAGCAAGTGGAGGAGATGCTCTGGACGCGGGGAATCAAGTGATGAGGGAGTGGGGGCGAAGATCCTCTTTACGGGGGTGCCGGCCCAGGGGAGGATGGCGGCGGCGACTGGGGCGGCGGGAGCTCAATCGGGAGCTCGGGGAGCTACGCGGGAGTGACGGGAGGAGAATGGGGCAGTGGTGGAGTTCGGGAAGCAAAGACCCGGGCAGGAGCCGAGGGGGGGCTTTTATGCCCGGGCGGGAGAGAGGGGATTCGAGGGAGAGGAGGCGGCCAAAGGCGCGGGTGGTCAAGGGAGAGGACAAGGAACGGGTGGAGCGTCTCCTCCGCGGCGTGGGGGTGGCGTCCGGGCACTGAGCGGTGTTAATGGCGATGGGAGAGGGGGTGGTTGCACGGCAGGCGTGGGCGAGGCGCGTCCGCGCGCGGGGAAGAGGAGAAGCAACGCCGCTGGCAGGTGGGGCCGAGCGAGGGGAGGGCGACAACGCACGCGCGGGGCGGGACGGCGCTCGGACCGGCGGTCGGAGGGGTGGCGTGCGCGGTCCGAACGGCGGGCGCGGCGTAGAGGCGGTGCGGGGTGGCGCGGGCGCGGCTTGGAGGCGGCGCGGGGGCGGGACGGCGCTCGGACCGGCGGTCGGAGGAGGCGGGCGCCAGCGGGAGGAAGGGAGCGGGGAGGCGCCAGGGAGCGGAGGAAGCGGAAAGTTGCGGGGCGCCAAGGAGAAGGGAAGGCGCGGGCCCAGAAAGGGAAAGCGGCGCGCGGGGAAACTTTCCCGAAAGTGAAAGTTTTCGAATTTCAACAAAAAAAACTCAGCAAAAATCAAGAAAAATTCCTTTTGAATTTTGGGGACTTTTCAGTTTTGCTGCAGTTAGTTTCCTAACTTGTTTCAGCCTAGTGATGGAGAATGCTTGCTCATATATAGCTAGCGAACTTGTGCCTCCTTTCTAGCTTCATGTTGTAGTTGAATTTATGCCTGTAAAACTCCCTTAGCTTTGAAACGAGACGTCACATACGCTCACTTCAATGTTTCGTATTATGTGCCTCGAATAAAAATGCTCACATTATTTTTGCTACACTACATAGAATGGCAGTAAAAACGAATGCCATGCATGGATACATTTACACTCCATTCGTTTCGGCTTCAGCTTCTAGCTTCTGGCTTATTTTTCACTATTCATAAATTTCGTCTTTTTCTGAGTTTTTTTGCCGGGTTTTTTTTCCCATATTTGTTTGTATTGTCCGTGATGAGCTAGCATATTTTTCTATTTTTAATTTTTTAAATTTAATTACATCAAATAAATCACCTTTAACTACAATAAAATTTCAACAGCTAAAATATAATTTCAGACACAAGCAACGTCTTCTTCCTCGTCAGAAAAGAGAAAAAAAAAGTGTCTCGTACATCGGGGCTTGTATGGTTAATTTAATCTTATTTTAGCACTGGGGTAATCCAGCCCATGCGCTACGACCCTATTTACCTGACAAGCCACCGCCCAACCACGGCCCAATTGAATCGAAACGATTACCCACGAATGTGGCTATCTAGGCAGCTCGGCGCCTATGGAGGGAGCGTGGCTTTCACACACTGGCGAGTGGGACCCGCCCCTCACCACGCGTGCTGCCAACGTGAGCTGGAATACGTGGGTTTGCACGAATTGGAGCGTACCCTTTCTTTTCCTGTACATTTAGTCGCATTTTCCCCCCGAATGTTGTAGTAGGTGTTTTTCTTCCTCATGTTCAGTATTGTTCTATTAATATATTTTTATTGTAGGAGGCCTTTTTTCTCTCCTCATTTTCATTTTTCACTATTGTTCTATTAATTTTTTATTTTGTTTAGTTGACATATGTCTAATGATATCATTTTGCTTAGTCTAAATATATATATATAAGTGGATCTTATTTTAAAGATCTCATCATAAGAAATTCAATGGTTCAAAAGGACGGTGAATTGGACATTCCATTCGAAAGATACGATTATTTGAAGTTTTAGATTGCCAAAATATCACCTCAAGTTGCGCACGCGGAGATGTCCTGATGGGTTGATGGATCCGTGGGCTGCCGAGGTGGGCAGCGTGCGTCACCTAGTCGTGCCCGAGAACCAAGCTAAACCCCAGCCCAGCCCGTCCTGCTCCTCGTCACCGGGGAGGCTGCGCGATGAGATAGGGAGATCTCCGCCGGAACCGGCGACGGAGAGGTGAGAGCCTAAACCACTTCCACTGCTTCTCCTCGACCCCTCTTTCCTCCTGCTCGTATAAGGTCGTTCAGTTGTACATTGGTGGTACTTGACGTTTCAGGCCGTGGTTGGACCGCAACTGTGATCGTAACCGCAAGGGTAGTGAACGGTTGATCCAAATCCCAGTGTTGTGGATTTGTTAACTGCTATGCATGTCTGCAGCAATGGGAGGATGCATGGGACATGTAGGGACTAGCTAGGGAGTACGCTCCCACAGTAGGAACTTAGGGCTCATCTGTTAGCTAAGCAGTTTGTGTATTTCTATTCAATCGAGTTGTGGAAGAGGCGACAATATCATATTGTAGGAACGACAAATTGACAACTACGTAGTCTTGCAGCAGTGCTAACTAATTTACCATTGATTTTCTCTTGTTGCAGTTGGGCCTTTCATTTTATTTTCTCTGGTTCTTTTCATCGTGGCTATTGGGCGGCCTTGGACATTATCAAGCCCAACATAAAATAAAAATGGCCTAAGTATGACCCCCAAAAAATGAAAGCTTGGACAAGAACGGTAAGCTACAGATCATGCATCCTCCTGAGCAAAACCGAATTGATCATAAAGAAGAAAGGCAACAAAGAAAACAGAGCGCGATGGGAGAGGATCAAGATGAAAACGGAAAGAAAACAAGGCCAAGAACCCAGGTAAGCCGAATCCAATGCGTGGCCTAGCGACAAGGTTGACAATCCAAAAGAAAAGGGAAACTTGGAGATTGATTCCAGCAATGCATCAACCTTGAATTCCCTCCATGTAGATTGATTTGCCTTGTAGATCAAAACTGAACCAAGAATACTAAAGTAAGAAACCCTGACAGTTTATTTCAATCCAAAGAAACTAAGCTTGCCTGCACTTCATCTTGTCCCACAACAATTCTGTTCTCTTCCGCAAATTAACCTATCGTTCACTCCATTTTCAACTTGATCCACGGGTGCACTGCTTCAACAAAATGAAGATGCTCTTAGGAAAACTGCATTATGCTCTAATAAAAGATGCTCTAAATAAAGACTACATTAATAAACACTGCAATTAAAGAAGAGCAAACATCTTCAGATCAAAATTGCTGAAAAACCAGCCATGGATTAGTACTCCTTCATATCACTCTCCACCTTTCTAAAATATGCTAATGGGAATATAAATTGCACTAGTACATGACCTTTTCTTTTAAACAGGATGGCAATTGGAACAACACTGAAGCAACTATGACCTAGTACAGTACAGAGCTCCGGCAATACTTTAGCTGAAAACAGAGCACTGAAAATAACAGGGATGCGAGGAAAAATATTCTTGTAAAAAAAGAATATGCAAACTATTTGATGTAGGTAGAATGACACAATTAACTGTTGGGTTCCAACTCAGAATGACAAGCGTAGTCCGATCCAACAATGGTCAAATAATCCAATTGCAAACTGCATGAATCACGGAGACAGATCTGATGGCTACAAAATCGACTGATAAATAACAAACAACCAGGCAACTGAGATTTAGCAAAACCGATCTACGTTAGTTAAGATTTCTTGTATTTCTCCCATTTGCACGAATTAGATCAGTTTACACGCATCAAATGATGTTGTATACATTTTTTTTTCCAATTGGGCCAGCAATATTTCGTCATAATCACAATTTGTCTTCACCAAACCTTAGAAAGTATATCAGTTTAAGAGATGGATCTCTAACCACATTACCCTGTTACTTGATCAATGGAAAAATATCACAGGAAATGGAACACTATGTCATACATATAAGGTGCTCTTGAATTCCATACTATCAAGGGCAACTAACATAAGCTATTTTGCACACATAACATACATCATGAGCAGTGGCGTAGCCAGGATTTGTAGCTATGGTGGTCCATTGTCTAAAATTTATTTAAACGCTATAAATTTAACATGTCGGTACACAAGTATATGAATTACGAAATGCAATTAAGAGAAAAAGGACATACGAACTTCATAAAATAGACGAATATAACTTTCTTAACATAGAATTGAAATATTACATACCCAAAGTAGTTGAAGAACAGTACGTCACTACTTCTTCTTCTTGTCAGGATATAAAGAGAACATCACATTAATTTTATATTAGAACATTAAATACATTCTATATTTATGGACAAAGCTATTTAAAAAATACATTTTATAAAGGAGTAGATCAGAAGAGTTTGCTTGCATGGGTAACTTCCTGAAAGCCGCATTTGGAGCAAACGCAAGCTAAGACAACAAATACCTACCTCGGCAAATTTACGAGACCGTTTACACCGACTTCTGTTCACAGAAGAAAGAAGGTAATATAAATATTTAACTTTCTAAAATAATTTCTCTATTTCTCTCATCCTGAAAATAAGTTATGGGACACAGACATATTACTACCTCACTCTTCTCGCTCCTGTCTCGCATACGCATCTCTTTTTTATTTTCCCCACCACTCGTATCCTCCCACTAAAAGATTTTTTTAGTCATTACTATTTGTTTTAGCTAAAAACCATCAACTGTCGTTCAATATGAACATGCCAAGCTAGTCATCGATTTTATTGTACATCTAGATGCCAAGCTAGCCAACGATTTTACTGTACATCTAGATTCCCAAGTTGCATGTTATTAGCTTGACACATATAGAGCAAATTAAATGATTTAGCGGGAGGTAAAATGTAGCTGTGATTCAACAAGTTTTTGCATTATGATCAAATACATGGAAGCCTCATTATCCGAGCGCAGGGTGGTCCGCGGCCCACAGGGACCACCCTGTAGCTCCGCCAGTGATCATGAGCACACCTGCAATGTTACAGTAGATAGGTAAGTATGGAGACGAGATATGTAGGTACATAAGCACTGGCAATTCTGTTCTGGTAGGCAGATATGTAGCTCAATGACCTGACCTAGATCTAGATGGCTTCAGCCTTCAATAGCAGGAGCCTCCTCCTTTACCATAACCAAATTGTGGAGCCAGAATCTTGATCTCTTCATCGTCCATCTTCCAGAATACCCCAGGGCAGTAGTGAGTAGTAACCTCCATAGGAGATGGCAGCAGGGGACAGGGGAGATTGCTGCATGCTTTCTCCTTCACTTCATTAATGGCCAGCATCGCAGGTGCCACGATTTCCCTCCATATCCATCCATGGGATATCCATCCATGACACACTGGTTGTCCTTTACACTTGTGATGCAACTACTGCCATTACTAGTGCTGCCTCCGTCCATCCCGATGATTGGTGCAGTCCCAAGAAAGCATGTTTGGTACGTCAACGATGATGAGGAAGACGAAGGTGACGTGTTCATCTTCCTCTCCTGCGCTTTCTTCCTCAGGTGTGTCCTCCAGTAGTTCTTGATCTCATTGTCTGTTCAATTGACGTGGCTCGCCGGGCCGCCCGTCTGGCCACCTCAAACCAGACTTGCAAACATAAAGCAGCCCTGAAACCATACACAGAGGCAACCATCGGTTCTGGCTCCCTTATCTTTATTCCTAGCTGTGCCACTATCGACTACCAACGCCTACGTGCGCACACACACAAAGGTAGGAGATACGTAAGAAACCATATATCGTCTAAGAAAAACGACACTGTGAAATATATGGGTCGATGACTAACATTCAGTGCCTTGTACATTTGCCTCATCGCGCAGCCTCGGCGACGCCGACAAGCAGGAGGGGTCAAGGGCTGGGGTTTGATGAGAATTCTGACATTTGGATGTGGATGAGGCTGTCGATCGATTGGCTGGATTCCTCAAGTGGTATGCATGCCTGCGATTCTACGATCTTGTAATTTTTTTAGGAGGTCCAGTTGAAGCCCAATACAGCCAGATGAGATGAGCAGCTGCGTGGCGAGCACAAAGAGAACTACTTAGTTCGCTTTTTATACTACTATTTTCTTGAGAATGGTTTGTTGTTCTCATTTTGCGCTGAAGAGAAACGTATCATCTGTGAAGAAGATGCTGCTCTTGCAGCGTGGCAAGGATATTAACTAATTAATTACATGCGAACATTTTTAAGCAACCATATCTCACGCAATCTCCCTGAAGAGAACATTACTGGTTGAAAACTCTAGTACTCTTATTACAGGACACTGAAGAAAACATTACTGGTTGAAAACTCTAGTAGTCTTTTTACAGGACACTGAATTAATAAACCGACCAGATCAGCTCACTGCATGCGTGAGCATTCCGTCGATCTTCGAACTACTTGAACCGACATGCTGAACAATGCTCCCCTTGAACAAGGGAATGAAGGAAACAAAGAGTAGCGGTACAACTAAAAGTGAAACTTCAGAGGATACAGGCTGAACGCGACCTTCAGTATATATGTTGGTTTTGTAGAATTAACTAAAGCAGGCATGCATTCATGGCAAGTGTAGTGCTCTTGAGTCTTGACTGTCTTGCTAATTGGAGGCAACAGGGAGCTGGGCTTGCACAATTGAGCCGATCGATGCCTCTGCTTGTATAGCTGCAATGGCATGTGGCTTATTTATTAGTTTAAATGGTACCGGAAAACAGAGTTTATCCAACTAGCAAGTATATACAGAGAGCCCGAGATATGGCCCAACCAGCGACAGAATGTGGAATCAATGGTCCGTGCATGTATACATACACACATCGAACTGCTCAGTAGGTGCATGTGGTAGTAAATAAATACGATCGGGATTATTATTATTATTATTATTATTATTATTATTATTATTATTATTATTATTATTATTATTATTATTATTATTATTATTATTATTATAGCACCTGACAGATGGAATGAAATCACGTACTCCTCCTGTTAATTAATTTTTATAGAGCGTATTTTGACTATGTACATAGACTAAGAAAGTTCTAGGACTAAAGAAGCTATAAACGAAAACGACTAGATTACCTATCCATTGAATACTTTGGAAAGACAAGAGGTAAAAGAAAGAACGAAAGAAATAGGAGCAAAAGAGACAAATATAGCATTCACATATTATGATTTGCAACAAAATTGTAAAACTCAAAGGCCTTAAAAACAAAGGGAGTATAAACGAACGTGATGATTGGTGCTAAAGATTAATGAATTAAGCGGCATTGATGTCATGCGGTGCAGGTGAACAGGCTCAGCATGCAAAATTCAAATGGATCGAAATGGAGTGGACTGTTGGTATCTGCATGCAGGCCGGATTGGATCGGATTGAATGAATCGATTCAGGAGCGAGCGAGCTAGCTAGCACGGGCTCCTCTCTCTTCTGCGGCGATATTAGATAGTCTCTGGTTGCGTGGTTGGTATTATTTGGAAAGAAACTAGAAATTAAAACTAGGTAATTAACAAGAATGATGAGTAGTAGTAGTAAGGGATTAAGCAAAAGAGATAGAGACCTGTCAGCAATTAATTGTGCGCCTATCTTATTTTCCATTTAGATGTACTTCTGATAGATATGTTTAAGCTTACACAACTTTGGCGTCAAACAGGAAAAAAGGACAGCTAAAGTTCAGTTAAAGGAATGGCCCTGCGATGATTGAGCATTTAAAAATAAGAACACCTAGATAGGGCTAGGTATAATTTTCATTCAAAAAATTAACATCAAAATTCGAGCCGACGAAGACGTGATCGGGTTTTTCTTTTGGCTGCGATTAGCATTTCGATTCTGATTGCACCAGCTGTGGATGGATGTGATATGTTCGATCACTTTACTTGCATTATTGTGCTACTGGTGCTACAAAAGTCCTACCACTTTACTATTACAACTACTCGTACTGCCTAGCAGGAAGGCCATTGTCGTTAAACAGGGGTAATCTGGGTGGAGTACTTAGTGTTAGACTATATAGTTATATCTAAGATATTTTAGTGATGAATAATTGATAATGGTTAATTTGTTATGATGAATAATTGGTGATTTTGTTTAGCGTTGTTATGTGAGTTGTGTCGCGTGTGTGCGGATTGATATTGGTCAAGTTTGGAAGAATTTGTGCTGGAAAAATATTCTTTATCTTTGCATGTACAGGTTGAGCATGGAGATGATCATAGTCGGTGACGAGGTGGACCGGGACTAGGATAGAGAGATCCGAAGTTCAGACGGTCAAGGAGGTCACGAGATGGTTGGGCTCATGCTTGAGGCGCATGGAGATCAGAGATGAATGATACGGTTTGGAGCTACGGAGGTGCGGTCCGGAGGCTACGACACGTGATGGATGATGTGTGAAAAGATACAGGAGGTGCGGTCTTATAGGCTTCGACATGTGATGAGTTGGAGAAGTTCGAATTTTGGAAAAACCGTATTAGGAAGGGTTTCGGATCCCTTATTTGTTGGAATTAAATTAGAATTCATGGGCTTAGGATAAACCCAGATTTTGAGCCCTAGACTATAAATAGATGTGGGGTTGGAGGCTAACCCCGTGTTTTTGGAGAGACTAATTTCGTTCTAGGGTTTAGGGGTGCCAGTAGGGCACTTTGTAGCCACCATGATTCAGAAATAAAATTTAGATCTAATTCAAAAAGAATTACAAATGACGTGTCTGGTTCGTTTCCCGGAGACATCGTCGACTTCGTCGCGCGAGGAAAGAAATCACGTGTCGCTGGCGTCCTCGGCTAACTACGCATGCATTGCGGCGGCGCCGTGATTGAGCGGAAGAAAAAAACAAATTCATTGCTTGCATGCGTTAGTCTGATGGATGAGATCGGCGGCCGTGTTGATTGAAGCAGAAAAAATTATTGAGCGGCAGCCAAGATTTTTTTTCGCTGGTGAGTCATCGTACGCCGGCAGGAACTTTTTGTTGATCAAAGTATTGAGAGCGGTGGCCGGATGTGTTGTCTGATGGAAGGTAATCGGCCGTGATTAGTTTTGATCGGAAACGAGCAGGCGGCTAAACAATTTCCGTTGATGGATAGATGTGAGCGTGTGGCGTCGTATTGAGCGATCAGAAAAGAAAATCAGCAAGCAATAGTAACAACCATCAGCACTGGAAGCGCGTGACGTGAAACTTGGAAGAAGAAATCAGTGCTTCATCGATAGTACTCAATTGCCATCACGTGAACACGAGAGCATTGTGGCCATATGCATGGGTTGAGCCAGCTGAGATTAGTTTGTGGTAATTCTGTTCATCTTCCTTTGTTTATTATTTGCATGCGCAGTTTTTTATTTTGAATTAAATTCTTGTTTGCGAATTTATGGTTGATTTAATCCATCTAATATAGTTAGTGCATCAAGTTTGTGATCTGGAAAGTTTGATTGATTCATTCCTTACGGATTTTGCTTAATTGCATAATTAGGGCTTAATTCATTCTCGTCACTATCTGCATCAGCGATCTTGTTTATTTTATATCTTAAGTTCTAGACCTCCGATTGACATAATTCCAGTTGGGTTAGTTCAGTAATTTTCTCTAGTTTATTCTGCCAAAGTTTGAGGTTAATCGGAGTCATGGTTTTTTATCGAGATCAATTTTAGTAAGAATACAGTGTTCTGTACAGAATTTTAAACGAGGCTTAAATAGATTGTGTTAAAGGGGGAGTATTAAAATTTATTTTTAGCTTCCGCAATCATTCACCCCCTCTGATTGCCTATCTTAGTGTGAATCGATCCTACAAGTGGTATCAGAGCAGATTTATTTTTCTAATTGATCTTAACAGGTGATTAGAAAACATGTCGACGGATAGATATTCCATAAAACCTTGTGTTTTCAATGGTGTTGATTTTCAGTATTGGAAAGCAAAGATGCAGGCATATATTCAAGCTAAAGGCTTTGCAATATGGGAGAAGGTCTATAAGCCTTTTTAAGTGCCCAAGAACGATACTGTGTCAGCAGCAAATATAGCACAAGTGGAGGCAAATAGCAAGGCAAGGAACTTGATAATTCAAGAACTAGGAAGGAGTGATTTTGATCGTGTTGTGCATCTTAAATCCACATATAAGGTATGGAAAGCACTATGTGATTATCATGAGGGTTCATCTACTATTAAAGAGATACGTCAAGATATGTACAAAAAAGATTACATGCGTTTTGAGATGAAACCTGTTGAATCAATAGATGATTTCTCTGCTCGCTTTAATAAAATTGTTAGTAACATATGTGCTGTTAATGTTACTTATACTGATGCTGAAAATGCACATCAATTACTTGGAGAAATAGATATGTCTATATGGGAGATGAAGATTACATCCATTAGAGAATCTACTGTCATGAGTACACTTATGTTGGACCGAAATGGCGACAGAGGGGGGGTGAATGGCGCTCAATTAAAAAACGACCCCACAAAATTCTCTACTCTCCGATAGCTATTGAAGCTATAAAGAAGAAGAGTTTCGCTCACTAAAAACCAGACTGACGAACGAGTAAAATCACTTCATAAACCAGAGCTCCAGCTTGATAAAAATTCTTCTCGGAAGAACAGATTGAAAATGAGCTTCACTTGACAAAGCAAAGAAGGCAAACTGAAACCAGGACAACAGCAATTTTTGGCTGAAATTTGCAGCAATTTGTGGCTGAAAACTGCAGTTAAGAAGTGCTAAAAACTGCAACAATATGTGGCGGAAAACTGCAGTAAAGAAGTGCTGAAATCTGCAGCAATTTGTGGCTGAAAACTGCAGTTAAGATGTGCTGAAAACTGCAGCAATATGTGGCTGAAAACTGCAGTTAAGAAGTGCTGAAAACTGTAGCAGTATGTGGCTGAAAACTACAGTAAATATGTGCTGAAAACAGCAGCAATTTTGACTGAAAATAGCAGCAAGAAGAGGCTGAAATCTGCAGCAAGAAGTAGCTGAAAACAGCAGCAATTTTGACTGAAAACAGCAGCAAGAAGAGGCTGAAATCTGCAGCAAGAAGTAGCTGAAAACAGCAGCAATGTTGACTGAAAACAGCAGCAAGAGGAGGCTGAAATCTGCAGCAAGAAGTAGCTGAAAACAGGAATGGAGAACTTACTAAAGACAAGATAAAAACAGGGAAAACAAGGGTTTCCTTCCAATCTTTTTGTCCCAGAGAATCACAACTATATTTCAAATAGCAAGGAGGGCTTGGAAAACAAAAAAAACAAACTTAGAAGCAAGAAATCCAGAATTTGGACAAAAACCTGAAAAGTATAGAGGGTTGCCAAAAAAACTCAATTTCCCATTTCATCTTTGATCATTTTGCTATGAAACTTTGAGGATAGGTTAGTAATAGCCTCTAGACCTCTCATGCCAAGTTTCATGCCATCTCGTGAAGGGAATCGAAAATAACACCAAACCCTAGAAATTCAGAAAAGGGCTAAATCCTGAAAACTTACAGAGCCTCCACCAAAAATCAAATTACTCCTCAATCGTTGAACCTCTTGCCATGAAATTTTGAGGGAAGCTAGTTGATAGCCTCTGGACTCTCCATGTCAAATTTCAAGCCATCTCGCGGAGGGAATCAAGAACAGCCTCAAACCCTAGAAATGCAAACCATGAACAGGGGAAGTCCAAAATACAAATATGAGATTAAATGAAGTTGGCTCTTGGGAAATTTGATCAAATGATCTTGAGGCATCATCCCAACCTAGAGCAACCCATTTTGGCACTCCCAAGCAACAACCAACAAGAAACGCAAAAGATCAAAAATCACCCAAAAAGAAGAACGAAGGAAGAACAGAGAGGACGGAAGACATTTCAGATTTTCATTCCAAATCACAAAGACTACAGAGGAGTCCCGATACCACTGGACATTAGAACTAGTATTGATTACATGGACTCACTCCCTCTCCCTCTCCATCTCAAGAACTCATGAAGAACTCCCTCTACATGCTTGGAGTGGATGAACACTACGTACAAAGCATACACAGAGGGGACACACTCTGTATTTAACACCAACTCTCACCCACTAAAGAGCCAAAGCAAAACTACTCCCTAAAGACTCTTTTGACTCTCTAAACCCTAGCTCTCTCCCAAAGCCATACATGGGCATGCAGCTCCTCACAAGTATTTATAGCCTACGGCTAACAGGTCTCCACCCCGTTACGCCCGCTAAGTCCAACGGAGCCCGCTCCCGCTTGTGCAGCCTTGCGAAATTCCCGATTCGCCCCTCCTGCACCTTCCGGGAAGCTTCCGCGCTCCTTGTCGTCCACGACTCGCAACCACGTCGAATCTCCGCCGTCTTCGACACATCCGACCGTTCTGACCTCGACACCTCCCTGTGTCTAGTCCGGTCACCTCGTGTCTCACCATAGCTCCGCCTCGACATCCTGCAGTCACACAGACAAGAAACACATCAAATAGCACCGCTCGATACATGAAAGCGTAAATATCATCATACTTACCACAGATGAAGTC
This sequence comes from Dendrocalamus latiflorus, assembly GCA_017311315.1. Taxonomy (NCBI): domain Eukaryota; kingdom Viridiplantae; phylum Streptophyta; class Magnoliopsida; order Poales; family Poaceae; genus Dendrocalamus; species Dendrocalamus latiflorus. The sequence continues at coordinate 4,061,669 of CM029642.1, read as the reverse complement.
CAAACCTGTCGAAACCAAGAATAGGCGTCCTAAACCCATACGACCAAGTTTGACCAAGTCCAACCGAGCCCGATTGCGCCACACAACGACTCGACTCCGAACCACTCAAACCAAACTCGACTTACCTAAACCAATGTCAATTACTCATCATACACATGCGGTCACCTCCACATGGTTCATCAATCTCCCCCTTGATGAGTATATTGACAAACCCAGAAAAAGCATGAAGTTGAGTTTGAGTTTGAAGAATCCAACATGGTCCAAAGAAGGAAAATGGAGCCAATGACCATGTCGACAGAAAGAACACTAGAGCAACAACTGAAAGTGCAAATTGTTCTCCAAAGCTCTAAAATGTTCCCAAATGACTTTTTCTCCTCTATTCTCCCCCTTTTGGCAATAAACACATCAAGGATGCAAAAGAGAGAATATGACATGACATGGATGAAATGGCTGAAGTTTGATTATTCTAAGCATTTAGAGCCATGAGAATTATCCAAAATGACCAAAATTTATTACATCAAGCCATAACTCAATAAAAGGCTATCTAGATCATGACAAGATATGTATAAGCCAGCTAAGCAAGATAAATGACAATCTGAAATTAAGTGTACTTTGAGAGCATGTCAAGTCATCAATAAGTAAAGTCTAGAGGTATCCAAGGATGATGCAGGCCATGTCAATAAACTAAGCAGAACCAAGAAGCTAGTATTGAGTCCAAATAGAGTGCTATATGCTCAAGAATGAAACATTTGTTGAAGTACTTGGTTCTTGTTATAGCTTAAACAAATTGAGCACAAATGACATATTTTCTTTTGAAATTCATGGTTGTTGCCAACCAGATTTTTGTTTTATCATGTGCTAGATCTCAAGCCTTATGCGATTACTTCAAGCAAGAAGCTTAAGAAGATAGTCTAGGTCATCCAAAACTCCCCCTAAATTCATGCCAAGTGCAATGGCAAGCCGTCTCATAGGAAAGAATTGGTGAGATCAGTTTTTTCGCACAAAAGAGATCTTTTTGCTTTTTAATATGTCGTACTAACTCATGCATCATCAAGAGACTAAACTAGCTCGATCTAAGGCTCAATAGAGATTCAACGCTCAACTCAGCCTATTTGACATGGCATGAATCATAAAAGGATAGCTCAAGAAAGACTAGACTCAAATATGCGAGCATGACAAGTTTTAGATCAAGTGGAGCAAGTTTAATTAACTTATCATGGCAAAAACTAATCTACACATATCAAGTCATGATAAATTTAGCAAGGAAGCACAAGTCATGGCAAGATGTAAAGCATTGTAAGCATGTCATAACAGGATAATAATCAAGGCTCAATGTAGCTATATTACAATGCGAAATGCTAAAATGCAAGAAGATCCGGCTCCCCTTCAACATATGATGCAACTTTTAGTTCAAGTTGAGTTATGTCAATATTAAGCTCCAGAAGCTCCCAAATGAACTCCCCCTGAACCAAAGCAATAAGAATCGAGAAGTTGACAAAGAAAACAGAAAGGGCAGTCCTTAAAGCATAGAAAAGATATAGAGGCAACTATGGCTCAGACTGACTCTCATCTACCCCATATGACACTAGGACTGTTAGTCCGGTAATCAAGCACACTAAGAAGCAAACACGTACCCTGTCTACCCAAGGGTGGCCCGACCCTTGTTAGAACCTAAAAGTAGTGAGTGGGCTCAACCTAGTGAAACAAGAGAAGCGGCTAATAGAGCAAAACCCTAGATCACAAGATGAGAGGAAGACGTCTAAGCAGCTAGACAAGAAGACCATTATAACCTATGCTAGAAGGACTAACCCCAAAGCACCCCAAGTGCAATGCAACAGAAAGGAGTAAAAGCATAATCAATATGATAAAGCAGTAAAGCACAAACTCCCCCTCACAGCAGCCCATAAGGACAAACCACCACAAGCTCTCCCTGCAGAGCTGAAAACCTCAAACTATCCAATGGCTTGGTAAAGATATCAGCCAACTGGTGGTCACTCTCCACAAACTGGAGCACAATGTCACCTTTCTCTACATGGTCTCTAAGGAAATGATAGCGAATGTCAATATGCTTGGTCCGAGAGTGCTGCACTGGGTTCTTAGCAATGTTAATCGCAGAAGTGTTATCACAAAAGAGTGGAACACTGTCGATAACTAACCCAAAGTCCCGCAGGGTCGAGACCATCCAAAGCACCTGGCTACAGCAACTGGCTGCAGCAACGTACTCGGCCTCTGCGGTGGACTGTGCAACACCGGACTGCTTCCTTGAAGACCATGAAACGAGAGAAGTGCCAATGAATTGGTAGGTGCCAGAAGTGCTCTTCCTATCTATCTTACAGCCAGCAAAGTCTGCATCCGAGAAGGCTCTCAAGGAAAGACAAGAAGAGGAAGAGTACCAGACACCATAGTCAATGGTAGCTCGAAGGTACCGAAGGATGCACTTCACCGCCTGATGGTGAGATACGCCAGGAGAAGCCTGAAACCGGGCACAAAGACACACAGCGAAGTGTATGTCCGGTCTCGAGGCAGTGAGGTATAAAAGGGAGCCGATCATACTACGATACTCCTTCTGATCAACTGGCTCGCCATCCTCATCTTGGTCGAGTGAAGCTGAATTAGCCATCGGAGTGGACACCGGCTTACCATCACTCATATCGAAGCGCTTCAGGAGGTCTCGAGTGTACTTGCCCTGATGCAAGAAAGTACCCTCCCGAGTCTGCTTGATTTGAAAACCAAGGGAGAAGCTCAACTCGCCCATCATGTTCATCTCAAACTTCGAGCTCATGACATCGGAAAACTAGGAAACGAGAGCATGTGAGGAGCTGCCAAAGATGATGTCATCCACATAAATCTGGACGAGCAGAAGATCAGTGCCATGCTGGCGGATGAACAAGGTATTGTCTACTTCACCCATCTCAAAACCATGACTCAACAAATAGGACTTAAGCCTCTCATACCAAGCTCTAGGGGTCTGCTTAAGTCCATACAAAGCTTTGGAAAGCTTGAAGACATGGTTTGGGTATTTAGGGTTTTCGAAACCTGGAGGCTGTCTCACATAGACTTCTTCCTCAATGAATCCATTAAGGAAGGCACTCTTAACGTCCAACTGGTAGAGCTTGAAACCCTTAGAAGCTGCAAAGGCAAGCAGGATTCTAATGGCCTCAAGTCTAGCTACAGGGGCAAAGGTCTCCTCGAAATCCAGACCCTTAACCTGGGAGAACCCCTGAGCTACCAGTCTAGCCTTGTTTCGAATAACCACTCTATCATCGCTCTGCTTATTCTTGAACACCCACTTAGTCCCAATGACATTGTGACCTCGCGGAGGCTCGACAAGCGACCAGACCTTGTTTCTCTCGAAGTTTTCTAGCTCCTCATGCATGGCATTGACCCAAGACTCGTTAGATAGAGCATGACAAACATCTTTGGGCTCGAAAGAAGCAACAAAGGCAGAATGGAGACAGAATTGAGACATGCCAGATTTTGAACGAGTGACTCGCTCAAACAGGTCTCCAATAATCTGCTCAGAAGGATGATCTTTTTGAATGTGTCTAGGAGGTCCAGGATGAGATGAAGAAGTGGCCTCTACCTCGTGAGCTGACGAGGTAGGAACAGAGCCACTAGCTCCAGAAGAAGCAGAAGGCATGGGCTGATCGCCTCGAGGTGCAGTGCAAGAAGGCACCTCAAGGGGTGGATGAGGGACTGGATCAGGTAGACAACCCTCATCTCCATCATCCTCATCATCCACAAAGATGGGCTCGGACTGCTCTAAAGAACCTGAGATATTGGGCCTAGTCCCCAGACTGGCCTCATCGAAGGTCACCTCACATGTTTCTACCAATTTACTAAACTCGCAATTCCAAACCCGGTAAGCCCGTGAATTAAGTATTTCAAATGTTCATTCTAAAACTTGTTCTAAATGTGAATTATTAGAAGCTAAACTTAACTCATATCAGGAACACAATTCAACAGATGCTTTATCATGAGATATCTTCTTACTCTAATTGTCCTAAGCTTAACACCGAAATAGAAGTTTTAACTAGATAACTTAATGATTTTGCTAAAAAAGAAAGATTGGCTCAGTCTAGTGCTTCTAAAAATCCTGTGAATTAACCTGTTAAATGCACAACTTGTCCCACTCTAGCTAAGGAGAATGAGTACTTGACAGACACTTTAGAGAGATTTTCTTTTGGCAAGAAAAATTTGAATATGATTCTAGACAAGTCAAAAATAAGTGTGAAAAATCGTGGTCTAGAATTTAATTTTGTTGAACATGCTAGGAATAATCCTCCTAAGGTTATTAAGCCTCTTGAACCTGGAAAAATTGAAATGAAACTTGAACCAAAACAAACTGTGTTTAAATCTACTGACTTTGTGCAAAAATTATCGAATCATGTTATAGGTGCTAGCTCATCCTCTCAAAATAATTCTGGTAATGTAAAATTTCAATGCACCTATTGTGGAAGAGATGGTTATTTGCATGAATTTTGCTTTAGACGTGCTAAGAAAGAGAAGAAGGAAAGATTAAATGCTTTAAGACAAAAACGTGCAACCTCTTTTGTTCCTAGATCAAATGCGAAAGCTATAGAGAACTTTTATGATGGCTTTAAATTTTCTTCACCTGCTAGATTGGGATTTAATTCAAATAATTCATGTTTTTTTCGGCATTATGATCATTCACAAGCACGTGATTTTGGTTCTAGCTTTGTTGCTCCTGTTCGTCGTGTGTCCCAGTACTGTATTCCTAGATCTTATTTCACTAACCCCGGTACTGTGAGACCGATGTTTCCTGTGATGTAAAAACAACTGACAAGGGTGGAGAACATGAGCTAGATTGGGTTCCAATCTTTTACATTCTTACTTGATTGGAACACTTGATGGTTCTTCACTCTATTTGATGGGTTCTAAGAGATTTTACTTTTTTAGAGACCATTTGGAAAAGGTGATGTAGTATTACACCTTGTTGAGTCTGATTTTAAGATGACTAATATTCTCATTAAGTTGCTTGATATTTCTTGTTTTGCTTATGTGCGAAGTGAGTTGGGTGTATTACATCTTTTGGGATTATTCTAAGGGGGAGCTTGTTGTTTAAAAATTTCAGAAGTTTTGTTTATTATACTTGTCGAATAAATTAACGAGTCCAAGCCATTGGAATTAAATGATTGTAGAGCTTTATTTATCATATTTATTCATATGCTGTGTAGCTTTGATCATGACTGGTTATAATTAATTTTTTATATTTGAACTAAAATATAACATGCGGAATACTTTGACTAGATTGATTATATATAGTACTTTATGATATTCATCGAAAAGGATTATCTTGATTGTGAGTCTTATTTTAAATTTTGGCTATGAGACTCGCATATTTCATATTGCAATCTTTTTATGATCACTCAATTTGGCATGTTATAAAAAATGAGCAATAGAAAAAAATTGAAAAGATGTATGCTTCAAGCATGCCATGGTATAAAAAAGAAAAGGGCACAAAATTACACAATGAAAAGAAGTATGTTTCAAGCATGCCACCATCTAAAATAAGTATGCTACAAGCATTTTATTATAAAAAGAAGTATGCTACAAGCATGCCACATGCCTATGAATTGAGTATGGAGCAATAGGTTGTTATATGAGACTGCTAGCTCGTTTGGATTTAAAATTTGCTTCACTTTTAGGCTTTGATTTTTTGTTGTGATATCTCGTTATGCTCTTTATAATATATTTAGTCATTGTTGAGATGCCTATTATTAATATAAATTGTTTAATCATTCTCAAGACTGGTTTTGACATTGCTATATGATATATGACTTTATATGATCTAGATAGTCCTACTAAAACATATGGCTTGGTTGCTTTATTAAATCAATATACAATGACTTGGATAATCTACAAAGCTTCTTGATTTTTACTCTCATTGCTCTTTCTTAGAATTATTTCTTCTTTAAATTTTCTTGATGATTACATTGCCAAAGGGGGAGAGATTTGGTGTGCTTCGTGAGATATTGGAGAAATTTGCTAATTTTGCCTCTCTTATGTTGAGGGGGAGAGATTTCAGATTTGTGGCTTAAAATGTTTCTTCGGCTTCAGTTCTTCACTTATATGTATTTGAAGCTGTGGCATCATATCGAGCGATCAGAAAAGAAAATTAGCAAGCAATAGTAACAACCATCAGCACTGGAACTGCGTGACGTGAAACTTGGAAGAAGAAATCAGAGCTTCATCGATAGTACTCAATTGCCATCACGTGAACACGAGAGCATTATGGCCATATGCATGGGTTGAGCCAGCCGAGATTAGTGTGTGGTAATTCCGTTCATCTTCCTTTGTTAATTATTTGCATGCACAGTTTTTTATTTTGAATTAAATTCTTGTTTGCAAAATTAGGGTTGATTTAATCCATCTAATTTAGTTAGGGCATCAAGTTTGTGATCTGGAAAGTTTGGTTGATTAATTCCTTACGGATTTTGCTTAGTTGCATAATTAGGGCTTAATTCATTCTCGTCACTATCTGCATCAGAGATCTTGTTTATTTTATATCTCAAGTTCTAGACCTCCGATTGAGTAATTCCAGTTGGGTTAGTTCAATAATTTTCTCTAGTTTATTCTGCCAAAGTTTGAGGTTAATCGGAGTGACGGTTTTTTATCGAGATCAGTTTTAGTAAGGATACAGTGTTCCATCCACAACTTTAAACGAGGCTTAAATAGATTTTGTGTTAAAGGGGGAGTATTAAAATTTATTTTTAGCTTCCGCAATCATTCACCCCCCTCTGATTGCCTATCTTAGTGTGAATTGATCCTACACTTAGTGACATCTTACTAAAGCTAAGAGATCCTTGGCTTGACCATGAGGCCGGCAGGTACCTTCTTGTGATGCAAACGCCAAACAAAAAACACTCCTTTTTCTTTTCCCATTTCGCCATCTTGATTTATAGTAGATAGGGAATGATGCATGTATCACCTCCCTCGGTAGTCTAGTAGTGTCTTAGTCTGCTTCTTTTTTTTTTGTCCGCATGCCAAAGACCGACTCTTCCGAGTCGTTGCTGTTTCCTTTGCGTTTGTAGTCAAAATCATCTACGATACATCAGACTATGATACATCAGATGTCACATATAGTTTTTACTATAAACCGTTTGTAATAGTCAACTATCACATATGATTATAAGTTAATAACTGTCTGTGATATTCTTTCGTATTGGTAAATCTATTTTTGTTTATTGGTTAGCCTTAGTAAATTGTAGTCATGCTATCTGAAACAAGCAAAAACACAACAAGTACATGTATACATCAAATTCACATACATTTTAGAAACAATAATATCCATTTTACAAATCAATTAACTGAAATGAAATAAATTAACCATGCATGAACAAATATACATGTACCATTAAGTTCAATCTTATTCCAAACAAGTTTACTCTACATTATGGAACTCCTCATCTTCTCTTATGACATGAGACATCAAAAAGTACGCACACTATCTTCGATTTTTTGGAGCTCGGCCATCGATTGTGATTTCAACTTGCGAGAGACGATGTCAATCTCGTGAGTCTTGAGGTGTAAGTACAACACATCAAGAGTCAAGGTCGACAAGTTAGTCGTGTCCTTAATGGTGGTCACCATCTCCCAAACCCTAAGGTCCAAGACAGAAAGCATCTGGCGAGTATTGTCTGAGTTTGAGTATGTAAGACCAACCGTTCGGATATTGCTCAGAATCTTCTGAAATCTGCCAAAGCACTCATCTAAGGACTCACCAGCAAGCATACCAAACTTATTATACTCTCGCTTGTATTGGCACTGTCAGACAGTCTTGATTTAGGTGGTGCCCTCATGGTATGCATCGAGGGTCACCCACATATCAAAAGCCGATGAGAGATGCGATCAAACTCATTTTTACTAAGACCCTAGATGATGATGTTCCTTGTCTTAGCATTTTCCTCCATATCTGGCGTATTTATCACTGTGATGTGCTCATCAATAGGAACAACGAATCGAGTCTTAACTTTCTCCAGATCGCATAGCTTGGGCCTGAATATAAGACTCCATCCTACTCTTTCAAAAGGGATAGTCGACTCCATCGAAGATAGGAGGCTTGGTGGAATACTTGTCTACTTCCATGGCTCCTAAGACCGGTTAAGATCTATTGAAAAGAATTAACTAGACTATGATACCACTTATAGGATCAGATAAGCAACAGAGGGGGGTGAATGGTGCCTTTTGATTTTTCTCCCAAGTATTTACTTATCCCCTTTTTCTCTGATAGCTACAAAGCTATGAAGACTAAGATTGAAATCCGACTTGAAATCTAAAGAAACAGAGACGATCACAACTGAACGGTATGAAAAACAACATGGTTGAAATTTCACTGCCAGTCGGAAGTTCAACGTGGTCAAAAATCGACTACTGAACAAAAATCACGGCAGTCAAAAACTGATAGTACGTTGGAAACCAGTGCAGTCAGGTAGCAGTCAAAAACCAACGTAGTTGATAACCACCAAGACAAAAACCCACTTGATCGAAAATGAATGTGGACGAAACCAACGTGGTTGAAGGCCAACGAGTGGTCAAACAACCAACGTGTTCGTAATCAATCAGCAGCAAAAGTGATCGAAAATCAACATGGTCATAACCAACGTGGTCGGACACCAATGAGTGGTCGAATAACCTTCGTGGTCGGAACCAATCGACAACCAAAGTGATCAACGTGGTCGTAACGGAAGCCAACGAGTAGTCGAACAACCAACATGGTCAGAAGCTAACGAGTGATCTGCGAGTGGCCGACAACGGTGCGATGCAATTCGGAACTTGACCGTGGTCGTAAAACTGGTCGATGTTCCAGATAGAGAGCAGTGCCAACCAGTGAAATCGAGATAGCGGTCAAAAATCCCATGTGGTAGGGAAACCGCGGAGCGAACAAAAGATTGAACGTGGTTGAAACGGAAGCGATGCACTGTGCAACTTGACCGTGGTCGAAACCAATGTGGTCATAAAGCCATTCAACGTTCTAGATAGTGAACAGCGCCGACTGTTTCAGCTTTGATTCAAAACAAAAATAGATAGAACTGTTGATCCATAGATCTAAATGGTGTGAAACTTTGTAGAGATCATGTCTAGATATTGTGACCTATTCCAATAAACAATCATAAAATCATGGCCAAAGATAAGGCCTTTTTCAGTTTATTGGAAGGTTACATCAAAACCGAGTCAAAATCAAAATAGATGAATATAACTAGCTCATGGGTGGATTATGACCAAGATAAGTCCAGATATATTCCCACATGTCACAACAATTTAGAACACCAAAGAAATTGAATCAAAAACCTTGGATCAAGAAATCATATTTTGAGGCAATCAAGAGCAAATCAACCAAATCAAGATAGATCCATAGAAATACGCAAAGATAGACATATTCTTCACTTGAGAAGGTTGGATATATAGCCACTCCACCTTAGAGGACAAAGAGCACACCAAGTGCTCCACTCTCAAACCCTAATCCTAAACAAGAAAGCACATGAGAGAGGGGTTGGATGATTAACCCTACATGTCTCCATCCCAACCCCTTTTATAAGTGGGCAACCAGCCACCTATACCCCAAAATAGATCCTATCCACTATTACAATGGGGAAAACCTGTTAACTCCACACACAGGTTTTGCTCACTCAAATTCACTTATACATGCTTTTCAAAGTGCATAAGTGTGCATCCACTAAATCTTTAACCTCGATCCGCCTTGATCAAACCAGCTCTGTCTTGACTTAAATCACTCCCCAATGCGTCGCCCATGTGCCGCAGTTTTGATCCAAAATGGTTTACAGTGTATTAGTCAAAATACCAAAATACCCCTTTTTGACCTAGTCATCACCATCCTTTGCAAGCACTCGCAATGCTTGCCACGTGTAGGAACACCACTAGCTTGCCACGTGCCGCTGAGTCTCTCATCCTAGTTCCACAGAATCATGGCTCACTCGCCCCGTGCAAGCCACCTGGCACCATCCCACTGTTCGAATTTGCCTTCAACATTCCCATCTTTTTCGTGCGATGCTTGAGCTCACCGTCTCACCCGGCATCATTGATCGTTCTAGGCCTCGGCTCCTCCATGAGTCTAGCCCCGATCACCACCGTTGACCACAGTTGACTTCAAACAACTTTGCATATCTGAAGACAAAGAAATCATTTCCAAACACAAACTCTTCACAACTTGACCTACATTAGTCAAGACATGCATCATGCAACCTTAAATCCAATGAATCAGGTCAACCTAAATCCACGTCGGTAGCCTAGAGAACTCCAGGCATCCTAAAACCAAGTAGTCGAGACGTCTAGGGTAGATAGGCCATGCTTCCCATGTGGCACCATTCCCCAATGCTTGGCCCTCGATGCCTGCCGTCTACCATCCAATCAGCCATCGCCATCTGGTAGCCAAAACTTTTTCTTCGCCATCATGCATGCGCACACTGGCTGAAGCCCTTGCCTCACGTTGCTCACGTGCAAGATCGGCCAGCATCCTCCAGCCGCATGGTCATCACATGCAGCTAGCATTCCTTCGGCAGTACCAGCGCCAAAGTTTTCTTTCGCCCGCGAGTGCGCATAGGGGCGGAATTGGGCCCATGGCAAGGTAGGCTTTAGCCTAGGTTGTGAAAAAATATGTAGTATATAGTCCAGGTATTTTTAGCCCAGCCTGGGGTAGTATTGCTAGAATTCAGCCCAGGTAGCCTAGTAGCCCATAAGGAATTTCTACTGTCCGCCAGGCAGCGCAGCCTCCGCGCGCTTTGATCGGGCAATCAGCCCACTTCGCTCGCACGCTCAGCCCATTACTTCTGCTCTCCTGCTGGCTACTGCTCAATACAGCTGTTGCTCTCCTTGTCTCGCCCGTCTGCTCAAAAGCCAAAACCCTAGCGCACCGCACCGCAGAAGCCAAAAAGCGATGCCGCCCTCATCTTGGATCTCAGCAGATCTGGCGTCACCTGGCTCCCGGCCCGCCCCCCTCCCGGCGCTGCCCCGCCTCCCGACCAGCGCCGTCTGGCTCCTGACCCGCCCCCCTCCCGGCGCCGCCCCGCCTCCCGGCCAGCGCCCCCCTCTCGGTGCTGCCCTGCCTCCCAGCCAGCGCTATTCGGCTCTCAGCCTGCCCCCTCTCGGCACTGCCTGGCCTCCCAGCCAGCGCCGTTTGGCTCCCGTCCTGCCCCCTCCTGGCGCCGCCCGGCCTCGGCGCCTCCCAGCCAGCACCACCCAGGAGCCGCTCTCGGCCAACCCCCCCTCCCGGTGCCGCCTCGCCTCCAGATGGTAAAATAGAAAATGTTATTTTCTTGATTTTTTTCCAAACTTGTTCAGATTTAACATGGTCCCAACACCATTTCAAGATATTTTCAACAAAACACTTATTTTTTTAGATCAATCCTTAGATTGCGCTAATTCAGATTCATGGGTTATTTCTTGTTGTATTTATTGCTTATAAAGGATGTTAGTGGAAAATTCCTTAGAAAATTCTATCCAGAATATAGCATGTATTATATCGTTTCGCATTGAAATCTAGTCAGGGTTTCAATGATATGCTAACATCCTTCCTGAATCCCGATTAACACTGTAATTTTTCTGATAACCCTGTAGGTCGAATTCCCCATTTTTCATGATCAGCCCTGGTTACCAGCTCCTTTTGGAATCTTTGCATAGCCAGAAGTATGATTTCCCTCATCAGTCATTTAAATATTTGTGCTGCTTACCTATCTGTCCAGTTCTAAATACCTCATAATATCCTGAATTTTCTCTGTTACAGTTCCCTAGTCTTCCTTTGATTGATAGGTTGACATCAATTCCTGTCATATCTGTAGGTGTCCAGCTTGTATTGTTAATTAGCTCACATCTAACCATTTATGTATTGCTTTCATCCAGTCATTGACTTTGACAACACAGACACCGCTTGGAGGAAATATGACACAAGTGAGGAAATTTGATTGCCTATTATCTTAAGTTTTTGAAGCTGCTTAGTTGATTCACAGTAAATCACTTCTGCCTCATGTTTTCCTGACAAGCTAGCATTCTCATGCCATTGGTCATCTTCCCTGCAGTGACTGCAAGAGAGCTTTTCAAGATGTTCGGTTGCTCTCAAAGAGTGTACAAGCATGATTATCATAATTTAAGAGGCTTAATAAAAAAATAGAATGTGCATTGTTATAGAGATGCTAGAAATGCAAAATTATATTGGAGTTTGTTGAACAGAAGCTAGCCTAGCCACTTGAAATTATGCACTTTGACATATGTAAATAATAAGTGCCTGTTCTTGTATTCCAGCTCTTGAAAAAAAATATTAGTGTTTCATGCCTTGAAAGAACATCTGGATTTTCGTTGTAGGAAACTATGAGTTATTAGTCAATACAAAATGAAGCGAGCGAAGACATTGTCATCTTATTTTTTAACACAAGCACAATCCCATGAGCCACATCTTTGTACATAGCCAAGAGGCGAGGATCGATAGTCGATGTCGCGGTATGCTTAGCCAAAATGTTGTCGACTCTGTACCTAGCATGCCTGTTAGCCACCTCCTGGACTTGGTTATAGATGTCTTGGTTCACGTGAACGATCTGATGACAAGTCTTGCCCTTGCTAAACAAGTTGCTCGTCTTCTCCAGGAGCCGTTTGGGCCATTGTGGGTTGGTGGCCTCATGGCCCTCGACACGCACGAGGAAGGTGTTGACAACGTCCTCCATGTCGTACGAGAGTTCCCTGACTTCACGTGCCCTGAGCTTGACCTACTCGTCGAGCTGGTCCCGTGGCACCTCGACAACCTCGCAGAGGGCGGCTTGCATCGTCATCAGCTCTCGTGAGAGTTGACTTGCTGCCTGACACCCTTTTGTAGCTTGTACTCCTCCTTGAGCAGCTCGTCGAGCTTACGGAGGAGGCTGCCCATAGCCTCCGTCGCAAACTCCATTGTCTCGGTCAGTAGGTAGCTTAATTTCTCGTGCTTTGTTTGATCGAGTACTAGTGGTGGTGGTGGTAGTGCTTGCGTGTTATAGCTAGCTTAGCAACTCTGCCGTGATCTTGGACGGGCCGGGGAGGGAAAAAAAGACCAATCGAGTCCGTCATTGTCGTTCACTCGAGCCAATTATCGATCATGCATCAATTAATTTCGACCTGATGAAAAGTGTGATGTTGTGCATCCTTTAATTTCGATCAGAGATCACAGCGGCTTTCACCAGGAACATGATTTGTATTCTTCTTTCAGGGCTCGCCCAACATGATAGTCACTGTGGGACGGAGAGCTGCTTTAATTTGCCTTCTTCCAATTGACAGCGTCGTCTTGCAAGCATGTGAACGGAATCAGCTACCTTTATTACGAAAGTATATATGCTCCCCCGATCCAAGTAAAGTAATGCGTAAAGCAAACAGGACGAAGTAATACAAACAATCATGAAAGCATTAAGGAAAAAGCAGTGACAAGCTAGATGGAGCTATTCTACTTGAGTGGGAAGAAAAAGAAGGAGTAAAGTCCATTACCGGTCCTTAAACTTTTTATGCTGTGTTATCCTGGTCCATAAACTTTTAAAGTATGTCATCCCGGTCCTTAAACTTTCAAAGTGTGGCAATATCCTATGTAGTTGTAGCAGTGAACTTTTTATGCTGTGTCATCCCGGTCCATAGACTTTCAAAAGAAATTGCCACACTTTGAAAGTTTAAGGACCGGGATGACATACTTTAAAAGTTTATGGACCGGGATGACACAGCATAAAAAGCTTAAGGACCGGTAATGAACTTTACTCAAAAAGAAGTGACTGAGAGGGAGAGATACCGAACTCTGTCTCCCCATATATATTAGCAGACCAAGTAAAGCACTTCTTTTCTTTTTCTTGGGCGTGCAATGTGTCCGTGTTAATTAATTGTGCGTCTCTCTTATTTTCCATTTAGATGTCTTTTTGTTGATATCCTTAACACAACTTACGCGCCAAAGGGCAAAGCATGGACAGCTAAAATTCAGTTAAAGGATTGGTCCTGAGATGATTGAGTATTTAAAAGTGAGAACACCTAGGACCAGAGGACTATATATCTTTTTTATTAAAAAGAAAATAGCATATAAAATTCGAGCCTAAGAGGATATGACCGGATTTTACTTTTGGCTGCAATTATCATTTCGATTCCGATTGCACCAGCTGTGGATGGATGTGATATGTTGGTTCACTTTACTGGCATTATTGTAGTACTACTGGTCCTACAGTCCAACTACTACTTTACTGGTATATACCTCCATTACTATTACAACAACTCGTACTACCTAGCAGTAAGGCCATTGTCGTTGCCGTCAAATTCACCGCAAATCAAAATTAGTTTAAGAGGGCTGACATCTTACTAAAGCTAAGAGATCCTTGGCTTGACCATGAGGCTAGCAGTATCTTTTTATGACGTAAACCGCAAACTGAAACACTCCTTTGATTTTCTTTTCTCGTTTCGCCATCTTGATTCAGAATAGTAGACAGGAAACGATGCATATATATAGTAGACAGGGAACAATACATGTAGCGCCTCCCCTGTAGTCCGGTAGTGTCTTAGTCTGCTTCTTAAGCTCTACTCATTTTGGCTTCAGTTTCTAGCTTATTGTTCACTATTTATAAATTTCGTCTTTTTCTGAACTTTTGGCTTTTTTTGAGCTTTTTTGCCGGTTCTTTTTTCCCGTATTCATTTACGTTGTCCGTGATGAACTAGCATATTTTTTCTATTTTTAAAATTTAATTACACCAAATAAGCCACCTTCAGTTACAGTGAAATTTCAGCCGTTACAGTGCACAGCAAAATAATTTTCTTTTTGTTCGGATGCCAAAGACCGAATCTTCCGAGTCGTCGCTGCTGCTTTTCAATTTCTTTGCGTTCGAAAGACTTCCAAGTCATCATCATATCCATCAGTTTCAGACTCGGTCCACCGAGGAGATAAATATGTCCTCGCAAAAAAGGGGCGATAATATGAAAAGGGACACAACAATAATTAAATGAAAATCAGTACATTAAAAGAAAGAATTTATGCCACGTATAATCCAAATTAACTAAAATTGAGAATAGAAAAATAAAATCGATAATTTGATTTTGATATGAATTTCAAAGTAAACCCTAAAAAATTGAAATAATAACTAAAATAAAATAGAAAATAGATTTTATACAAATTCTAGCCTAAAACTAAAAACAAATAATGCACAAAGGTCACATAGCCCCGGTACACTCTAAAGAATAAAAAAATAGTGTACAGAAGCCATAGAGACCCTGGTCATAAAATAATGCACAAAGGTCACAGAGCCCCGATGTACTCTAAAAGTTAAAAAAATAACACACGAAGGATATAGGCCCGGTGAGGCGGGCGGCGTCGGCGACCCTCGTCGCCTCTTTGAAGACGTCGCTTCGGAGATTCATCTTCACTCAGGATAGACCGGAGTTTTGGGTGGCTCATTTGGAGAAAATTAGGGGCTTGGTTGAAAGCAAGGACGGAGAAGAAATTCTGAAGCTTAGTCTTTCTAGCTTTTTCATAGTCCTTAAGACCGCTTTCTTGCTGTTATGTACTCCTCAGTGTTGAGGCTTTGGGCCTAAGAGCTCGTGTAACTTTTGGTTGTGTATATCCCTTGTGGATATAGAGGCCGGATTTTATATCCTTTATCTAAAAAAACGAAGGATATAGGCCCAGAGTACTCTACGAAGTCAAAAAATGCACGGAGGCTAAAGAGCCCCAGTGTACTCTACCGATAAACAAAACAACGCAAGGGGCCCAGAGAGCCCCCGTGTACCCTACAGAGTCAAAAATACAACGCATGGAGGCCACAGAGCCCTGTCGTACCATAACAAGTAAAAAAAACATCGTGTGGGGCCCCTACAGCCTCAACATACTCTAGTAACCTAGGTAGCATGCACGGACCTATGGGTACTACGTGCCATCTCTGATTACACCTGTGCGAAGGGTGGGAAACGGAGTACTCGCGGATCTACGGACACCAAGTTCCATCTCCAATGACACTCGTTAGAAGGGTGTGGATGGACTGCATGCGGACCTACGGGTGTTACGTGTGATCTCTAACGACACCCATTTGAAGGGTGTAAAATAACGCACGAAGGCGACAGAGCCCCGGTGTACTCTACAAAGTTAAAAAATAACACGCGAAGGCCATAGAGCCCTAACGTACTCTACAAAGTAAAAAAATGCATGAAGGCCATAGAGCCCCAGCATACTCTACAGAGTAAAAAAACAATGCACGGAGGCCACAGAGCCCTGTTGTATTCTAAGAAGTAAAAAAACCACTACGCGGGGGCCCATACAACTCCAACGTACTCTAGTAACCTAGGCAGCACGCGTGGACCTATGAGTGCTACGCGCCATCTTCAAAGACACCTATGCGAATGGTGGGGGATGGAGCACACACAGACTTACAAGCACCAAGTGTCGTCTCCCATGACACCCATTCAAAGGGTGTAGATAGAGCGCACACAGACCTACGGGTGCTATGTGTTGTCTCCAATGACATCTATTCGAATGGTGGGGGATGTAGCGTGCATGGACCTATGAGGGCTACGTGCCGTCTCCGACAACTTCTATGTGAAGGTTGGGGGCGGAGCGCGCACAAACCTACGGGCGCCAATTGTCATCTCCGATGACACCCGTTTGAAGAGTGCGGACAGAGCGCGCGCGGACCTATGGATGCTATGTGCCTCTCCGATGACACTCATTCGAAGGATGGGGGACGAAGCGTACGCGAACCTACAAGGGCTATGTGCCATCTCCAACGACACTCATTCAAAGGGTGTAGGATAGAGCACGTGCGGACCTATGAGGGCTACATGCTGTCTTCGACGGCACCCATTTGAAGGGTGGGGAATAGAACACGTGTAGACCTACAAGGGCTACATGACGTCTTCGACGACACCCGTTTGAAAGTTGGGGGACGAAGCATGTGCAGACTTACACCCGCTCGAATGGTGAGGGACAGAGCATGTGCAAACCTATGACGGCCTCATTCCCCATCCCAAAGAGGCGCAGACTCACAATCGATTCAGATCGAGGTGTGGAAGGGGAGGTTGGCGGCGGCAGGGGATGGCAAGGTGGTGTCAGCAAGGGATGGGTGGCAGCATGGGTGTAGGGGTGAGGCGGTGCCGACAGGGAACGGGAATGCTGCGCCGGCATGGGGGTGGGGGGGAGGTGGCACAGATGTGGGTGCTAGTAGGGGATTTTTGAATATGTTTGTATTTCTTGAATTTGAATTATATGTTTGGATATTTTGAATGAAATTTACAAAAAAAATCCCAAAATTTTGAAATTTCCAATTTTCTTATTTCTCAAATCGAAATATTTTCCCAGACCATGGTGCAAGGGGCATCCAAACTTATTCAAGAGTAGCAGCAACAGCATCCGCAACAACGTACTTTTAACTTAGGAAAATATATCAATTTGAAATTTTTATCGGATGGTAGCGATAGAACCCAAATTTTTCAGACAAAATTTTGAATTAAACATTGATTTTTTTTCTTTTTTTTTGAAAATTTTGATTGTTTTAAATTTTTAGATAAATTTTATGTGAATCCGAAATTTTGGACTGATTTAAAATTTTGCCGACACCCACTGATAAACTCAACAACCGCTTGTTACGAGCAAAATTTCAGTGATATATATTTTTCTCTGCTCCCGACCAGGCCTGAGCGCCCCTCAACCCTCAGCCCAGCGTCCCAGCCCCACCCCAGCTGATCGAGGAGAGTGCGCTAGTGCGAGCTGCGACGCTGCCACCGGCGACGCTAACGCCTAGGGCCAAGGGCCTATTTGATTTGTAGGCTAAGGATGTCTACGTTTACTAAGAAAATGTCTAACGCAACGCGGCCGGGCGGCATAGGGCAGCAGCCGGCAGCGCGAAAGGCGACGAACTTGTTGAGAAACCGTCGCTGGCGACCAGTCCGAACGATTTCTCTGCTTAGAACAAGAACGAATCAATCACAGAATCACAGAGAGAATAGATTGAACACAGAGAGGTAGAGAGAACTCCTGGTCTTTCTTTATTGCTTTAGATTGCATCGGGTACATAATGAGGGGGGTCTAGGTCCCTATTTATAGCCTACGGTGGGGTGCCCAATTAGATCAGGACTCTTGGATAGAGTCCAAGTTTCCTAACACTCCCCCTTGGGCACTCACCCAACATGCTCATGCCTCATCAAAACTCCATAAAAACCCAGTGGGGAAAATTTGGAGAAAGAGTACATGATACATGTGATGCTGCGATGCACGAATTGCCTCATTAAAAACCTTGGTCGAGAAACTTCATGGAAAACTCGTCAAGGGAAAAAGAGTACAATTCACCCAAATTCATTTAGTCTGCAAGACTTTATTTTGGGTACTTAATCTTCATGATCAAGATTTATTAGCGGGCTTGTGAGAATTCTCCCCCTGAATTCTGCACTTCTCTAAGTCTTATCATTCCTATTCCACGCACGCACCTTTCAAAGCTAGATGCGGGGAGTGACTTAGTGAATAAATCTGCGAGATTTTCACATGACTTAGTATGCAGTACTTTAATTTCGTCCATCCTTTGCAATTCATGTGCATAGAAGAACTTGGGGTTGATATGCTTTGTGAGATGACTCTTCACATAGCCCGTTTGCACTTGTGCAACGCAAGCGGCATTATCTTCATAGATAATTATGGGGTTCTGTACAATGTTCATCCCACATGACTGCTGGATGTGGTGAACCATTCGGCGGAGCCAAGCGCACTCTCGTGCAGCTTCATACAGTGCTATAATTTCTGAGTGGTTCGTCGAAGTAGCTACCAGGCTTTGCTTAGACGATTTCCATGAAATTGCAGTTCCACCACACAGGAATACATAGCCTGTTTGTGACTTAGCGGTATGCGGGTCTGACAGATACCCAGCATCTGCATAGCCAATCAAGTTCAGATCTTGATTCTTTCTGTAAAACAATCCGAGGTCCTTGCTACCTTGCAGGTATCGAAAAATGTCCTTTATGCCCTGCCAATGCCTTTTGGTGGGCTCTGCACTGTACCTTGCTAAAAGGTTCACGGCAAATACAATGTCCGGTCTAGTGCAGTTTGCTAAATACAAGAGTGCTCCCACTGCACTCAAGTATGGGAATTCCGGTCCCAGGACTTCCTCCCCCTCTTCCCTAGGTCGGAAAGGATCTTTTTCTTGCTGTAAAGACCTACCGATCATCGGTACTTTCGAGGGAAATGCCTTCTCGAAGCCAAACCTCTCAAGCACCTTCTGGGTGTAGGTCGACTGATGTACCAAGACTCCTTCGGAGACATGCTCAAGCTGCAAGCCTAATCAAAACTTGGTCTTGCCCAAATCTTTCATTTCAAATTCTGACTCCAAGTAGGAGCTTGCTTCTTTTATGTCTTCGGTTGTCCCGATGATATTCAGATCATCTACATACACAGAGATTATACAGAATCCATTCTGGGATCGCCGTATAAATACACAAGGACGGTCTTCATTGTTCGTGTAGCCTTTCTTGCAGAGAAAGTCGCTCAAGCGATTATACCACATTCTTCCAGATTGTTTCAGTCCATACAGTGACTTTCTGAGTTTCACACTGTACAGATTTCTATTTGCTCTGTCTTGGTTCGGGAGAGGAATTCCTTCAGGGACTCTCATGTAAATCTCCGAATCCAAGTTACCGTAAAGGTATGCAGTCACAACATCCATCAATTTCATTTCCAAATTCAAGTTCACTGCCATTGAGATCAAATATCTAAAGGTGATTCCACTCATGACTGGGGAGTAGGTTTCTTCGTAATCAACACCAGGACGTTGAGTGAAACCTTGGGCTACCAGCCTTGCTTTGTATCTCACTACTTCATTTCTTTCATTTCTCTTTCGAACAAATACCCACTTGTGCCCAACGGGGTGTATGTGGGGAGGTGTGCGGCATACGGGCCCAAACACCTCTCTTTTATTCAGAGATAGCAATTCAGTTGCTATTGCCTTCTTCCAATCTTCCCAATCTGATCTTTTCTTACATTCAGCGAGCGATGCAGGCTCGGGATCAAGATCGATGATGGTGGCAATTTTCTTTGCGAAGTAGATATCGATATTAGCTGTTGTCCTATTCAGGGACTCTCCCGTGTGCACATAATTTATAGCTATTTCTTCATGAGTTGCTTCTTCTGGAGCTTCACCTTGCGCATCGCTTCTTTCAATTGCGGTGGCAAGTCCCTTTAGTTTTTCGGCTCCGATGTGTGCGCACACATCCATGCCGATGGGGATATTCAGATCCGGTATGTCCTTTTCGGAAGGTGTCATACTTGTGCCAGGTCTCAACTGGCTCCCCTTCTCATTCTGGGGGACTTCAATGATCGGCTGTGATAAATCCCTCTTATCCTTCTTCACCAGGCGTCCCCGGTTACTTTGGATTCGAGGAACCGGAGTTCTCGTCCTTTATTATTTTTTCTGAGGCCTCTGGACGAGATTAGGGATACCTTCTGCTTTATTTGGTATTTCAACCCTCTCCGGTGCAGTGCGTGCAAGCACATGCGACTTAGTCACGCTCTTCAAATCACTAAAGTGATCAGGCAGCTGATTTGCTAATGCTTGCAAATCTATTTTGTCTTCTGGACTTCTATTGTCTTCTAGACTTCTCTTGTCTTCTGGACTTCTCTAGTGCGCGGGTCATCTGCATGGATTCCCCAGGCTTGCCACGTAATTTCCCGACATTCATCATCAAGGGGTTGATTTCCTCCCCCTAATGTTGGGAAATTTTCGGTGGTGACACTTGCACTAGTTGCATAGGTGAGTGGATGTTGTAGGCCGAAGGTCTAAGGTTGATGAGATTCGCTGCATGAAGGACTGCGTGTCCCCAACATGTAGCTGGCAAATTACTTTTATGCAAGAGGGGTCGGACAATAATTTTAATTCTCTTAATTAAAGCCTCTGCCAAACCATTGTGAGTATGGACATGCGGTACCGAGTGCTCAACTGCAATTCCCATCGCCATGCAATAATCATCAAATGCCTTCGAAGTCAATTCTCCGGCGTTGTCCATTCTGATGGACTTGATATGATGATCAGGAAACACATTTCTGATGCGAATGATCTGCGAGATCAATTTTGCAAAGGCGTGGTTTCTTGTGGACAACAAACCCACATATGACCACTTCGAAGAAGCGTCAATGAGCACCATGAAATACTTAAATGGCCCTGAGACGGGTTGAATGGGACCGCAAATGTCTCCCTGGATGCGTTCCAGAAATGCAGGGACTTCATCCTTCACTTTCAGAGTGGAGGGTCTAGTTATTAGTTTCCCGGTGGCACATGCGGGGCACACAAAATCTTCATGATTCGGGAAATTCTTCACATTAATATTATGCCCATACGAGTTGTTTATTATGTTTCTCATCATCCTAAGAATTGGGTGGCCTAATCTGTCATGCCAGAGATAGAAAAAATTCAGAGCTTCTAAATACTGTTTTGAGAACAGTGTACGCTGCAGGCGGCTTTATGATGGTATAATATAGCCCAGGAAGATTTTGTAATACCCTTTTCTATTCGTTTCGCGCTTCGTAATGAGCAGGTATTCCTTACCGTACTCTTCTTCAGTCTCAACGTGGAAACTATTTGCGCGGATATTCATAAAATTTAGGAGAGTTCAAGTCGATTCTGGGTACAATAAGGCTTCTTCAATGACCAAAGTTGTGCCCATTGTGGCTCTTTCCGAACCAATTATACATACATCGCTTCTGGCGATTGTCGTAAGGCTACTAGTGCTCTTACGGATCGACTGGAAATAATAGTCTCTCTTAAGATGGTATGCATTGTGCCGCTGCTAGCTAAACACACTTCCTTCGTAGGGCGCTACACGTGTTCTAATATAGGGTATTTATTAACATGTATGAGAAGGCAATTAACATATAAATAAAATACTCCAATATCAGAACATATCATGCCATCATAAACTGAATAAATGAATGGATTCTTCAAATATCATCCAACCATCACGAGAAAATAACAATTCTTAAGTACCATCCATGCAAATTCGAACATATTCTTCCACACAAAATAAATGACAATTAAAGTCTAAATGCATTCAGTGCACAAGACTTCTTCTGCTATTTTCTCGGGGTTGACATTCTCTTCAAGAGAAATCATTACGATGGCTGCTTCTAGGTCGAGGGAGGTGCTGCTGTCGTAATGGTCTCAAACGCCATCATCGCAGGCAGCTGCTCAGAACGCTCCCCCTCAACCGATGCAGAGTGGGCTTCATGTGCCCTTTGCCATCCCGTTTTGGCTTGCTAGCCTTATTCTCACGTGGAGCATCTGATTTGCCTTTCTAGGCTGCGGTCTTACCCTTCTTTCCCCTTTTCTCTATCAAGGGCTTTCGCACCTTGTTGCTCCCGGTGTTGGCTTCACGACCAACGGAGCTCCCAGGTGGCTGAGTGACGTAGTTCTTACAGAGAACTTTGTCCCGAGCCTCCGCAACTTGCATCATATCGGTCAATTCGGCGTATTCCGCATAGCCATCTTGACGATAATTATGTGCGGATTGTACTTCATTTGGGTGGAAGGATTTTCTCAATTTTATGTATTGGGGTACAAATCCTGTGCAAGACAGAATTGTATTCCCTGACCGTCTTAAAGTCGGCAAACCTTAGTCTGATCCACTCCTCTTCTGCTTGAGGAAGAATGGTGTACTTTAGCCTCTCAAACCTGCTTCTTGGGTGCGGTCCAGAGTGCTAGCGCACTATTCTCTACCATGTACTCATTCTTGAGAGTGAGGCAGAAGCGGTGCCTGAGAAAATTAAGTGCCTGATCATTCTCTTTAGGCGTGGGTTAGGCGTCATTCAGTCCGCCAATCCCAATAGTCGCGCGGAGCTTCCTGGCTCCAAGCACAATCTCGACATCGGATGCCTACATCAGATAGTTTTGGCCATGCTGGGCCAGCTCCTCGAACTTCCAGTTCGTGATGCTAGTCATCTAAATGTGTATAAGTCTACTGCTGGTAGACATGCACGGAATAATTCACTGCGGGTAAATAAATGGTACAAAAGGTTCTCGTTATGTTTCATAATTTTCTGTGCATTTTCTATAATTTTACTGCTAATTTCAGTGATTAAAAGCAATTTCAGCAATTACAATTAACCAAACAGTAAATAAATACAGAAAATACAGAGAATAATAATGGCAGAAATAAATAAGCTTCAAATGCTAAAAAAATGCAAAATTCGGATTCCCGAGGCCCTTTTATGCTAAAATATGAAATTTCAGCAAATTCTGCAATTCCAGAGGGTTTTTACGCAAATTTTCAATTCAGAGAAAATTTGCGCAATTTTCTGATTTACAGAGGGGTTTTCTGTAAAATTCTGGACCCGCTCGTAAATTTGAGGGCTTATATATAATTTTCAGAACTACGAAGCCTTTTAATGCAAAAATTCGGGACTTATATTAAAAGTTGAGGGGGCGGTCGGTAATTTTATGGAATCCGGAGGGTTTTCTTGCAAAATCTACCCCCACCCGGTTTGGGCCTCCCTTCCCCCTTTCGGCCCCCTCGGCATTGGCCCATACGGCCTGGTCGCTTGGCCCATGTGGCCCGCTTCCGGCCCATCGTCCGCTTGGCCCACCCGGCCGGCATCACCCAACGGTGAGTAGGGTTTCCCCTACTCATCTTTTTCATGGCGGCGGCCAAGATCCGAGCATGGGCTCGTGCGGGCGGAGTGAGGCGTAGGCCGGTGGCCAAGCGGGGCGGGCAGAAGGTACCGGCTGGCGGCAGCGGCGCCATGCGGGGCGCGGCGGGACCGGCGGCGGCAGCGCCGTGCGGAGCGCGGCGGGACCGGGAGTCGACGGCGCCGTTCGGGGCGGCGGGGCCGGAGGGCCGTGCGACGGGAGGCGGCGCGCGTGCGGGCGCGTCGGGGAAGCCGAGGCGGCGGGGAGGCGGCGCGCGTGCGGGCGCGTCGGGGAAGCCGAGGCGGCGGGGAGGCGGCGCGCGTGCGGGCGCGTCGGGGAAGCCGAGGCGACGGGGAGGCGGCGCGTGTGCGGGCGCGTCGGGAGGCGCCGGTTCCAACCGGGCGCGTGGTGGAGGCCGGCTGCGGCAGCGCCGGTGCGGCGGCGGCCAGCGCACGTACGGGCACGCGGAAGGCAAGGGGCCGCAGCCGGTCGAGCTGACGCGGTGCGCGGGAGGCGAGGCGGCGGCCGGCGCGCGTGTTCGGGCGTGGGAGGCAGTGCGCGCGTTCGGGCGCAGGTCCGGTGGCGGCCGGGCAACTTCAAGTGCATCCTCCCTGGGTGGTCGACGGCCGGCGCGCAAGCCGGCGGCGGGGCCAGTGACGACTTCGGGCCGTCGATGTACGTCGGCTTCAGGCCGGCAGTAGTTTCTGTGGTTTTTTTTTTTACGTGCAGAGGCCATGCAAACCGAACGGCGCCATGCGGGGCGCGGAGGTGGCGGCGAGATGCCGGCTGCATACGGGCGGCGGGCGTCGACGACGATGGGGCCGACAGCTCCCAGGCGGCTTCTGGCCGATGGTGCCTCGTGCTGCGTGGCTGGCTTCTGGCCAGTGGCTGACGCACGTAGGTGCAACAGCAAAATTTTCTTGTGTGATGCCATGCATATGCCAATGCAAAATCGAAATAGATAACATGCAAAATTTCTTCGTGTATTGATCATGCAGGATCAAACGGAATTATGCAAAAATTTCTAATTTCGTTTTCAATCTAGGATGCAATCAACATCTACCCCTTTTTTCGTAATCTACCGATCGACATTGTGCCGGCGATTTCAGATCTGCTCGCGGTAGATTAGGGCGGATTTGCATCGTTCTACAGTGCAATCAACATCTACCCCGTTTCACAATCTACCGATCGGCATTGTGCCGGCGACTTCAAGTCTGCTCGCGGTAGATTAGGGCGGATTTGCACCGTAGAATTTCAATCTAGAACGCGAAAAGAAAATACAGATTCAAAGCGATCTAGAAAATTCAATCTGTGCTTCGATGATTACCTCGTTCGGCGGAGCGAAGTCGTGCTGATAACGTGTTGAGAAACCGTCGCTGGCGACCAGTCCGAACGATTTCTCTGCTTAGAACAAGAACGAATCAATCACAGAATCACAGAGAGAATAGATTGAACACAGAGAGGTAGAGAGAACTCCTGGTCTTTCTTTATTGCTTTAGATTGCATCGGGTACATAATGAGGGGGGTCTAGGTCCCTATTTATAGCCTACGGTGGGGTGCCCAATTAGATCAGGACTCTTGGATAGAGTCCAAGTTTCCTAACAGAACTATTGCAGCATGCGCACGACAGCAGCCAACATGCATTCCTCTACTGCTTTTCCTAACCCATGTTGGAATTTAGTACAAGGACATCGTCCATAAAGGAAGGCTACTTGATACATAGTTACCTAAAATTAATCCATCACCTATTGACAACACTTTGCCTTGCCCAGTTCAAAAAAACAAACCTTTGCCTTGCCAAGCATCCCAAAGCGTGCTCAAATTTATTTTCAGTGCACTTCCAATCAATGATTCTAATTCTTTTCTTGTCAATTGGAATCCCTGAGTTTTTGAGAGGTGGCTGTCTTGATTTGCAAGTGAAAATTTCCGCATACTCTTCTCTCTCTCTTTTTTTTTTTGCCACCTCTCACTTCCTTCGTAAACCCAATATATCATTCCATTTGGTAGGGAAGCCTTCGTGCTGTAAAGACATAAGAATGGGTCAACACCACGAGCAGTGACATTGCACATTCGACCATATGTTTTGTATCTACAGCTCCAGTGGGGTAACCAGCACTTTCACTAAAAGATGATCCAAAAATAAAAGTCACGCACGTGTTCTTTTTAGCTTTTCTTTTGCGAGGGCACCTTCTTTTTTACTTAACAATGAGAAAAAGTCACAGTGCAGATTATAAACACTAGAATTATTACAATTATATAACAAAAACAACTTTATTTTCAATCATAACTATTAGAGTTGTATAACAAATACAAATATGTTTTTAAATGAAAGCATATGTATTGTAGTAGCTAGCCGTGCAGTTGAGCGAAAAATTCGGGTAGCTATGTTTAATAACACCATCTCCAATGTTGTGTTTTAGCCGATTCAAATGAGGAAAGAGAAAGCATTGAATCGATTCAATACATTGGAGGGGTCAATTCCAACAAAAAAATGCATGAAATCGGACTCTATTTGGGTCGATTCAAAGCATTAAACAATTCATATGAACATTAACAACTGCATAGGAGAGAGTGCGGTTGAGAGAGGATATTATTATTTTATTATTTTTTAATGTAACGTGGATCCCAGTTATTAGTAGAAATCGGTTTAATACATTGGAGAAAAATAAATTTAATTTTTAAACTACTTACGTGGCATTTTTAAATCAATATCGGTTCAAATACACTTAAGATGGCCTTAGATCTCGTGATAATTAAGTTTGCGGACAGATATGTACGTACACGGGAAGCGGGCAAAAAAATCCTTACGGAATAGAGAATAAGCCGGGCGGACAGCCTATATGTACACGCGCCTCCCGATCGGACGAGCAAGTTAACTAGCTGCTCGTTTAATTTACAAACATGAAATACGTCCTAGCAGCCATGCCACAAGTGCTGTGGTTTCTCCTTACTCCCACCCTAGTACTAATTTCCCAGTCTGTGCCGACGCTAGCGGCCATGGCCGTCTCCGACATGGCGCCATCAGCAATGCCTCCACCTCCTCGCTGCTCTCGGAGGTGCGGCGACGTAGGCATTCCCTACCCATTTGGCATCGGCGACGACTGCGCCTGGCCGGGCTTCGCCATCACTTGCAACGACAGCTTTAACCCTCCGAGACCATACAAAAGCAATATGGAGATCATCAACATCACGTTGGAGGCTGGCGAGATGCGCGTCCTCACTCCTGTGGCGCACATCTGCTACAGCTCGTCCGACACCACCGATTCCGATGGAAAGGTCAATTTGGGATTCAACCACGCCAGCTCGTCGTTCCTGGTCTCGCCGGATAGGAACGAGTTCACGGCCATCGGATGCAACACCCTGGCGTTCCTCCACGGCAGGGACGACGCGAGCTACTTGACCGGCTGCGTCACAACGTGCATGAGCTTGGATGGCGGGACTCTTGGCGCCGCCCATGACGGTGAGCGATGCACGGGGCTCGGTTGCTGCCAGATGTCGCCCATCCCGCGCAACCTTAGCACCATGGCGGTCAAGTTCATGAGCAACATCCTCAACGTCACCGCCGTCGACAACAGCCCCTGCAGCTACGCCTTCGTGGCCGAGAAAGGCTGGTACGTTCGTACAACTGAAGCGCGTGCCGACATGCCGTTATACTAGTGTCTCAAGTTACGAGTGCCATATCTACATACATACACTATTATCAAGAGGGAGTTCCATCCGTCGTACCTCCTTTTCACTCCTATCTGAAAAGTATATATAATGATAATAAATAAATAGATGGTTTTTTGCGATTAAATAAATAGATGAATTTTGTATCTAATTATATCGAATTTTGTTTTTCGACCACAATGTTTCAATCACGTTGGTTGACCACGCTATTTCGATCATGATGTTTCGACCATGTTGGTTGACCATACTGTTTCGACCACGATGTTTCGACCGCGTTGCTTCGACCACGTTGTTCTTCCCCGCTTCCTCCTACACCGGCCTCCACCCCACGGCCTCCCCTGCCTTTCTCGCCGGAGCAGCTCCACACGCCTCCCCCGCCACCCTCTCCTCTACCACCTACGGCCGGCGGTGACCCCGCCGCCTCGCCACGCCGTCCCCTACCCCTCCCCGTCATGCCGCCCCCGCCCAACCTAATAGTTAATACCTTTCGCCGCCACCGCCCTTTGGCACTACCCCCACCCGTCGCCCCCTGCACCGCCCACCGCCCTCGGCCTCCCTTTATGCCCAGGGGAACGGTGAACCCTAGGTGCAGGGGGGCGGGATTCTCCCCTCATGCACACCGGCGAGGAGAAAGAAGGGATCACCAGATAAGAAGGTAGAGGTGGCGGTGCACGAATCTTCGCGCGCATCCAAAAGTGAGAAATCTGACTGATTTTCCCCCAAAAATAAGACGAATGTTGTATAGCACTTCCGAAGAAATTATCAAGTTTTTCTTTTCTAGGGGAGCGAGTAACAGACTAACAATTAACTTATTTATAATTTAGGTACAAGTTTAGCCGGAATGATCTG
The DNA here is from genome assembly GCA_017311315.1 of Dendrocalamus latiflorus. Taxonomy (NCBI): domain Eukaryota; kingdom Viridiplantae; phylum Streptophyta; class Magnoliopsida; order Poales; family Poaceae; genus Dendrocalamus; species Dendrocalamus latiflorus. Next base: position 4,033,545 of record CM029642.1, on the reverse strand, counting down.
TACGGTACAGGTGAGATGGCCTACAGACGGGTTGGTGAGAGAGGTATTCCACTGGTGCTTGACTGGGCCATCACGAGCAACGAAACATGCCCACCCGAAACTATCATGAGCAACGGAGCAATAGCTCTCGCCTGTGTCAGCGCCCACAGCTATTGCATCAACGCCACACAAGGGCAGGGGTACTTTTGCAATTGCTCCAAGGGATACTCCGGCAATCCCTATATCATCGACGGATGCAAAAGTCAGTTCATTCTTACCTATCTCTGAATCTGTTGCATCCGCTACGTTCCAAAGAGCTGTTGTTTTGTAATACGAGTTGTTAAACTAACTTTCCTTCAAATATTTGCAACAATATATATATATATATATATATATATATATATATATATATATATATATATATATATATATATATATATATATATATATATATATATATATACAGATATAAACGAGTGCGAGCAACAAGATCCTTGTCAAAGTGGTAGCACATGCCATGATACGGAAGGTGATTACGAGTGCAAATGCAATTTTGGGCAAAGAGGGGATGGTAAAAGTTACCAAGGATGTCGGCCCATATTTCCCATGCCTGCAGCTTTGACAGTAGGTGAGCATATTTTTAATTAGTGCACAATTATTAGCTTCCACGTTAGTTAAGGTTGTCAGAATCTCAATTCTAGTCGAATGATTTTATAATTCTACAACCCTAGATTGACTGGACCAATCTTATCCTAGGTAGAGTTTTAATTTGGTATAATCTTAATATTATTAAGATTCTACCTAAATTTTGTAGGATCGTGATCAAAACTTCCATTCAATCCTATCCAATTCTGGTGATTTATTATAAATAAATAATTGTATATGTCCTTATAATTGTAAAGTTTTACCTTTTTATCTCTTCATGCCAATTATAATTGCATAAATAACAAATGATCTTTCCTTTGAACTGCTTTTTTGTAAATAAAAGTTTTAAAAGTATGATGTTAAAAAATAAAGTAGTGTTGAATTACATGGTTAATTTAAGTATTTCTATTAAATCACAAAAAACCTGAATTTAGGTTCAAAATAAATTTACAAGAAATCCGACCACTACCAATCCTTTTCTTTGGTAAAACCAGATAGGATATTATATTCTATATTGATCCTACGTTTTGTGGTCCTGCTAAAGAACCTCGATCCAATCGTGATCCTACCGACCTTACTGGCCTTTGTTAGTTGAATTAACGCAATCAGGATGATGTGCATCCATGCATGCACGTTGGCATGGAAATGCAACGAATGATGCCACGAATTAATATCGATCTATGCTATCTGTGTTTGCAGCAACACTCTGCGCCATCGTTCTTTTGGTAGTCCTATGGTTCGTTCTCAGGGAGCGTAAGACACGAGCACGACAGCGGAGAGAATTTTTCGACAGAAATGGTGGCCGAATCCTGAAGAGCTTGAACATCAACCTCATCCCCAAAGCGCAGCTGGACAAGATTACGAACAACTACAGCACCAGCATTGGAAATGGCAACTTCGGCGAGGTCTTCTCGGGAACCAACGACGACAACCAACGAGTTGCAGTTAAAAAACTTAAACGCTCCGTCAAGGTCGACGAGGAGGCACGCGGCAAAGAATATTTCGTGGACGAGATCATAATCCAGTCTCAGATCAGCCACCCGAATCTGGTTCGTCTCCTGGGGTGTTGCCTGGAGACGGAAGTCCCCATGCTGGTCGTCGAGTTCGTCCCCAACGGAAGCCTCTTCGATGCGCTTCATGCTCGTGGAGCCGCGAGGCGTAGTACCCTACCGCTGTCGGCCCGTCTAGATATCGCCATTGGCTCTGCAGAAGCTCTCGCATACATGCATTCCGAGCGGGATGGCCGCAAAATACTACATGGGGACGTCAAATCCGGCAATATTCTCCTCGATGACAACTTCCAACCAAAGGTCTCAGACTTTGGGCTGTCCAAGCTCTTATCATCGACGGATAAGAAGTATGCCGGTTTCGTGGCAGGGGACAGAGGTTACATGGATCCTGTGTACATGCAAACAGGCCTTCTCACGGAGAAGAGCGATGTTTACAGCTTCGGAGTTGTGCTCTTGGAGCTCATAACGGGGAAGGAGGCGACGTACAATGCGAACAATAGCCTTCCATTAGACTTTAAAAAGTCTTACGAGACAAGGATGAGCAGGGCGACAGAGATGCTTGATGAGGCATTTACATCTGCCACGGACATAGATTGTCTCGAGAAGGTTGGCGCGATTGCGGTTCATTGTCTCAAGGAATATGTGGATGAGAGGCCTACCATGGCACAAGTCGTGGATGATCTCAAGCACGTGAAAAATGCAAAAGCTAGCAGCTAAAATGAAGCATGCATGATCCAACACTCGTACCAATAATCTCAAGCTTTATCCAACGTAGTTAACTATGAGGTCCAGTTGATGCCCTTACTATTATGCATTTTGTGAGCTTTTTTACATTATCCACCGATTATCCAATATAGTTAAGTATTAGGTCCAGTTGAATAGTTGATGCCTTACTATTATGTATTTTCGTGCTGTGCTGCCCAGTACGTGTTGATTACCCTTGATTTCTTGTATGTGTAATTTGTTTGGGGGATGTTTTGTTGCTCTAAAATTTCTTGTATGTGTAATTTGTTTGGGAGATGATGTTTTGTTTGCTCTGTTTGCTGTTCTGGTTTGGTTTAGTCTCATGATGGTAGGTGGAATAGTACTGCCGACATGCATGCAGCAACATGTGTTTTGTTAGCGTGGTGTGCATGAATAGGCATCGTGGTTCTTGTCTGCATTTCATGTCACTGTTTGATGTTTGATGTGTCCTGTAATCTCTTCGGCTTGTACTGGCATCGATCAGGACAAGCTTTAGTTGCTGAGGCGTACGTAGATGTTTTTGTCCCCGTAGATCGATGTTTCCTGGACTTGTGGTTGTAGATTGACTTCAGGCGTGCGTGTTGCTCAGGGCAGCGTTTTATAGCACTACAATGTGTTGCACTGTTGCTATGGGTTCTATGGTTCCAGCAACTAACATGCAGCCTATTGGATATGGCTGTGGCTTATAGTCTTTAGCTGAAAATTTTAAATTTTAGTTGTTTGCGACAGAAACTACGGAGAGAGATACTCGCCTCCGATTTTAGTTGATACAGATATTGAGATTTTAATGTATACCGCAATTAACTTATAGACTTCATCTTAAAAAAATACTCCATTTAAAAGTTAAGTACTATAGCAAAAATTAAAAATTACTTTTAGAAGCCGTTAAAAAACAGGCCAAGACTAGTCGGTGAACTTGTGGTGCACGTATACAATCGATCTGGTACAGTCGTTGCTTCCGAAAACTACGCATTAGTTAAACCTGGAATTAATTGTACATCCCAATCAATCGTGCATGCCCACAAGTAAAGGTGGGAATTGGGCCGTGCCGTGCCGGCACGGTCCGGGCCCATCGTGCTTCGGGCCACTTCGTGCCGTGCCGGCTCGGCCCAGTCATTTCGTCGTGCTGTGCCGTGTCGGCCTGCCTCGCCTTCGGCCAGGCCCAAGCACGGCCCAAAGCCCACCGTGCCGGCGTTCGTGCTGTGCCAGCCCAAAGTAACTATACACGACAAAAGTGACGGCGACAATGGTAGCGGTGGCCGCTATCTTCCTTTCTCTTGTACCCACCTTATTAAAAACCTACTTAAAATTCGATACTATTGTTTCATGCCATTCCACCTCCGAACTTGGTCATCTAGTCCAATGATATGCATATCTTGGTGCAAATTGGACTGTGGCGTACGTGGACATCTAGCTCATCGCCCGACAATCTAGCATAAGGTTGCCCAACTAGTCAAATAGAAAAGCTCAAGGAGAGTCATGAGTGCAGCTATAGTTAAGAAATCAATTTTAAATAGTTTCTGGAACATTTAGTAACTACTTGGAATACACACACCAATAACAATCTATCTCTATTTACATAATGGTTAATTGTAACATACGTGGGGTGGTTATCTCATCAAATGCTCGAATTAAAATGGCAGTCGGTGAAGGGAGTTATGTTAGAATTAGAAGTGCATGTAGTAGTAATTTGCTTACATAAAATAAAATCACAATGGGGGTGAGCTATGTTGTCAAATTATAATATACGTTAGAATATGTTGATTTGAATGATCTTCTTCTCCAGCAGTCCAGCCCTACGATTTTACACAAAGAAGCAAGAAAGCCACGAGGATGCGACTTAGGGTTCGGTGGTGGTGACCTAAGGAGGAGCAACATTGAAAATACTCATTATTTTTGTATGATGATATTTCTTAAGAAAGAACAATAAAAGACACCTTATATCACAAGTGCAAATATGAAGAACAACAAAAGACACCTCATATCACAAGTGCAAAAATAAACTTGGCCTAAATCACAGCATATCTCGGTCACTTTTTTCATTCATTAGATTAAGATCCAACCATCCTCATTTTTCTCCTCATCTTATATATATACATACATCACACATTCACATCTCCAAAACCTAGTTCAATCTTCAAATTTGGCATTCTAAGGACTGCTCCGTGCAGATATACATGTCACAACGAATATATAGGATCTTTTCGCGATAAAATTAGAATTTACGAGGGCTAGAATAGAAGAAATCAAAATTGATAAAACCTACTCGTAGATTTCAGAAAACCTGAAGGACTAAATCGCAAAAATATCTAAAACCCTAACCCTCCTTCGCCGCCGCCCAGTTCATTCCTCAGATCTCTAGCGCCTCCCTCAATCCCTTCTCCCCATGGTCTCCCTGCCGCCCCTCCTCCCCAAATCTCGCCCGGCCGCCCCTTCCCTGCCGCTGCCCCCCTCGTAGATGCAGCAACATGTGTTTTGTTAGCGTGGTGTGCATGAATAGGCATCGTGGTTCTTGTCTGCATTTCAGGTCACTGTTTGATGTTTGATGTGTCCTGTAATCTCTTCGTCTTGTACTGGCATCGATCAGGACAAGCTTAGTTGCTTTGGCGTACGTAGATGTTTTTGTCCCCGTAGATCGATGTTTCCTGGACGTGTGGTTGTAGATTGACTTCAGGCGTGCGTATTGCTCAGGGCAGCGTTTGATAGCACTACAGTGTGTTGCACTGTTGCTATGGTTTCTATGGTTCAGCGACTGCTAGCTTTAACATACGGCCTATTTGTTCTGGCTGTGGTTTATGATTTTTGGCTAAAATTTTTGAATTTTAGTTGTTTGCGATAGAAATTACGGAGAGAGATATTCGCTTGCGATTTTGGTTGATATATATATTGAACTTTTAACGTGTACTATAATTAACTTGTAGACTCTATCTTAAAAAAATACTCCATTTAAGATTAGTTACTATAATAAAAATCAAAAATCACTTATAGAAACTATTAAAGAACAGGCTCAAGACTACTTGGTGAACTTGTGGTACCATCGATCTGGTACAGTCGTTGCTTTCGAAAACTACGCATTAGTTAAACCTGGAATTAATTGTACATTCCAATCAATCATGCATGTCCACAAGTTCTCCAAGGCAAAGTCTTTCCACAAATTCTCCGAGTCAAAGTCTTTCGGCCCCTGATCTTTCTAGCTTCTAAAAGTTACTTTTCGATTTTTCTATAGTAATTAATTTTTAAACGGAGTATATTTTCAAGATAAGGTCTACTAGTTAATTGTAGTACATGTTTTACCGACTTCATTTATATCGGTAAAAACCGTAATTAAGTTTCTGTTACTCTGTAATCTATCGCACAAACAGCCCAAAAACCACAAGCCGCAGACAAAAAGCCATAAGCCGCAGCTAAAAAGAACAGGCCCTTCGTCCTTTATATCTCTCTGTGTAAAACACACGGCAAAAAAAAAGAAAATAATAAAAAATACAAGGGACGAAAAATCAAATTGAAAGATATCACAGGTGCACAAAGTTGATGATCGACTATGTGGCAATGTTTCTAGCAGTGTACTATTTACAATGATGCATCAACTATTCATTGTGTGACTACAGAGGGTGTTTATAAGGGCACATGTACAGTGTCACAGCCTCACAGGGACTCCAAGTCGAAAAGGTGAACAAATCCAAAAATAACAAAAATCAACACCGGGCAAGCCTAGAAGCCGCCCATCCTCTGCCCACCACAAACCATTCTCCCATTGGAATTAGATGGCAAAACAACACTTTCTAGATCCACATGTAAAAAAAATAAAAGAAAAATGAACTGTAGCTCACTAGACTTGATGAATGTATCGCTTACCTCACTGACTTGAAATTGCATTCTCGCCTCCCTAAACATTGCTGCCGTTTGCACGTTTGGTCTCTTTCGCAGTTTGCTAACAGAATACGCTGGCATGGCATAGTCAGTATGCATGTACGTAGCTCTATATATCTATGGTGTGACATCTATCTACTTTACTTTTTCACAGATATATCACTACTACAAAAAGAGCTATACTAAACGTATTATCATAGACGATTCTAAGGAACCATCAGTGTTATAATTATCACAGATAATTTTATAAATGTGGCCGTCTATGTTATTGGTGATGGCTAGAACCATCCGTGATATATAACTATCACAGACGGTTCGAATTACAGATAATCCCAAGCTTTATCCAACGTAGTTAACTATTAAGCCCAGTTCGTGCCCTTACTATTATGTATTTTCGTGCTGTGCTGCCCAGTACATGATTGATTGCCCTTAATTTCTTGTATCTGTGTAATTTGTTTGGGGGATGTTTTGTTTGCTCTGTTCTCTGTTCTGGTTTGGTTTAGTCTCATGATGAAAGGTGGAATAGTATTTGCCAACATGCATGCAGCAACATGTGTTTTGTTAGCGTTGTGTGCATGAACAGGCACCGCGGTTCTTGTCTATATTTCAGGTCACTGTCTGATGTTTGATGTGTCCTGTAATCTGTTCGTCTTCTACTTGCATAGATCAGGACAGGTAACTGGTACCGCCCGCCGGCTGGGAAACCCTCCGGAACCAGTTTTTTTTATCCCTGCTACGACCCTGAGAACTTGCATATGCCTTATGCTTCTGAAGCAACAAGACAAGTTACCACATAATGCTAACCATAGGTGCTACTGTAGAGAAAATTGCACTGTTCCCGCATGCACTTCGTAGTTTGTTTTGCCAATTCCACCTGTACTTTGAAATTACTGAAGGAACAAAACTGTGGCAGTGATGTGTATATCATGTCACAAAAGAAAATTAAAAAAAGGCAAACGACTATGCTATTCTATATTTCTATGTAGAAGATGCATGCAGGAATTAAACAAAAATTAATTAATTCATGCGTGTATGCAAATTACAAGATGGTGGAAGAAAGAAAATATATGGACTATGGATTGAAACAAGCAAAGCAACCAGCAGATTAAAAAGGCATGAACCCACCAGGTAGCAGCATCAAGCAATCAAGCAACAGAGTTGAGCACCAAATCCGAGTATGTGGAGGAAGAGATCTGAATGGAGGCCTCAAGTAGATAGGACATGGAGGCAAGAAGGCAACAGGAGGAATCGTTGAATCAATCAGAATCAACTATAAAAAAAATGAAAGAAATTAGTGGGAGTACTAAATCTGCTAGAAACATTATAATGAAATATAACTTCTGTAACATGGTTCGTTGCCTTGGCATATGAATAAAGGTTGACGAGTTGGAAAGGGAAAGTTAAGAAGGGACGAGATAAAATAAACAAGGAATTACTTCCAGTACCTTCCAACTGGTTCCAACCCCTTTAGTGCAATCCTTCCATTCAGATCCAACAATCTAATTCTTAGTTCCAGAGCTCCATTTCCAATCCATTAAATCAACGCTCGATCTGTTCAAGGATTATACATGGAATGGTTAAACAAATTGATGCCGCATATTATTGAGAAAATAATCTATCTAAATATCCCAATCTGTAAATCTTTAACATAAGAATGGAAGGAAAAAAGTGAAATCCAAAATCCCACAAAAACATTGTGCTCAAACTTCAATTGCAAGAACCAAAAGAATAAGCTAGAGCTAGTGCATTGTGCAACACAGCAGGCAAGTGATAGAGAAACAGTGGATCCACAAACAATGAAAAAAATACAAGGAATCAACACAAGTGATGGAGAAACAGTGGATCCACAAACAATGAAAAATTGCAAGGAATCAACACAACTCAGAACGTCCAACTAGACAAATGAGTGATGGCTGGCAAATGTAGTACTTTTCTCCTAAGGAATCCAAACTATCATCAACCCACCAATGCACATTTTACAGGTGCTTCTTTGTTTTATTTTTTCATGTGATATAGCTGCCATATCATGCAACAATTTGTCACCCGTGTTAGCAATTTTTTCCTTAAACAGTGCACGGAGGCATCATAAGGCAAGTGGAGTTAAAACCTAGACAAGCAGGTGCTACATTAAACATGAGTGCAACAGTATGGCCTTTGAGATGCTGAGAATCATACCTGTGGTGAACTGCCAGATGAAGCAAACATTAAGACCACTAAAATAATGAGAAAATAAAGAGTTAAATTAGTACAATACACGAATACTGAATTCCACAAGATGAATCCCAAATCCACCTTTCCCCTAAAGATGGACACCGTATGTCCAGACCAAACGCCAAACTGTTTTGAAAGCCAAGTAGATATTGCCAACAAACCATCTTTAATTGATCAGTAATACTAATACCTATGGGCAGGGTTATTGGTGCCAAATCTCACAAAGCCTAATCTGATTGCAACCAAAGAGTGCAAAACCGCACAACATACACCTCATGAACCATTAGAAGCTTTCTGCCCCCACCTCTCAAAAAAATTCTCCGTCTAACAGGGGCCACATTATCCCTTGCTACATAATTAGCTATCTGTAGCATTAAACTAAGCTAGAACATAGCTTCTACCCATTAAAATAGTGGAAGAAATTACACACCATCAAAAACAACCACCATACTACAGTATGACACCACACAACAAATCAATAACTACATGGATTCCACTAATAAGGGCATCCCAAAATCCATAACTCCCCTATACACGGGCATGGGTTCCCTGTATTGCAAATTACACAAGTATAGAAGGAATTTAGCGCTGAAACACCTAATTATGTAATGGACACGGGCACGGGCATGGACATCACGCCATGGCAGTCACGGAGTTGCAAACACGTACAGGGGCACGATATACATACCTAGGGTTAAGATTAGGCATGCCAAATCTCATAGGACGCAACTCCAACCTACCCAAATTCCAATAGTGACATGCAAATTCCAAAGTAGAGCAAAGCTACACGAATCCCACCACGGGAACCTCAAATTCAACTTTTCTCTATCACCGGCCTAGATTTGTAGCACCTGTGGTTCGGGATCGTAGGGACCCAAATATCCATGTCCCACAAATTCCAAACGAATAAGAAAAAACTATCAAATGCGAATCCTGTCGATTTGTAGTACCTAGGTTTCAGGTTCAAAGCACCAAATCTCATCGAAGAACCCAACTTCAATTGCAAAGACGCGAATTCTGCTTCGGGGATCCCAAATTCGTGATTCAGCTAACGCCAGCCTCACAAATTCCAGACGAACGAACAACGAACAAAGAAGAAAAACGAAGAACCGCAGAATTATCAGCGCGCGGAACGCCCAAAAACCGACCAGATCATCACCAGCGCGGAGACGGTGCAGATCACAGGAACGCGAAAGGCGAGAAGAGAATTGGCTGTTACATCATACCTAGGGTTAGGGTTGCCGAGGTACGGTCCGGGGAGGACGCGGTCGGGCGCGTCGTCGCTTCATCCGCTCGGATCCTACCCCCCACCACATCGCCGGCATCCGTGGGGGCGGCGTGGCTCGCCATGCGGCGCGATCGGGATCCGGAAGCCACGTGGAAGGAGCGCACCCTACCGACACCGACGAAGTATTTGTTGCTTTTTTTAGGAGGACGATGAGTGGTTTATGACATGTGGGCCCTAGCTAAGTAGCACGTGCGCCTTGTCCGAGATGGGCCTACGGCCTCTTTGTGAAGGCCCAGTAAACATCCAGCCTGAGCCCAGGTGAAGTTTGCTGGGCCCAGTACACCAAACCTTACTTAATTATTAGCCGCCAATAAAATTAAATTAGATTCCTAAAAAAAGCAACCAATAAATGGCATCCAAAGATAAAATAAGGAAAGAAATAAAACCAGGATTTTGTTCGTTTGCAAAAAAAGGACAATCAAGCAAATAAAGCAATCATTAAATGCGGTAGATTTGCTTCTCCCCTGTGCCTATAAATAAACCGAGCAAAATATAGGTCTTGTTCAAAAGTGTTGTGTCTTTTGATGTAGTTTTTAGCTGATTGTGAGAGAAATTTAGGAAGTAAGTGACACTCGCGTTGAGAAGCTATTCTATTCAAAGCGGCTCCTGCAATGACTCCTACAAACGGCTTAAAAAATATCTTAAAAAGTCACTCCATTCAAAAGCTAGCTTCCAAAAGTAAAAAACCAGAAACTATTTAAAACAGGACGCAGCACTCATGCCCCCCCCCCCCTTTCTCACAGTTAATCTACATGCATGCATTTAGAAGTAAAAGGCAAAAAAAAGACTCCAGATCTGTGTGCATTTTTTGCAATTTCCAAATGAAACTGTATTATTCATTCATTCATTATTGTATAATAGATAGCCAACAAATGATGATTTATTTAATCTGTGTATACTAATTAACTGGGGTGAGGTACGCCGATGTACTGTGTGCGCGCTTAGTTGGAGCGATGCTGGATATGGCCGAAAGACTGCCAGATCGGGATGTGCAAGGGTTACTGTTACGACGGACACGACGACGATGGGCCTGGAGGCTATGCCTACTGCAAAGTCGTCCCTGGTGACAATAATACCTGTTGCTGCCGCCGCTACAACACCTGATGCGTGGATGTATATGTCAGTGCTAGCTCTTGCGTCGTGTAATGGTGAATGTGATCTAATTGATCATGCAACAGCTCTTTAATAAACATGCATGTTAATTACTCTGAATTAAGCGCCAAATACTGTTAAGTCGTAGCGAAATGCTATACAACTTAAAAGGCCTCTCTCTGCCATTAGTTGCGCTTGATCAAATCATTCCGGCCTCAAGGAGTGCGTAACGAAATGCTATACAACTTAAAAAGGTCTCTCCCTGCCATTTAGGCTCCGTTTGACACAACTCCACCACCGGCTCCTGGAGCTGTTTTGTGTCAAACGGGGTACAACAAAATAGCTCCACTCAAGGAGTCCCTTAAAACCTGCTGAGACAAAAGTAGCTCCTTGGGTGGAGCTGAAAAAAGTAGATTCACCCAGCTCCACTTGTGAAGTCAAAAAAAAACAGCTCCACTTGTGAAGTGGAGCCGTGCCAAACAGGGAGTTGCGCTTGAAATCATTTCGGCCTCAAGGAGTACGTAGTGGAATTGCTGCATGTGTGCCTCTCGATAGATTATTGCTTGTCTTTCATTTCTACTCTATTAAGACGCACGCAAGTGAATGGATCATCACACGGGCATACGAGAAGTAGGAGTATGTACTATATAAATATATGGGAGTGTCTATACAATATTCAACTGTTTTTTAGATAAAAACAGTCAGATTTTGAGTCGTTAGATGGAGATCCAACGTCCTAGATCATTTTTTAGAGGGGGTTATTTTTTTGGAGGGGGGCTTGTATGGGTGGATCCGTTGGATGAAGATCTAACGTCCCAGATCAATCTGTGATAGTGTTTCAACGAATTTAAATGCTTTTCAAATATAAAAATGTAAGTTTCGTCCAATTTCATATCTGAAATTTAATTAAAAATAAGTATAAAAAGAATTTTTACTGAATTTCAAAAATATAAGCTTCAGAGTTTTAAGAAATTTCAGGAATATTTCACAAGAAGTTTTAAAAATTTCAATAAATTTTAATAAAAAAAATTCGGGCACTTGCTGCCAAGCCGTTGCACGCACGGCGCCATCGTCGTGCTCGCTTCTCGCCCGCACCACCACTTGAGCAGCAGCTCATCTCGCCTCGCCTTGTTCGAGCTTGAGGCATTGAGACGCTTCCTGAGGGATCATGTCTTTCACCGAGTTGCACGATGCCTCGTCAGAGCTCGTGTAGTCGATAGCCATGCCTCCCATCTCTATTGGCCATTGCACCACACCGGACCAAGGCCTACGGCCTCTTTGTCCAAGCCCAGTTGCAAGAAGGTCGGCCCAATACATCAAGCTTTTAATTAGCAGCCAATTCATGGCATCCATCCACTCAAAAGAACTAACGATCCCCAAAGATACGATATGGTTTAAGGTAGTATCAATTGAAAACAAGATTTGTTCTAGTTTAATTCACTGAACCCGGGACAATATATCAAAGCAAATTAACAAGACATTAAATGCGTTACATAATAGAAATTGATCCCCAAGATGTTTGCTAGCCCCGGCCACCTTCTGCATCTACATAACAAGGTCCAAAGGAGCACATACACATCCAAAACATAAGAGTTGGAAACACGAGAGAATTAGCAAGTCTAGCTAGCTAGCGGCTAGCCTGATCTGAACTTGTCGATCAGAGCAAAGTTAATAATACAGCCTTCAGCTGGCTGTATGGACACTTACAGCCCACTTATCAGCCCATTCATATAGTAGTTTACAGCCAGCTGAAGGCTGTATGACCCCCCTTTCTCTCACAAAGTTTCTTGGTTCTTGTGCTTCAGCTGGCTGTAAACTTACAGCCCACCTCTCTTCTCTTTCTTCCTCTCTCTCCTCCATCTCAGCATACAGCCTATTAATAGTCTCTTATTATACTTGCTCTCTCATGGCGCTTCTGAAAAAGGATACCTGCAGGCTTATGTTCCTGGCGGTTCTTGTCGTCATGGCTACGCTTTTTCCATCCTGCCGTGCACAAGGTAATAATATTTGGAGTTGACTTAATTTGTGTGTACATACATACATATGCATGTACTAAGCTAACTGGATCTACTGCATCTGCATCTGCATAGACGACGATTACTGCCACGCGATCGTTCCGTGTGACGAGACGACGTGCGCCGAGTACTGCCAGAAGCAGGGGTTCAGCAACACTCAGACGTACTGCAAGCCAGGCCAGTATTACCCCATCTGCTGCTGCCGCCGGCGAAGCATCACCATGGACGCGCGCCGATTGCTGATATCCAAATGATTTCTTTTCTTTCTTTCCTTCTTTCTTTTTTTTCAGAAAGGATATCTCCAAATGATTTCGATCGACACTGATCCTAGCTCTTGCATCTACATATCTTCTGTAATAATGCATGCTGAACAACAAGTAGACTGGATATTATTGTCATCTATAAATTTTTAAATTGGTGACTCTTAATTTGCCTTTTCCTATATGTTACAGCTATGCAAAACGCATGCCTGGGACTATGGGGGTGAAGCTCAGCAAAGCTAAGCTCAACTTAAGCAGAGTTGTCATCCAAATTTTTTTAAATAAAAAAGTCACTTGCAAGCTCTCCAGAAACCAGATATATAGATGGTGGATGGGCCGGGTCCATTAAGAAACCATCCTGGTCAAAATCAGGCCAGTATGGCCCAGTGTAAATTCAGCATCTATGTGAAAAAGTTTGATAACTCGTCAAAGAAATGAAAAAAAATGATTTTCAAAACAAAAAAGAAAAGAAATGCATAGAGGATATCAACCAATAACTAACAATCAAAAGGTATACTTTGAGAACTAAGATACAACAGGGAAAAAAAAGAGCGCTATTCAAGACGATTTAATTTAAGGTTGCTCAGCTTTAACTACAATTTTGCAGGGATATATTTAATGAAAATCATTAATGTAGGCGTGAATAAAATGGCAAGAATGATCATCCAAGATTTGCTTGCGCCTGTGAACAAACACAACCAAAAGGACCATAGCAATATATAGCACCAAAACAAGAATCAATACATGAGCAATAGAACCAAAAGGACCATCGTCAACAGCATCAACATCAGACGCCCTAAACCTGCCGGTGTACCGCGCCACGAACTCCTCGTGCGTCAGGTCGGTGAATGGGCCCTCGCCGAGCACGTACGTGAGCTCCTCTAGATTTATGTATGCTGGGAAGTACACAACATGTTCGCAATGAATCAGTTGAGGATGGTGAGGGCCACCAAGATGTCGAATCTTTCTCAAATCACAAGTATTGCAGTTTTCTTTTGCCATTTCGGTAGCTCAGATATTTGCTTATGTTCACTCCGAAATTACCATATTATATTTGCTACTTACATATGTTGATTCTTATTGTTTGTTTTTTCCGGTGCCCACTGAAATGTAGGACATATTGTACTCCTAATGTATTATGCTTGAGACTAGAACAGTTTACTTATCAATCTCTTGCAAGTATTTCATCGTGTCATTAAAGATTTTTGGTTCTAACACAACATATATAGTTTATATTCTTTACAAAGAGATTTAATGTAACTATGCAGTTTTCCTCTATGCACATAACTGTAACACTATTTTCAGTTATGATACTTGGCCTGTGTCTGCGTCCTAGCTGCCCAGCCAGTTTGGCTTCCAGAGTAGTGGTCGCTGTGCAGCTAGCGCGGTGTAGCCTTGCGCTTCTGCGGCTAGTTGCATTTATAGCATGTAGTACGCTTGACATTTGAGAATTATGGACCTTAGATCATGAAATTAGGGTTGTGATGAAACACAAGTATGGCATAGAGTTATGCTATTGCATCCTGTGGAAGTTATTTTTCAAGGAGTAATGGGTTGCATGGTATTGATACTTTTTTTGTTTTCGAAATGGTATTGATACTTGTTAGGGAATAATGAATCTACTGGAATATTAGGACTAAAATTCACTGAGACAAAAGTCCTTTCTTTTCATGCTAGGCTTGAGGTTTGAAGTTTGGGGTGTGGCAAGTACCATGCAGCTGATATTTTGCATTCAACACGAAGAAAATGAGTGTTTTGGAACAATGGAAGAAGTTCACCAACTTGACCGAAGAAGGCCACTGTCGGCCTTTTACCTGGTGCCGACAGTGTCAGTGTTGTCGTGTCTGCGTTGATCGATGTACTAAAAAAATGTGCCTTGTCAGCTAGGAAGCTAAAAGTACTCATTTTAAGATGGAAATCTGGGATTCCATTAAACTTGGTGCACGGTCAAATCGTCAGCAGCTGGCACATGATCGGACCACACAGCGGCATGCATTATTACATGCCCTCGGGCAGGAAACAACCCTAACATGATCAGAAAGCAATGACGAGTCTTTTGATCTCCTTGAACGAGACCCCATATGGCGACAGTTCATAATAATTAAGCATGGCTCGTGAAGGCCTGTTTCAGAACCAAAAAATCAGTTAGTGATGATGACTAACGACATGTTTAATTGAATTTGATCCAACTACAAAAGTTTCTCAATAGTCCAAGATCAGCAGTTACCCTGCATTCCGGTCATGTTAAAAAATAGCAACGCATACTTAAGCTTTAAAAGTTATTAAGTGCTTGCCGTATAAGCCAAGGAAACCATCTCTAGATGTTTCATCAAGCAGCAAAATAATAATCTGCTTGCAGTCGTATATGCCAACTGGTAGCAGCCGACATACTATGAGTTGTGCTAAAAAAAATCTGAAGCTAGCACATAGGCCGGGACATGCCGACTAGCTACACCTAGAGATTTTTTGACTGGTAAAAAAAAGAAGATAGAAATTGAACACCAGTGAGCATCATGAAGTTTCTAGCAATACATATGCTAGCTATGTTTGGATAACTTCTGTACTAAGTTGGCTGTGATGCATCTGGAGATGCCTAGTGCATAGAAGTTGTGTCTTGTAGGAAGCTACGTAGGTGAATGGTTTGCCATGTGCTGCTGTATTTGAGTTGTACTAGGTTGCTTTGACTGCTACGTTGACTTGGTTTAGTCGGTTTGTCCAGTCCAATAAAAGGACCTGAAGACCTTTTATGTATATGTGTGTAGTAGCAGAATTGTGATACATATTCAAGCCATGAGCTTTGATGAGAGAAACTAGTTAGCTTCATATGTGTATGTGTGTATATGTGCTGAAAATTGAGTGCCTTACCACCTTGTGATTTCCAACAGGTCACTTTAGGACATGCTTTGGAACGCATGAGTTTTATAGGAATTTTGCAGCACACAATTCAATTCTCACAGGTGTTGAGAAAAATTTATGTGTTCTAAATGAGACTTAGGTTTGTTTGGAGCAAAGGAATTCACGAAAATTTTGCAATAATTTCACAGGAAACAGCTCTCGTCCGCTTCCAGCCCAAACCCCTGCTCCTCTCTATCTCGGCGTTCGCAGTTGTTGATGAGAAGGGACTTACCTCATCGCAAGGAGTTGACACCGAGAACAGTACTAATTAATTGGGGGTGAGGACCAGAGGTGTTTAAATACACAAACTTTGTGGTTTTAACTGAGTTTCAAAAAGATAAACTTTGCAATTTTAGCACACATTTTGCAGCTTTCAAAAAGAGTTTAAAACTAGTTTTATAAAGTTTCAGCGTGTTTTTAACAAATTTCAATGAGTTTTAAAACATGAGTTTCGAGTTTCGGATTGAATGTTAGTGTTTCAACGAGTTTCACATTCGAAACTTGACATTTCATGAAGTTTCAAAAAAGCAAGTTTCGAATTTCGAATCTAAAACTCTTTGTTTCAACTAGTTTCGCATATGAAATTTAAGGTTTCATGAAGTTTCAAAAAATGAGTTTCGAGTTTCGAAACTGAAATTCGATGTTTCAATGAGTTTTGCATCCAAAACTTAATGTTTTGTGAAGTTTCAAAAAATGAGATTTAAGTTTCAGATTTGAAACTCGGAGTTTCAATGTGTTTCACATCTGAAACTTGATGTTTCCATATATGAAACGTAGTATTTCAACGAGTTTCAGGTCTCAAACTTGATGTTTCAATGTATCAAAAGAGTTTCAAAGCAAGTTCCAAAAAATTTCTGGCTTATTTCACAAGAGGTTTTAAAAATTCTAACGAGTTTTATTACGAAAAACAAAATCTGGGCATACGTCGCCTAGCCGTCGCATGCGCGGGCGCCATTGTCGCACTCGCTCCTCGGCCGCACTGCCATCTGAGCAGCGGCGCCTCTCGCCTCGCCTTGTTGGAGCTTGAGGCAACGTGCCACGCCTCCCGTGAGCTCATATCTTCCGTCGAGTGGCACGATGCCTCATAAGAGCTCGCGTTGTCGATAGCCACACGCTCCCCTCTCTGTTGGTCACCGCTCCACGTTGGACCAAGTAGCACAAACGAGAGGAGAAGGTGGCCTCTTCAGGGCACTCGTCAAGAATTATTGCACAACGCGAATGCAATAATCCACACTCTCCTCAGGGCACTCGTCAAGAGCAACGTGACGATGATCGTGTGGGCACCATGGCTTGTTTTCATGGCTCATGTGATCGTCGTGTCTACTAGCTTCTCACCCTGCCATGCACATACGTAGGAAAATCCATTAATTTTTTTTGCTCTGCATTTTTTCGATGTTCTAGTTAATTAACCCATCAATCTTATTTAGGGGGTGTTTGGGACTGCTCCACTCCACGTTTTTCAGCTCCGCTCCACGTTTTTTAGCCAAACAGGTTCAGCTCCACGCACTCTGTTCGAGGAAAAAAAGGTGGAGTTGTGAGAGCACCTAAAGGGGTGCTCCACAAACTCCAGGTTTTTTGTGGAGCTGCTCCACGGTAGAGTTTGTGGAGCAGTCCCAAACACCCCCTTAATTCGTGTGTACTAATTGGGCTGAGGATGCTGCGATGCCATTTGTGTAGTTGCTCGAGGGACGAGCTTCGATGACCCAGACTGCTGGACCGACGGGTGCAAAGATTGGACGCAACCATGGCATGCGTTGGGATATGGCCTATTGCAACCATCACAGTGATCCTGTGCGCTACTACTGCAGACATTTTGCAATGACATCGAAATGATATCGGAGATGATGACGGCTTTCTTGCTTGAGCAATATGCCAATATATATAATGTTGAGGATTAAATTTTATGCATGTATTTGATAAAACTTACCCTTGCATCTAATGGTGAACAAGTATATGCATCAATCCGTTTGATACAGACTCAATAAACTTGTTTCTTATTATACAGAAGTTTAGAAAAAGTCTATATAACTTCTCAAACTTTGCTCAAATTCATCCAACTTAAACAACACCTTGATCCGGTTTTGGATGGTGGTTTTCCTACATGGCATGATGAGTGAATAGTTTTACCACGTTGGATGACACGCTTGTCAAATTTAAGTGAACGACAAGTAGAGCCTAAGAGTCTTCTCTTCCAAATTGAAATAAAGAGGAGGGAACTACAGGGGCAGTGGCCAAGGAAACTCGGCTGGGAGCTCGGTGGGGGAGAAACCCTTGTGGGTCCCACATGTCATTGATCTAACTTGGATAGCATGTCATCCTACATGTCAAAACCGCTTATTTATCACGCCACGTGGGCAATATCACTATGCAAAATCGGGTCAAGGTGTTTATTTAGAGGGAGTGTCTATTTGTCATTCGACTATTTTTTCCTTGTAAATTAGTCAGATTTTGAACCATGTAAAACTAGGAAATTTAATCAAACAAAATTTGACTGTGCTTATGAACATACAAAACAAGTAGTGATACTTGACCTAACAAATTAGTTAAGCCTATTAAGAAAAAGATTCAGAAAAGCAAACAAAACATCTTGGGAAATTTAATTTAAAAACCCAACTATCCTTCTAAATGAACAAAACCATTATGAATACTTAACCTAACAAATTAGGTAAGCCTATTAATAAAATATTTAGAGAATGTAACAAAATAACTAAGAAATTTAATCAAACAAACCTTGACTATGCTTTTGAGCATACAAAACCAGTAGTGATACTTGACCTAACAAATTAGTTAAGCCTATTAAGAAAAAGATTTAGAAAAGCAATTTATGCTGCCTCTTTAATTAACAAATAAACATCTTGGGAAAATTAAACAAACATAGCATTCAAACATAGCCCGACTACTATCATGCAGCAAGAATAACACAATCACACTCCAACCTCTTAGAATTCAAAAAAAAAGATCAGTCGTCATCACCTGGACTGCCGCAGTAAAATGCAGAACCATTTTCGAATTCAAACTAGCACGCACCAATCCCCCAGTTCAGTTGCACTTCTAAAAAAATTGGTTATCATGTAAGTAAATAAATAAAATTAAAAATTTGATGTTTAAAAATTGTATATATACATACACATCAAAATGGGTGCCTAACCAACAACAAAAAAATTGTATATATACATTCATATCCCGGAAGCCTCTATCAGATTGGACTGCACTAAATAGGTTCTAAAAACTGCTTGTGCATACCATGGTTACGGCGCTGTTCTTTTCAGCTTTCTAAAAACTATTTTTCGATTTTCCTACATTAACTAGCTTTTAAACAAAATATCTTTTTAAGATATGGTCTACTAGTTAATTATAGTACATACTTTACTGACTTTATTTATATCACCAAAAACCGCACGTAAACCACATGAGGACCTCTCGACCAGAAACAAGAACATCAGGAGGGATGCTGCTACAGTTTGGCCTGCATCACCACCTGTGTTTGGTAATGAGAAGAATACAAAAACATAAGTTGCAGGTGTTGTCTTAGCAGTTCTATGATTCCTGCCCAAGTTACCCCTGGTGTAGGTGTTACTGTGGGTAGTATAATGCTTGGGGATGTTTCACTTGCATCAATACACCAGGAGTGGGCAGCAGCAGCCAAGGAAGTGCACGATGCAGCAAACAGCCGATCAAGGCCTCTGCAGACCAAGAAATCAGGAAAGGATCAGCATGGTGTACTGCCTGTTGAGAATTTGCTTCCGAATGTTAGTGTCATGTGCGCACCAATTAAGCAGCCAAGCAAGAAAGGACAGCCCGAGGAAGGCAGAATGAATTTAGCTGCTCCCACCCAGTCATCTGGAAATCACATCATCGGTTGGGAGAATGTGGCGATAGCAGAAAGGACTGAAATGGAGAGGTATGCCCATCAGTGTTAAAACTTTTGGTGGCAGACGAAAGGAACGAAAGCAAATTTTTGATGAAATTTAGTCAAAATTTGATTAAAATTTGAACAAATTTTAAATAGAGGTAAATTTGGCCAAATTTTAGCCGAATTTAACACGTTTTGCTACCCAACGAAACGGACGAAATTTCAGACAAAAGACGAAATTTCGGACGAAATTTATTTCCCTGATGCCCATAACCCTGTATGCAAAGAGTCCCACCAGCAGAATCTGTGGCAAATATTACCGGCAGAGAACCACACAGCATCTTATGATAGTTGGGAAAAATCCAATTTGGGGACCAAGAGTCATGGTAAAGAAGCACTTGATAATTTCACCGCTACTAAAGCTGAGATTGCAACTGAGCTTGACAACTGGGTGGATAGGGAAACTAGCTGCGGTCAGGGGAGGCCTCATGCTTCTTGGAACCAGAGAGGCACAGATGGATCAGCTACAGTAGTGCCAAATCTTGCTGAACAGGCAGGCAACTCCCATGTGGCAAATGTTGTACAGGAGTCATCCGATCAGTGGCAGCAAGTAGAGATGCAGTTCGAGTCCAAGACCCCTGATGCTACTGAGAACCATCCAGAGCCAACTCAAACAGTTCCGTTGCCTGCCAATACTTGGGAGCCCTTGCCTGCCAATACTTGGCAGCCCTTGCTTGCCAATATTAGGGCCTGTTTGGAACAGAGGAATTTCACAGGAATTTTGCAGGAATTTTACAGGAAACAGTTCAATTCCCGCAGGAATCGGAAAAAATTCCCGCATTCCAAACAGGGCCTTAATATTTGGGAAAGGCATCGTGCAAGTGACAGTCAAAGGCGCTACCATGTTGAGGGTCAAAGAAATGTTGGAAGTAACTATGGCTACAAGGAGAGGGTAGGCAGGAGACGTGCGTTCCACGAGATTGCAGCTCTATCTAGGGCTCGCTGTATGCCCAAATACATCTCCCATCCCCAGAGCAATGCGCAAGACACTGGTGTTTCCGAATGGACGTGGGATTCTCACGAAGCATATCTGACATAGACAACTCCCAGGGCTTTGATAGTACTATTCTAGACAGTAGAGGTCGCAAACAGACAGAAAGTTGACAGAGATGGTGAAATGGATCTGCACAGTGGACAAGTCAAAGTAGACATGAGATTTGAAGATGAAAACTGTAGCACCAAAAAAAAAGAAAAAGAGAATATATCTGTAATCTCGCTCTCCCGTGTATCCCTCTCCTGTTATCTCTCTCTCTACTCAACTAATCTCTCCTATTTTTATCTCCCTCTCATGTCTGTAACTTCTCTCTCCCTCACGTCTCCAATCTCCCTCTCCCCGAGCGACGACGCGCCGCAGACAGCGGTGCGGCTGGGTCCGGCCGGCGTGGGCGGCGGCGCGGTTGCGCATGGCCGGCGCAGGTGGTGGCGTGGCTAGGCACAGCCAGCGTGGGCGTGCAGCGACGGCTTGGTGGCGGCGCATGGCGGGGAGCAGACGCGGTGGGCCCAAGACGGCTGCGCAGCTAGGCCTAGCCGGCGCGGGCGGCAGCACGGCAAGGCATGGCCAGTGCGGGTGGCGCGCTGGCGGCACAGCCCAAGTGGCGCCGCAGGACAGGAGGCGGCGCAGGCCTCTGGCACGCGGTAGGCGCAGGCCGGAGTTGGCGTGGGTGGCCGGGAAGTAGCAGTGCAGCAGCGGCGTGGCCGGTGGCCTGTGGCGGCTGGCGGCGAAAGGCGTGCTGGCCAACGACGGCAACGACAATTCGTGGCGCAGGTGGTTGGCCGTTGGTGGGCGTGTTGGTATAGCAAACCATCTCTGATAATGAATTAAAGAAGCTACTGAGACGAGAGTCAAATTCAAGGCAAATTTATTACAAAAGTCTTAAAAAAAGATTCCCAGATCTTAGTCTTCTGGGCCTCATATGCTTCTTCTTTGACTTTTGGAGTTGGAGGATCAGCCGCTGAGTTCTCGAATGATGTGAAGATTGTCCTTGCCCTCACCACTTCCTCCCTCTAGCCTGGGCAAATTATTAGCATGGCCCATAATCTCAAAGAGGATGCCATGATAAGCTTTTTCAGAATCGGCCGATTCTGCTTGATCGGCAAGGTTATCCATGTGTCTCTCCACTGCCGCAAGAGCTTCCTCTGCTTTGTGCACATTGCAGAGAAGAACGAGGCTGAGAGCGGTTTCCCTTTCCTGAGCGGCAACGAGACACCTCCGTCGACGGCAGATGATGAGGTCCAGTTGACTGATGGAAGCGAGTCGAGGAAGGAGAGCAGGGCGTGAGCGGAGGAGCTGCTCCAGACGTAAATTCCTGGGTGCATGTGAAAGGTTGCGGCCAAACAACTCATGATGGATAGATGAGAGGAAGGAGATCAAAAGAATATTAGATGTCAATATTGAGAAATCTGGTGAAGAATATGAGGGAGAGGATCTCATAGTGTAGAAGAGCTGGATTAGGGCGCGCTTATTTAAGGGTTATCACAGACGGTTCGTATACCAAACCGTCTCTGATATTAATATCACGAATGGTTCATATTCCAAACCGTCTCTGATATTACTTATCACAGACGTTTCGTATACCAAACTGTCTCTGATATGTGCATTATTAGAGACAGTTCGTATAACAAATCGTCTCTGATAATGACATGTCATCGATCCGTGGCATATACCCTAGGATTTCGATCTCACCCATCCATTCTCTCCACATCGAATGGCTAGCACCAGTTCTTCCCACTGCTCGGCCCTTATTAATAATTCCCCATCTACCTTCCCACCGGTAGTCACGCGTGAGTTCATCCACTAGCTACCTTCCTTCATCCTCCCCTTCGCTGTGAGCTAGCGCCTCCGTTGTGGCACCACGGTATGCTGGACAACACACTCTTGTCTAAGTGTGTCTTGTTCAGCGTCACCGTCGTGCCACGAAGGGTTCGTTAGCTTGTTATCCTGTAATAAAATGTGTTGTTTTGCTTGCCTCTGTATTTGCTTGTTCCTCGACGACGTCGACTACTGCCGTGAGCTAACGCCTCCGTTGTGGCACCACGGTAGGCCGGACAACACATTCTTGTCGTAAGTGTGTCTTGTTCAGCCTCACCGTCGTGCCACGAAGGGTTCGTTAGTTTGTTATCATGTAATAGAATGTGTTGTTGTGCTTGCCTCTGTATTTGCTTGTTCCTCGATGATGACGACTACTGCCGTGAGCTAGCACCTTCATTGTGGTACCATGGTAGGCTGGACAACACACTCTTGTCGTAAGTGTCTTAAGTGTGTCTTGTTCAGCCTCACCGTCGTGCCACGAAGGGTTCGTTAACTTGTTATCCTGTAATGGAATGTGTTGTTGTGCTTACCTAGATCTGTATTTGCTTGTTTTCAAAGAGCATGGGTAACATTATTTCTTATGCTGGCCAAAAAACAGAAAAAAATGTAAGGTATAAGATGAACTATCATAGACGGTTTGTGATATAAATCGTCTATGATAAACTATCACAGACGGTTCTATATATATCAACCGTCTGTGATACTACATTTTGCCTGTTGCCTCCAGGATCTTTCTCTGCTACTACATTTTGCTTCTCTGATCAAGCCAGCGATTCAGCGAAGATTGCCACTACAGATCAAACAAAAGGAGATAAACTAGTAAGCCTCGTTTGCAGTATTAGTATAGCATATGCTTCCAACCCTTTACGTTAACATTATCAAAGGACTTGTCATAAAGCGCCACAGAAGAAAGAATCAGCGGTGCGTGCAGAAAAAAAAAAGGTAGGCGAGGCCTATGCATCTTGTCTGCTTTTGTGCCAGCGAAGCTGGAAAGAACAAGAGATAATAAAACACAAACACACTTGTATTACTCGTTGTGTTTGGTTGGAGGAATGGGGTGGAATGGGTTGGGATGGTTTCTTTGACCAAGTCTATCTGTGTGTTTGGTTGGAGGGATGGAGTGGGATGGAATGATCCAAAGTGGGATGAGCCTGTGCAAATTTAGAGAATATTCTTCTTAGATGCTGGATCATGTGGTTCTACTTTTTTTGTGGAACTATCTCATCCCATCCCACCTCATCCCTCCAACCAAACACATCCTTAAGTACACCGTACGTGTTATGGTAGTACTCTAATATGTACCCATGCATTAGAAAGGACGCTTCTTACTTTGCGACAGTGTGCCATTTGTCTAGACGCATTCTCGCTGTATCGCATCAAGCTTAGCCTAAATATCCAAACGACTTGACACGTACGAGCTCGTCCTTGTGCAATACTAATATGCTTTATTTGCTAATTGATGAATCTGTTCTGTTCCGACGGTAATGACACCAAATTAATTCTTCCTCGAGAAAATTCCTCGTATGCCAAGTGTACAAAATCTCATTGAGGATGACATGGTGGGTTTGGACCCATGTGCCAATGAGAGGTTAAACAGCATACAAAGAATTGCAAAAACACTCAATAGAATATGTTTTCTCGTTGTAAGATGGTTAGATAAGTGGTTGACATCCATGGCACCAGTTCCAGTAGTTTTTGGTTTAAACTACCCAATTATGACTGAATCTTGGGTGGGCTTCGTAAGGTTTTGGTTTTGACTTTTTCATTTTTTATTATAATAACTAGTTTTTAAATCATCTGTCTTTTAAAAACAAGGTCTATAAGTATATTATAGTAGACACTGTATCGAGTTTAGTTATACATTTCTCGTGGATAATCAAAATTTAAAAACTATAAATTAAAAGCCACAGACATAACTTAAAAGAACAGGCCTCTTATTGTGTACTAGAATGTGTTGTTATACTTGCCTAGATCTGTATTTGCGATGCATGCATTTTTAGTCCAAGAATGGGGTATCCAGCGAAAGAAAATCGGCGGCGCGTCACCGTTCGCGCAGCGCTCCGGAGGCGAACCTTGGCCTTTCCCGTCTCGAGCGCGCCACTCGAAGCCTCGGCCGTGCGGCTGCTCCAGGTCTTGAGCGTATCTTTCTACTGTCCTTTTTCCCGTCCCGTCCAGCGGGCACAGCGTTTCCTCCCTCGGTCCAAGTCGTAGGCTTTTCCCCATTAGCACAAGCTTCCTGGTCAAACAACGCCACAGATAGAGATGGCAACGGGCACAAACCCGCTGGGTTTTGCTATCCCAAACCTGTGCCCATGAAAGTTGGACGTGCCCGCTAAAAAACCCATACCCGTGACGGGTGCAGATTTTTGCCCAGACCCATGCCCACTAGGTTAACGGGTACCCACGGGTCGCCCGTGGGTTCAGTAATGCGAGTTGCAACAATGGTTAATGGAGAGGAGGAAGAAGTTCACCGGCCATCTTCGTTGGAGCCGGAGGGCAGCGCCATGCCCAAGAGCCTCCTGCTGCGATGCGCATTGGCTGCGACGCGGGGGCGGTGGGCTGTCGCCGTGGGGGCGGCGGACTGAACTGGAAGACGAGGCGACGGCGAGGGCGTGCGGGAGGACGAGCGTGCGGCGAGAGTGGCGAGAGCAGGAGTGGGAGCCGCGGGACGGGAGGGCGAGCGTGGAGACTGCCGGAGACCGGGCGCAGAGCGCCAGAGGCGCCGCCGCTGCGGCAGCTGTTGAATCGGGGTGGGGACTGGGGAGGAGTGAGTAGTGACCGTGACCGAGTGCTAGCTAGGGTTAGCCGTATGGGTAATGGGGCATTGCCGCATTGGATTTGGGGGCTTGGGGCTAAATGGCTAATGGGCTGGGCTGGTTTGCTTAGGAGACTGAGAGCCTGGGTTTATAACTCCTATGGATCGGGTTTATATTACCCATGGGTTTACGGGTTTGGGTACTACAGGAACGAACCCGAACCCGGCAGACCCGATGGGTTGGGCTTTTTGCCCATTAAGAGACCCATGGGTTAGAAAATTGACTCAGACCCATGCCCTAATAGAGTAAAAACCCACCGGGTATTGGGTTTCGGGTACCCATTGCCATCTCTAGTCACAGAGGGAGGAGGAGGACAACGGACAGGGAGCGAGTTAATTGCCTGCAAAGGGAAAAGTCTTTCTTTATCGTGGCATAGGGACGACGACACGCAAGAAAGGCTGCAGGGGCTGTCCCGATTTTGTCCGAGCGTGGGACAGGAGAGGACTATTTGGTTGCGTCAGGATAGACACAGTAAGCGGGCACGCCACTCTTAACAGGAAAGAAAGCTGACGGGTTTACTCTTCGAGGGGATCGGCTCAGGCGCAGGCGCCTGCACATAGCTACGTGCATAGACCGTTAGATCGTGATATGTATCTAAAAGAAATCTAAAAATATTTTTAAAAATCTGTAAAATGTATTTTTGTAAGTACTAAAAAAAATATTTGTATTAAAAAGTATTTTTTAACTACTTAAAAAAATACGTTTTAATACAAAATATTTTTTAAGTACTTACAAAAAACTTTTTAAGTATCCAAAATTGAATCGTTCATTTGTTCCATTTTTGAAATTCTTATCCAAAATCAACCTATTTAAACTATTTTTAAAACAAGGATAAATTCACTGCAGAAAAATAGAAAATCATTTTTTTCAGGGGCTATGTGACATCTTAGGAGCATGTGAGAATTTTGTTCAGAATTTCTAAACCTCATTTAGTTTCTGTTTATAAATAGTAGTCTTTATTAGCATATAAATTAAAAATCTCAAAATTTTCTTTGAATAGCACCTTGAAATATTTTTTCTAGCTCACTGACATATTGAACAACACCTCTATGAATTTTCATAAATTTTAGAGGTTGTTTGCTATTTTAAATAAATCAGGTTTTTGGTCTTTTGATAGGGGCATTTTGGTTCTTTTTTCAAAAGATAATGGTCTTCCCTAACGGTCAACTAATGGCAGTGGCATATAGTGGAAATAATCTCAAAGTCAGTGGCATACAATAGTTAGGTCCTTCGTCAATGGCAATTTGTCGAAGCGACCACTCTCCAACTAATTGCTGGTCGTCGTATTCCGCACGGGTCCTATCATCGCGACCCCAACCGCACCCCCGCCCCCGGCCTCGGCAAGCCCTGCCGCCGCGGCCGGCGGGGGCGTTGTCTTCGGAGCCACCCTCAATGTCAAAGACGTAGCGGGCTCTCTGAGACTTCTGTTGGCCGCCCTTAGGCTTGTCGCCTGACGACTCCTTATGCTAGGCATCCTTGCGCTCGGGGACGTCCTTCGATGGCTCCTGCTTGCGCTTGCCCTTCGAGGAGCGTTCCTTCGACGAGTCTCCGTTCTTCGGCGTGCCCTCCGCCTGATTGGTGACGGAGTCGTCACCTTGGCGCCGTCGCGCGTCTTCTTCTGCTCTGCCGTACTCTTCCATCTTGTCAAAGAGCTTCACCACCGTCTTGATTGGCTTTCGCGCGTTGTATTCGCCCAGCGGCCTCGGGCGGAGGCCCTGTACCGCTGCATTGACGATGGTTGTCTCGTTGACATTCTTGACCTGGCAGCGGACCTTCGCGAAGCGCTTGAAGTACTCTCGGAGCTTCTCCGAGGGTTTTTGCTTGACAGCGAAGAGCTAATCCGCGTCGACGCACTCGACGTAGTTCCCCTAGAAGTTGTTGTAGAGGCGATCGTGGATCTGCTCCCATGCGTAGATGGAGTTTGGCTCTATGGTAAAAAACCAAGAGAGTGTCACTCTCTGTAACACAAGGGGGAGTCCCTTCGCTTTCGTGGTGTTGTCCCCGCCTGCAGCTTCAATGGCGGTCTCGTACACGCGCACGAACTCCCGAGGATCCGTGTCGCCTTTGTATGGCTCGATGGCGCTAGGGAACTTAAAGTCCTCCGGCCATGTCGACTGCTGCAGACCCACAGAGAGCGGGGACTTCGGGTCCACGCGTCGCAGCGGGACGCGACTGGACGTGGGAGCATCGAGGCTATTCGCCCATTCTGGCGTGAGCTTTGGCACGACCACTGTCGGGGTTTGCTGACTCTAAGCCTCTTGCATATCCCGCACAACTCCCCGGAGATCCGCTAACTCCCGCTGGAGCGTGCCGATGGCCGTCAGTAGGGCGCTCTGCACTGTTGCTGTAGCTGGGGCAATCGGCGCACCTGGTCGCATTGTCGGGACAGTGGCGACCACGGCCTGCGCTCCCGGGTTGCCCGATGCGCTGGCGCGATAGACTCCGGAGTCGATGACGAGGCCAGCGTTGTCACCGGAACCGCTCGCCGCTCCCGCACCGGGCGTAGGGACGGCGGCCGTGCCAACATGGGCGCCAGCGTTACCGCCCCCGACTACCCGGTCGGTGCTGCGGCCGGTGTTGACCGTCGCGCCAACAGTGGGGTCGCTCGTCGCACGCGGGGCGTGGTCGACCGTTACGCTGGATCTTCTCAGCTTCTTACATAAACTGCTTTCCCAAATGTCGTTCAAGCACCGTGATTTTGATACAAGGTATTTTTCGGTATTTTTGGTTAACTTACCAAAATATCCTTTTTTTGTCTGGTCTTCATCTTCTATTATAAGTAATCGTTATGCTTGCATGTGTAGGTGCACCACCGGTTTGCCACACGTTGGCAAATCTCTCATGTTCTGGTTCCACCGAACCACGTCTCACTTGAACCAACAAGCTACATGGTGCAACATGTCGCTCGAACTTCTTTTTAATATTTCTTACCTTTCTTGTGCCATTTTTGAGCTCATCCATTTCACCTGGTATTCTTGATTGTTCTGAACCTCGGCTTTTCCGTGAGTGTAGCCCCGATCATCGTTGACTGACTCCAAGCGACCTTATACATCCAAAGACTAAGAAATCTTTTTCGGGTACAAATTTTTCATAATTTGACCCACGTTAACCGTAACATGTATCATGCAACACAGATGGACTGACTTAGGTTAAACCAAATTATCCTATGACTTAAATTTTTCTAAATCATCTATTTATGCAAGATGTTCAGAAAAATCTGTAAATTACAAATTTACACTACTCTAAAATAACAATAGTTTATCATAATAAAACTCTAAACCTTCTATTGTACTTCGTACAGTTCAACCACAATGAAAAGAAACATTGCAGTTCTCCATTTTGGTACACAACATTCATAGCAAAGTGGTAATCACTTATTTTATGGCTCAGATGTAAATTGCGCGATGAGCTTCATGAATGCTCCTCTTCAGTTGCTGTATTATGAGTACCTTTTGCCTCCTGGAACCACTTAAGCAAAGAAAATTTATCTTTTAAAAAGGCAAAGTAAACAAAAATCAATAAGAAGAAAGCGCAATAGCGTTCACTGAGGGGTAACCGGGTAAGGACAGTTGTCCTATGGCTGCTTTTGCCAAGGCTTTCGTGAAAGCGGTCCTGATGAAGGAGACATTTGGGAAGATTGGACAGAATATTTAAGTTTAATTAGATATGCTCAGATGATTATTTATTAATAGACGTGCGCCTCGTTAAGGAATGTTTCCTCAAGAAGATCAGGCTACCTCTCAATCTCATAGCTATTTCGATAACCTGTAACGATGGAACATGATACACTGCGCTTACTTAACGATAAGAGAGATATGGATAGATCGACTAAGTATTGGAATTTTCCTCGGAACCTTTGCTCTGACGCTGATCCGTCCGCGCAGAACTACGCCTCTGCCTTCTGTTGACTCCACGCTAGAGCAGCGTCTCTGTCTTTACGTGATGCTCATGCTGCCGCATGCGCCCGAGCATGAAGCTAGCTGCGTGATGTACCCGCCTGGTGCCTTGCGGGAGAGAAACAATGCACGAACAAGGAGCCGGCCGAGACAAGACAAAAACACATATAGCACACGTGATTATTTTCTCTGGATTCTGGAGCACCTGCTCCCTCTTCTCTTATGTCTCGATCACACTGATCAACTTCTGCTCTGTCTCCGGTACTCGCGCTCTCGTGGCATGTGGTGTGCATACGTTCTGATCTGATGTTTGTGTGCTTTTTTTGTTGTAGTCAAAGAAAAAAGTTTCCACAGACATGTACACCGGGCGCCGGGGAAAATCCTAACGTCCGGCCGGGCTCCTATAAATACCCATGCATGCAGCTGAGAGCAGCCGGGCTTACACACGCTCGGATCAGCAAAGTTAACCAGCTCTTAGTTTCTTTATTTACCAACATGATGAAATGCGTCCTACCGCTAGCCATGCCACAGCTGGTGCTGTGGTTTCTCCTCACTCCCGCCGCACTAGTACTTTCCCAGCCGGTGCCGACTCCACCGCCGGACTGCCCTATCATGTGCGGCAACGTAAACATTCCCTACCCATTTGGCATCGGTGAAAACTGTGCCTGGCTGGGTTTGGATTACTTCACCGTCACTTGCAACAATAGATTAAATCCTCCAAGGCCATACTTAGGCAACATCGAGATCATCAACATTACATTGGAGGCTGGGGAGATGCGCGTCGTCTCTCCCGTGTCGCAGATCTGCTACAACTCGTCCAACACCATCAAATCAAATGAAACCGCCAGCTGGCAACTCAACTTCTTCGGCTCGCCGTACTTGATCTCGCCGAAGAGGAATGAGTTCACGGCCATCGGGTGCGACACCCTGGCGTACCTCGAGGGCAGGGACGACCGGAGCTACTCAGCCGGCTGCATCACGACGTGCGTGAGCTTGGATGGCGCCGCCGCCGACGGTGACCCGTGCGCGGGGCTCGGTTGCTGCCAGATGTCGTACATCCCGAGCAACCTTAGCACCATAACGATCAACTGGGGTAACAACAACAGCAAGGGCGCCATCGCTAACAACCGTGCGTGGGAATACAGCCCCTGCAGCTACGCTTTCGTGGCTGAAAAAGACTGGTACGTACCTACAACTGAAGCGCGCGCCGTTATGCTAGTGTCTCAAGTTGCAAGTGCTATATCTACATACATACACTGTCATAAAGAGGGAGTTCGATCCGTCGTGCCTCCTTTTGACTCCCATCTGAAAAGTATGTGTGTGTGTATATAATAGTATTATTATAAATAGATGATTTTTTGCGATTAAATAAATAGGTGAATTCCCGTAAAAAAATAAATAGATTAATTTTGTATCTAATTTGACCATCGATAATCTTGTGCTTTGTGTGTGTGAGTTTGCACCATGACATGTAAAGAAGTTAATTATCAAGTTTTTTTCTATGAGAGCGAGTAACAGTTAACTTATTTATAATTTAGGTACAATTTTAGCCGGAAAGATCTCAATGGTAGAGGGGTTGGCGAGAGACGTATTCCGCTGGTGCTCGACTGGGCCATCAGGAGCAACGGGACATGCCCACCCCCGCCAGCAATAGCTCCCACCTGTGTCAGCGCCCACAGCAATTGCATCAATGCCACACACGGACAGGGGTACCTTTGCAGTTGCTCCAAGGGATACTCCGGCAATCCCTATGTCACCGGCGGATGCACAAGTCAGTTCATTTGTCCGCAAGCACTACCTGTCTTTGAACTTATCCCATCCACTACCGAACAGTTGTTGTTTTGGAATTCATGTTGTTAAACATATTTTTTGAATATTCAATATACAGATATTAACGAGTGCGAGCTCTGGAAATCAGATCCTAGGTACGAAAATCAATCTCTCTGTCAAAGTGGTAGCACATGCCATGACAGGGACGGTGATTACGAGTGCAAATGCAATTTTTGGCGACGAAGGGACGGTAAAAGCGACAAGGTATGCCAGCCCATATTTCCTACGTCTGCAATTGCAATAGCAGGTGAGCATTCTTACTATCCTACTTCCTCTATTACAAACTTTGATCATTAATATACACAAAACTACTTATATTTATCACATAAATATAATATTAATATATCTATCATCAGAAGTGCTTTCATATCATTGGTTTTTTATTTTTACTGACATATAATCGCAAAAAAGGTACTTGTCAAACATAATGTATATATTAGAGACTATGTCAATATCCAAAACGACTAATAAAAAATAATGAAAGAGTACCTTCTACTTGCACTAAATTATTTATGTACATGAATACATGCTTGCATGCATATTGGCAAGGAAATGCCATGGTTAATTAATATCGATCCACGCTATCTGTGTTTGCAGCGATAGTTTGTGTCGTCGTTCTTTTGGGACTCCTATTGTGGTTCATTCACAGGGAGCATAAGAGACGACAGCTAAGAGGGTTTTTTGACAGAAACGGTGGCCAAATACTGAAGAGCATGAACATCAACATCTTCACGAAAGAGCAGCTGGACAAGATCACACAAAGCTACAAAACCAACATTGGAAATGGTGCCTTCGGCATGGTCCACATGGGAACTATCGACGACAACCGAAAGGTCGCAGTCAAACG
Source organism: Dendrocalamus latiflorus (assembly GCA_017311315.1). NCBI lineage: Eukaryota > Viridiplantae > Streptophyta > Magnoliopsida > Poales > Poaceae > Dendrocalamus > Dendrocalamus latiflorus. The sequence continues at coordinate 4,001,425 of CM029642.1, read as the reverse complement.
CTCCATTGTAGAAGGCGAGACGCGCCGGCAAGATGAATTCGTGAACGAGCTCACCATCCAATTTCGGATCAACCACATGAACCTGGTCCGTCTCATCGGATGTTGCTTGGAGACAAAAGTTCCCATGTTGGTCTTCGAGTTCATCGCCAATGGAAGCCTCTACCATGTGCTTCATGGAGACGAAAAGCGTACTCTGTCGTTGCTGATACGCTTGGACATTGCCATTGGCTCTGCGGAAGCGCTCGCCTACATGCACTCACATGCTGGCTACAACATTGTTCATGGGGATGTCAAGTCCGGCAACATTCTCCTTGATGACAACTTCATGCCAAAGGTCTCGGACTTTGGGTCATCTAAGCTCGTGTCAGTAACCAGGTATGCCAACTGGTCTGTGATGGGGGATATGAATTACATAGACCCCGTGTACATCAAGACAGGGCATTTCACGGAGAAGAGCGATGTCTATAGCTTCGGAGTTGTGCTCTTGGAGCTCATAACCCGGAAGAAGGCCAAGTACGAAGGGAGCAACAGCCTTCCAATAAACTTTGTCAAGTCTTACAATGATGAGGGTACAAGAAGGGAGATGTATGATAAAGAGATCTCATGTGCTGCTCAGCCTTACTACATGGAGTGCCTTGACAAAATCGGTGGCATCGCGGTCCAGTGTCTCAAAGGAGAAGTGGACGAGAGACCGACCATGACACAAGTGGTGGAAGAACTTAAGCTGGTGAAATTAAGAGCCTGTGAGGCTGAAATTGTGGCCAAGAACGCGTAGATGAAATTAATGTGCAAAGCATGGTCAGTTAGTATCCTTTGATTTGCCATCCCAGGGTACTTCATTATAAGCTATGGCTTTCTTCTAGTTAGATTGTATTAGTTATGCTTGTAATGTACTATTTAATTTCCTTCGCTGTGAGATTGTATTAGTTATGCTTGTAATGTACTATTTAATTTCCTTCGCTGTGAGATTTATCAATCTGCTTGCAATATCAGGCATATAATGCCACTTTATGTTGGAGATAGTTTGCTAGACTTCTATTTCCTCAAATATGCCCACTATATCATATGGCCCCAATTGTATCGAGAGAGTTTTATAAGATTTACACTTGGAAGTAATATTATTGCGATAAAATTCTTGTGAGATTCCTTGAGAAGAACAAAACCATGAGAGGTTTGTGTGAAATTCCTGAATTGCAACATATGCACATGTCGGCTAGAATGTGCTAAGGTGACAGTGTAGCTAGCCGGTAGCGATCATCATTCGCAGCGCGGTTTTTTTAATATCGGGCGGTACCAACAGCTAGAAGCCACCTCAAAGCTCTCTCTCATGGCGGAGCAGCCACCGTCGTCCTCGCGGTCGTGGCACAGGCTTTGTCTAGGTATAGCTGACGCTGCCGTAGGCTGTGGTGATCCGGGAGGAGATGATGGAATAGTCCATGCTTGCCCCTGTGGTGATCCGTAGGCTCATGCGCTCAGCTCCTCGTCGCCTCCAAGTATTCATCCCTCCTCCAACTCTCATATACATAATCTCAGGTTGTTCGCTCTCTCGTTAGTTAGCGTCTCCGGTTTATTTGTATGTGTGGGTGAGTGATGAGCGGCATCTGCGCCTGCGCACCAACTGTTCGTGTTTTGCCTACGAGGAGCCCCTGTGATGGTGGCCTTGCGGGGGTGTTCTTTGTCATTTGCCCAAACAAACGCAAACTTGGGCAAATTGATCTATTTCTAGTTCTTGGTCCATGGGTATAACAAACTACAACTGTTTATTCCTTCCTTGCACAAATTCACCCAAACAATTCATGACTTTTTTTTGGCTACAAGAGAAACCCGACATTGAAGGGAGTTCTGTATAAAAAAACACAAATGTTTTCTCATTTCAGGTGAGATCTTTTTCGAGGATGCACGCAAAGCAGGACCACAATGTTGTCTTCTTATAGTGAAGTACCGAAAACTTTTGGAACTCCACACCTAAACAAGCCATAATGATAGCGCGCTGCTACAAATCGGACGTCCGTTTCCGGACGCTCGGCTGCAATACTTTTTTGCTATGTTTGTAATATTTTTTACTCATATTTGTAATATTTTTCGTTTATATTTTTCTTGCAACATTTTTTATTTTGTGTACATAACATCGATTTTTGTATCATATATTTTTGTTACATATGTTCAATAAAATTATTACACATGTTATCCAAGAATGTTGCATCGGAGTGTACGATGCGAATACTCATATCGTTCTTTCTTTTTATTTTTGTTACATACATGGCTGATAAATATTGCATACATAGATGACAAATGTTTCGGATGAAAATACTTATATTGTTCTTTATTTTTTATGTTACAAATATAGATAAAAAATATTATAAATACGGCAAACAATGTTGCAGCCGAGTGTCCGAGGAAATGCTAGTAGTCAGACCGATTCCTAGCATTCCCCATAATGATATGGCTAGCCACTCACCAACAGATGAAAAGTGTAAGGCCGCCTCAAAGGTACTGTACTGAAAATAACTTTAAAATGAGAAAATGCCTGCCTGCCACAACTTTAACCATTACCATATAAACCTCCGTTCTTTTTTTTTGTTGCTTTGGACTTCAACGCACGCTCCGATATACACAATTTGATCACTACTTTTTATAATTATGTGTTAGTAAAAATTAATAAAATATAATGATATAGAAGTCTTTTGGTGATAAATCTATTAATATCATTTTTATATGATAAATATAAATAGTTCTGTGTATATTAGTGGTCGAAGTTACAAATATTTGGCTGCAAGCATTCTAAAATAGCATCTATTTGAGAACCGATGGAATACACAGAAAAAGGGTACGAATCTCCCACTATATCTTTCACCATCATACAACTTTGATTCTCATAGTATACAGTTCATGCTACAATCTTTAAGTTGATTTCATTATCAAACGTGGAACTTATTTCTTGTTCGTTCATTATTACAGTATTGTATTATTGGGTTCTGCATTGATACACAAAAAAATTGACCAACAGTCAAAGGTCTTCAATGTGAAAGCACACGTTGGAAGTTGGCACGTATCAGCAAACCAATGTCCGATTGATTGATCAGAAGTAGTGGGAAAAGAAAACAACTTGCATGCATAACGGAGAGCTAAAAGCTGTCATTCCCGCCGTAAGCAATGCTCTGCACTGATCCGCTGCACTGCTGGCTTTCAAAGGCCAGCTCTCCGATCCTCTTGGCATCCTCAGCGGCAACTGGACCACCGGCACATCTTTCTGCGACTGGGTCGGCGTCTCGTGCGGCCGGCACAGGCAGCGCGTCACTGCCGTGGAGCTGCGGGACGTTCCCCTCCATGGATTGCTCGCTCCTCACCTCGGTAACCTCTCTTTCCTCTCCGTCCTCAACCTCACCAACGCAAACCTGACGGGCTCAATCCCAGATGATTTAGGAAGACTGAATCTCCTCAAATTCCTAGATCTTGGCCACAATGGCCTTTCAGGTAGCATCCCAGCCACCATAGGAAACCTCTCGAGGCTTCAAGTTCTTGAACTAGAGTGGAACCACCTATCTGGTCCAATCCCAATAGAGCTGCAGAATCTGCACAACCTTGGCTACATAAATCTCCAGTCGAATTACCTCACTGGCTTGATACCAAACAATCTATTCAACGACACACCTTTGTTAACTTATCTGAACATTGGCAACAACAGTCTGTCAGGACCGATACCATATTGTATTGGCTCCTTGGTCCTTGCCAACGCTCAAGTTCCTTAACCTGCAAGTCAACCATCTCACCGGCCCAGTTCCTCCAGCCATCTTCAACATGTCTACACTGCAAGTTATCAAGCTCACCACCAACTACAACTTAACTGGCCCTATCCCTGGCAACGAAAGTTTCCATCTCCCAGTGCTACAATGGATCGCCATCGGACAGAACAGTATCACTGGTCAGATTCCACTGGGGCTCGCAGCTTGTCGGTACCTCAGAATTCTTTCCCTGGCGAGTAATTTATTTGAGGGTGTTGTGCCAACATGGCTGGGCAAGATGAAGCTTCTCACTTTCCTTTCCTTGGGTGATAATCACCTTGTCGGTCCAATCCCTTCTGCACTTAGCAACCTCACATGGCTAGGTCACCTAGACCTGTCAATCTGCAAGCTAACAGGAGCTATTCTGGCAGAATTGGGACAAATGAGCCAACTCTCAAGATTGCATCTCTCAGATAATCAACTAAACGGATCCGTTCCTTCTTCTATCGGTAACCTGTCTGAATTAGCATTCCTAGCATTGGACACAATCCTATTGTCTGGATCAGTACCAGCAACGGTTGGTAACATGAACTCTCTCTTGATTCTTGATATTTCAGCAAACCGCCTACAGGGGGATCTCAGCTTCCTGTCCATTCTTTCTAACTGTAGACAACTCATGTACCTTGACTTCTCGATGAATTATTTCGAATTTTTTGTACGGATAATCTATTTTTTATTCGAAATTACATAAATATACCCGCGGGAAATTTTTTTGCAAAAATAGGCTCCAGTCGCCTAATGGTTGGGCGACTGGAGACTTTCGCCCAACCAGACCGCGACAGCTGGAGAGTCTACGAACGGTTGGGCGATTAATTGCAATCGCCCAACCGTTGGGCGCCTTCAATGTAGTCGCCGAACCGTTCAGCGACTGTGATTCAGTCGCCCAACGGTTGGGCGACTGAAGGTGGATATAAGGCGACGACGCAGCGCCGGACTGTTCTTCCGTTCGGCCAGCGCAGAGAAGAGAGGGGAAAGAGGGAGAGGGAGAGGAGAAGAGAAGGGGGAGAAGAGAAGGGGGAGGAGAAGGAGTGCGCGTTTTTCAGGTAAGTTTTTGTGTTATATTTTTTGTTAGTGTAGAAAAAATAGTTTAGAAAATATAGTCTAGAAAATTAGTTTAGAAAATATAGTCTAGAAAATTAGTTTAGAAAATATAGTCTAGAAAATTAGTTTACAAAATGTAGTATAGAAAATTAGTTTAGAAATATAGTTTAGAAAATTAGTTTAGAAAATGTAGTCTAGAAAATTAGTTTAGAAATATAGTTTAGAAAATGTAGTTTAGAAATTTAGTTTACAAATTTAATTTTCAAATTTTGTTTAGTAAAGATAGTTTAGAAATTTAGTTTACAAAATGTGTAAACTAAATTTTGTATACCATTTATAATGCATCCCTGGGTCGAGCAGTGGGAGGGTGCGCTCGACGACCGCGTGGAGGAGGACCGCCCGTACGACAGCACGGAGTACGCGGAGTACCTTCGCTGGTACCAGCCACAAACCCGTACCAGGCTCGTATATGTGGTAGACCCGTCTGCCACACACGTCGCCGCTCCGACGGACACGTACCCCGCGCACTTCGCGCGCGACGCTCACCTCGCGGTACGTTAAATGTCATTTCAAAGATTCCCGAATGGTAATGTCGTTTCGATAATCGACCATTTCATTTCATGTCTTTGTGTTCAGGCTGACGTCGGTTCTGTCCTATGTGCCGACTCCGGCACAGTACTTGAGAGGCTCAGCAGTGGTGGGCAGCTGACCCATGACGAGGGCGTCAGCTTTGCGCGTCGGATGCACGATGGGTGTAGACGTATTGTTAGCCTACTGTCCTGCACGAGGCTACCGGCGGTCTCCACGCCCACCGCTCGTCCACCAGTGCCACCCCGACCAGCGTGGCACTACTCTGGTGCACCGACATGGACACGTCCTCTACCGCATCACCCGGAGCAGCCAGGGGGTTCAGCCTGGGCAGGGCCTCCTACACCGGCCTCCTACGCACACCCCTGTCTTTCCCACCTCGATGGCGCCAGCTACGGGTACGCAGAGGTTCTTATATCGTGTTTATCCGAAGACGACATGCAACGAACTAACGTTATTAATATTGCAGGTACTTACCAGCAGCACGGCGTCTCCCCAGGCCCGGACGAAGTGGACCAGTTTTTCGCGTCTACACCGGAGTGGCCTGGACACTTCTCCGACGTAGCACCGGAGGTTATCTCTGGCAGTGCCCTCCCCGGTGCACCAGAGAGCACACAGCCAGAGGTGCAGCTGACTCCACCAGCGCGGGGGCGGGATAGACACCCTCCTCCTCGTTTTACTTTTTCGGATCGTCCTAACCCGTTGCACCGGAGGAGGGCCAAGCGAGGCCGTATGGGAGGACGCGGGCGCGGTGACGGGGCACACCAGGGTGACCAGTGAGGCGTGTTGCAGATGCTATATATGTTATGCATGTAATGAAAAAACATGCGGCATGTTACTCTCAGTTATATTATGAAGTTTATTTAAATTTACATAGTCTATCATCTCTCTCCCCACATATAAACTATCTCACTTAACAGTGTATGTATCGATCGTTTTCTACTCAATCTTTCATAAAAAAAAATTTAAAAACTTTTTACATACCTACAATATACAATGAACATAAACTTTTATTACAACTTCACCGTATTTTTTACCGGTTCAACGTTACAAAATTCACAAAATTTAAAACAATCACGGGGGCTACATGCAATCGCCTAACGGGATGGCGACTGCATGCTAGTCGCTTAACGGGATAGCGACTACCGTTAAGTCGCCGAACGGTAGAGCGACTTAATGTAGTCGCTCTACCGTGCAGCGAGATAAATTGTGTCGCGGTCTGGTTGGGCGAAAGTCTCCAGTCGCCCAACCATTAGGCGACTGGAGCCTATTTTTGCAAAAAATTTTCCCGCGGGTATATTTATGTAATTTCGAATAAAAAATGGATTATCCGTACAAAAAATTTGAATTATTTCACTGGGAGCCTCCCTGGCTATGTTGGGAATCTGTCAAGTCAGCTGCAAACTTTCGCTGCACGTGGTAACATGTTATCTGGTGAATTTCCAGCTATGTTATCGAATTTAACTGGTCTCAGTTGGCTAGATATTTCAGTAAACCAAGTGCATAGTGTTGTAAGGTCTTACGACCTCCCAGGACCTTTCACGACCGGTTAGGGTCGTTTACGACCAGATAGAATTGAGTACGACCGGTCCTGGATGCTTACGACCAGTTCCGATCGCTTCAATCTCCTCCGATCGCCTTTTCAACGTGGTCGTAAATTTACTGTAGCAATTTACGACCGCTCCGCGATATCGCTGCCGCTGCCTTCCTTCAGCCGCTCGAGATACCGTGATCGAAGCCTTCTACGATCACGCAGTGATGCTGGCGATCACTGTTCACCGTAGTCGAACACCCTTTCGACTACGTTCACTTCCTTCAACGTGATCGGAGTCGCTTCCGATCACGTACTAACCTTCTCGGCGTAGTCGTAGCTCGTTACGACTACCTTCGACTCCCTTACGACCACCTTCACCGTGGTCGTAGCCTTCCCTGCCTTTACGACCACGCCTGCTGGAACTTTGCCATGGTCGTAACTCCTCCCGATCACGCTTGCGGTGATCGTGAGTCCTTCCGACCACGTCTTGCGCAATCACACGACAAAACAATGCTTTGTGTGTTTCCCTCTTTTTGGTATTTTCTCAATGGCTTGGTACATCGAATACATGGCTCTAGGCCTCCTTTTATACCCGGCTGTCCTACTTCAACACGGGTTCTCAACACCTACTCCGACTCCGAGTCTTATACGACTTCGACTCGGTTTCCAATTACGACTTTGAATTGCGGCTGCAATTCGACTCCGATTACACCCAAATTTTGCACATGACTCTAAAACAAGATTATTTACAACATTCTCTCCCTAATCTTGTTTTTCCGACTTCGATCATGCCAATCTTCTTCTTCATCTCTCAAAACTTTATCCGCCCCAGCGACTTTGTCAATATGTCTGCTTTCTGTTCTTCGGTTCTGATATAGTTGATATCGATCTTCCCCTCTTCGACACAATCTCTGATATAATGATATCTTGTGTCTATGTGTTTGCTTCTATCATGTAGAACCGGATTCTTGCTCAGCGATATTGCAGATTTGTTATCAACCCTGAGCGTCACCTTCTGAATTTCTTCATCTGACAATTCACTCAACAGTCGAGCGAGCCAGACTCCCTGGCAAGATGCTGCGCTCGCTGCGATGTACTCGGCTTCACATGAAGATAATGCAACCACCTTTTGCTTTTGAGATTGCCAGCTGATCGGACTCTCCCCAAGCACAAACATTATGCCTGTTGTGCTCTTTCGATCGTCGACATCTCCCGCCATGTCGCTATCACTGTAGCCCGTCAGCTGCAACGACTTTCCACCTCCTCTCTTGTACTGAATCCCGAGATTCAAAGTACCTTTGATGTATCTCAGGATGTGCTTCACGGCATTCATATGCTCCTGAGTCGGTTTCTCCATGAAACGACTTACGTATCCGACCGCAAACGAGATGTCTGGTCGGGTGTGCACCAGATACCGTAGACTTCCGACCATGCTCCTATAAGTCGTGGCATCAACTGGTGATCCTGGGCCTGTCTTGCTCAACTTTAGATGATTCTCCATTGGGGTTTGACATGGATTGCACTCTTCCATACCCGACTTCTCCAGAATCTTTCGAGCATATCCCGACTGACAAAGTTTTATGCCGTTGTCGGTTTGATTTACTTCAATGCCGAGGTAGTAGCACAGAAGTCCCAAATCGGTCATTTTGAACAGCCTCTTCATCTCTTCTTTAAACCTCATAATCTCCTTTGAACTCGATCCAGTAATGATCAAGTCGTCCACGTAAACGCCCACGATCAGTCTGTTCTTCGCATCTCCCCTCGTGTACACAGCATGTTCAGAGTTGCTTCTTCTGAACCCGAGTGCCGTTAGACTTTTGTCAAGCTTCAAATTCCATGCTCGTGGTGCTTGCTTAAGTCCGTAGAGAGCTTTGTTCAGCTTCAAGACTTTCTCAGCTTGCTCCTTGGATTGAAAACCCGGTGGTTGAGAGACATAAACTTCCTCCTTAATGTCTCCGTTCAAGAACGCCGTTTTCACATCCATGTGGTGAATCTCCCATCCACCGTTTGCTGCTAGTGCAAGAAGTAGTCGTATAGTCTCCATACGAGCTACTGGGGCAAAGACTTCTTCGTAGTCGATGCCTTGTTTTTGAACATACCCTTTCGCCACAAGTCGTGCTTTGTGTTTTACGACTTTTCCCTTGGAATCCTTCTTTACCTTGAAGATCCACTTTAAACCGATTGCTCGATGACCCTTTGGCAAATCGGTGAGTTCCCATGTGTCATTCTCTTCAATCGACTTCAGCTCTTCCTGCATAGCTGCTCTCCAGTATGCATCTCCCTTTGCTTCTTCATAGCTTCCAGGTTCTTCTGCAGTCGTGTAAAGCAGTAGCTCTTCAGACTGCACTGGTTCAGTTTGTGCATAAATCTCACTTATGCTTCTCATCTTCGGTATTCTATCGCTCGAATCTTCTTCATCAGACTCTTCTTCATTTTGTGAGACTTCCTGATCATCAGCACCGGTCGAATTTTGGCTTTGAGATGTGGTCGTAGCTTCTTCCGTATTGTCAGCATCGACTGTTTCGACCTCGAAGGTTACCCACTTCGACATGTCTTTTTCAATGTCCTCGTGTTCTTCCCACTCCCAATGTTTGTTCTCTTCGAAGACCACGTCCCTGCTCACATGAATCTTCTTTTCGACCGGATCATAGCACCTGTACGCCTTGGTGCCTGGTTCCGAGCCAAGATAAATCATCCGTCGGCTCCGGTCGTCTAGCTTCTTGAGATAAGTGGATGGCTTCACATGGGCTAAGCATCCGAAGACCCTTAGATGCTCGACATTGGGTTTTCTTCCCGACCACTGTTCATATGGAGTGACTCCATCCAGTGATCGCGTGGTCGCACGATTTAGCAGATAGACGGCATGTCTTACTGCTTCTGCCCAAAACCTCCCGGGCAGGAATCGGCTCTTCAGCAGACTTCGTGCCGTTTCGACCACGGTCCGGTTTCTTCTTTCTACGACTCCATTTTGTTGAGGTGAATACGGAGCCGTGAAGAGTCTTGCAATACCCTTCTCTTCACAAATCGAGTCGAACTCTTTCGCGAGGAATTCTCCTCCTCGATCTGACCTAACCGACTTCACCTTTTTGTCGACTTCGTTTTCGACAAGAGTTATGGACTTCTGAAAGTTCGTCTTTGCCTCATCTTTGCTCTTCTGCATGTACACCCACATGGCTCTTGAATAGTCATCCACGATCAACATGAATTATTGATTCCCAGCATCTGTACGAGGTGTGATTGGTCCGCACAGATCCACGTGAACCAATTCGAGTGGTTGCGAAGCTCTAAGACTCGTCTGCTGTGGAAAACCGCTACGAGTTTGTTTCGCCACCAGATAGCCTTCGCAGACTTGCTCCGGGTGGTCGATTGTCGGTAATCCGACCACCATCTCTTTTCTAGCCATCGTGTTGAGACTCTGGAAATTCAGATGTCCGAATCTTGCGTGCCATAGCCAGGCCGCATCACCGGTTGTAGTCTTCATACACTTTGGCTTGCATGCTTCAATTTGAATTTTGTACAGACGGTTTACCGTTCTCTGTACTCTCATCAGTAGTCGCTCAGTGTGGTCGTACATCTTCAGATAGGTGTCTTTGAGTTCAATCTGACAACCTTCTTCAGTCAATTGTCCAAGGCTTATAATGTTGCTTCGTAGACTTGGAATGTAGTATACATTCGACAATCTCCTCTGGCTTCCATCCTTGCACTGCATCAGGATCGTGCCTCTCCCTTTTATCTGAATGGTCGAGCCGTCTCCGAACTGTACTCTTCCAAGCACATTCTTATTTAATTCGTAAAACATCGAGTACGTACCCGTCATGTGGTTGCTAGCTCCGTTGTCGAGATACCAGTCTGCCGTCCGCTCTTGAGTCTGCTCTCCTTTCTCCAACAGACTCGGAAACACTTTCTCCTCGTTTAATAAAACCATTGTCGGTTCGTCTGCAGTGCAGAGCGACAACAGCAATGTCGGCTCTTTGTGCTCATCTGTTTGAGCCAGGTTTGCTTCCTCTACTTTCTTCTTACTCCGGCAATTCGCAGCATAGTGACCATACTTCTTGCAGTTATGGCACTGGATGTGGCTCCGACATTCGGCAGCATAATGTCCGAATTTCTCGCATGTGTAGCACTGGATGTCAGATTTGTCCGTCTGGTGATTGCCATCTCCACGACCACCATGACTTCCTCGACCACCTCTTCCACGGCCACTCTGGCCATAGCCTCGTCCTTGTCCTCGCCCATGAGACGCGCCGCGGCCACGACCACGTCCACGACCACCCCTTGATGACGATTCTCCTCGGTTCCTCGTGTCATCCTTTACAAACAATGCTTGTTGGTTGTAAGGCCCTTTTCCTTCATTGTCGGCTTGGTAACTTTTCAGAAGCTGCTCGTGTGCTCTGAGCGCCCCAGTTACCTCCTCCACCTTCATCTTCGAGAGGTCTTGTGAGTACGTGATCGTAGTTACGACCGGGAGAAACTTCTCCGGCAGTACTCGTAGATACTTCTTCACCGCCACCTCATCTTTCAAGTCGTCGCCGAGAGATTTGATCTCGTTTACGACTTCATTAAACTTCCCAGAGAATTCTTCCACTGTCTGGTCTCTTCCCATCTTTAATGATTCAAACTCACTCCTCAATGTTTGAAGTCGAACTTCCTTCACTCGATCTACTCCTTGGTGCATTATCTGCAGAGTAGTCCAGACGTCTTTCGCCGTCTCCTTGCCGACTAGTTGCCGCATCATCGAGTCGGGCACAGCTTGATAGATCGCTGCCATCGCCATCTTGTCGAGACGATCATCGAGGACCTTGTCCTTCTCCTTCGGTTCAACCGCACCCCAGACTCCCTGTGCGATCATGTTGACCTTCATCTTCATCGCCCAGATCGGGTAATTGTCCGAACTGAGGATCGGGTACTGCAGCGACACGCTTTCCTTCACCTTTGAAGCCTCCGCCGTGGTTCACCGAGGCTCTGATACCAACTGTTGTAAGGTCTTACGACCTCCCAGGACCTTTCACAACCGGTTAGGGTCGTTTACGACCAGATAGAATTGAGTACGACCGGTCCTGGATGCTTACGACCAGTTCCGATCGCTTCAATCTCCTCCGATCGCCTTTTCAACGTGGTCGTAAATTTACTGTAGCAATTTACGACCGCTCCGCGATATCGCTGTCGCTGCCTTCCTTCAGCCGCTCGAGATACCGTGATCGAAGCCTTCTACGATCACGCAGTGATGCTGGCGATCACTGTTCACCGTAGTCGAACACCCTTTCGACTACGTTCACTTCCTTCAACGTGATCGGAGTCGCTTCCGATCACGTACTAACCTTCTCGGCGTAGTCGTAGCTCGTTACGACTACCTTCGACTCCCTTACGACCACCTTCACCGTGGTCGTAGCCTTCCCTGCCTTTACGACCACGCCTGCTGGAACTTTGCCATGGTCGTAACTCCTCCCGATCACGCTTGCGGTGATCGTGAGTCCTTCCGACCACGTCTTGCGCAATCACACGACAAAACAATGCTTTGTGTGTTTCCCTCTTTTTGGTATTTTCTCAATGGCTTGGTACATCGAATACATGGCTCTAGGCCTCCTTTTATACCCGGCTGTCCTACTTCAACACGGGTTCTCAACACCTACTCCGACTCCGAGTCTTATACGACTTCGACTCGGTTTCCAATTACGACTTTGAATTGCGGCTGCAATTCGACTCCGATTACACCCAAATTTTGCACATGACTCTAAAACAAGATTATTTACAACACATAGTGCACTTCCAGAATCAATCATGATGATGGAGAATCTCCAATTGCTTGACCTCTCTAGAAATAATATGTTTGGCCCCATCCCATTGCAGATTTCAATGCTAAAGAATCTAGAAAAACTACACCTTGACCGCAACAAATTCTCTGGCTCCATACCAGAGGACCTCAGCAACCTCACCAAGTTAGACTACCTGATATTATCTGATAATCAGTTATCGTCTACTATACCGCCAAGTTTATTTCGTCTTGATAGCCTACTCAAGTTAGATCTGTCTCAAAACTTCTTGAGTGGTACGTTATCGGATGATTTAAGCTATTTGAAACAAATTAACAGCATGGATATCTCAACCAACCGCTTCGTTGGTACCCTCCCAGATTCGATTGGACGACTCCAAATGATAGCCTACTTAAACCTGTCACACAATTCATTCTATGACGTAATTCCTGACTCTTTTCATGAGCTAGCCAACTTGCAAACTTTGGACCTGTCCCATAATGATCTCTCCGGCACCATCCCAAAGTACTTGGCCAATTTTACCATCCTCACTAGCTTGAACCTGTCTTTCAACAAGCTACAAGGTCTTCTCAAACATCAGCCTGCAATCCTTGGTGGGGAACTCAGGGCTTTGTGGTGCGTCACGTTTGGGCTTTTCACCATGTCGAAGCAAGCCTCGCAGAAACAACAGTCACATGATGAAATTTTTGCTCCTGTGGGGAACTCAGGGCTTTGTGGTGCGTCACGTTTGGAGCTGTAGCTTCGTGCATATATGCGTTGATTAGAAATAAAGTTAAAAAGCAGCAAGAGATGCCAATGTCTGCAGGTATGGTTGACATGATCAGCCATCGGTTAGTCTCCTACCATGAGCTCACTCGCGCCACTGATAATTTCAGTGATAATAACATGTTGGGGTCTGGAAGCTTTGGAAAAGTTTTCAAGGGCCAACTGAGCAGCGGTTTGTTTGTTGCCATAAAAGTTCTAGACATCCAGCTGGAACAGGCCATGAAAAGCTTCGATGCCGAGTGTCGTGTGCTTCGCATGGCACGGCACCGCAACCTGATAAGGATTCTGAACACCTGTTCTAACCTGGACTTCAGAGCACTGGCGCTTCAGTACATGCCTAATGGAAGCTTGGAGACGCTCCTCCACCATGCTAGACGTGTCGATGGCAGTAGAGTATCTGCACCATGAGCACTGCGAGGTTGTCCTGCACTGCGACTTGAAGCCTGGCAACGTGCTATTTGACGAGGACATGACGGCGCATGTGGCGGACTTTGGCATTGCTAGGTTGCTGTTAGGTGATGACAGCTCCTCGATCTCTGCGAGCATGCCTGGAACACTTGGGTATATGGCACCAGGTACTAGCACTAAGCACGTGTACTGTTGCCCAATCGAGCTCCTTTAAAACCCTTGACTAATTATGGTTGTTCACTCCAATCATGCTTTAAATTTTGTTTCTGTATTTCCTAAGCAGAGTACGGGTCTCTAGGAAAAGCATCGCGAAAAAGCGACGTGTTCAGCTACGGGATCATGCTCCGTGAAGTCTTCACCGGAAGGAGACCCACAGATCCGATGTTCGTCGGAGATCTAAGCCTTAGGCAGTGGGTGCATCAGGCGTTTCCTGGAGAGCTTGTCCATGTCGTGGACGACCATCTACTGCTGTATTCTTCTTCTAGTTGCAGCTTGGATGGCTTTCTTGTTCCAGTATTCGAGCTGGGCTTGCTCTGCTCGAGCGACTCTCCTGACCAAAGGACGACGATGAGCGATGTTGTTGTGAAACTGAAGAAGATCAAAAAGGAGTACACCAAATCGACAGCGGCGACGCAGAGTGCAGCTCAGTGACGATGAGCGATCTGATCTTGCTGCACTTTCGTGCTGCATCAGCTGCAGCAAACTTTTACCTGCTCTTTCCATGATTCTACATCGATCTCGTTGGTCTGCGCACACTCAAGTGTGATTTTTTTGTTTTCAAAAAGTGTGAAATAAGTATTTTTGCTGTGAAGTGGAGAGAGTTGATCTGCTGCACTGCTGCCGATGGATTACTAACTTGCTATGCCTGAAAACTAGTAACAAAGTGCAAAATGCTAGAAAATGCCCCGGGGGATGCAGTAGCAGTGATCGCGTCCTCCAGTCCACGCTCTGCGGGCTCGGGATCCTCTCCTCCCCATCGACAGCAGCCGGCCTAACACCGGAGTAATGCTCCACCAACTTCGGGTCCTCGCCGCCGAGCACGTACGTGATGTTAGCACTAATCTTAACTTGCATGTGTTTTTCTTTAAAGTTCTGCATTAGTAGACGTATGTGTACACGTGTGACATGCATATACGTAGTCATTTTCTAATAGGTTGAGTCAGTGCATTGTGTTGGTCATGTGCACGTTGATTTAGTCTGTTAGCAACTCCAGAGTCAAGCATGCATGTAGATTAGGCTTGTTAGTTAATTTGTGCTAGTGTGTGAGTACGGCGAGAAGCTAGCAAGACCACGACGTGGAGGCGGAGTGGCTTGTGGTCAGCTGTGGAGCAGGGCCGTCCCGGCCAAAACCGAGGCCCTGTGCAAAGTCTAAAACGAGGCCTCGTAGGCTAACGAAATAGGACCATAAATAATATATAAACAATAATGTATTACATTAAAATGTAATATGTTATGAATTGTACCTATTCAACCCTTCGTCGCATAATGTTTACTTGAACATCATCATTCTTTTGGTGTTCTTCGAAATGAAATCTTCAATGATAGACTCATAGTCAATCTTGTCCAGCATGTCGCCCTCAAGTGCTATTGTAGCCATATCAGTAAGCCTTTCTTGCGTCATTGTAGAACACAAATAATTCTTCAATAACTTCAATTTTGAAAAGCTTCAAGTGTCTGATTACTGGAAGACACCTGTGATTCTTTGACAATAAACCTATCAATGGCTCCTTTCTGAGATTGAGTTAAATCCTCTAATCTTTGTTTCTTTTTACGCTTCTGATAACCCGACTCGTATTTTCTGGATCGATTTACAGAAGACATGGCTAATAGTTTGGATCTTCAAACACTAGACGAGTAGATGCATGAGAACTGAAGAGGAATGACTAGTCAATATTTGCCAACTGACTCAAATGTGATATCTAATTCTTAATGAAAAATAACTAAAATTTTCCCAATTCAATACGGAAGTTAAGACATAATGGCATTCAGCGTATACATAAATTCAATATGGATTGTCACTTGTAGAATCAGATTTTTTGTGTCCCATTCTTAATCAAAGATGTAAGCAAGCTAACCTGAGTACCCGCAATTATGTTATGACTGAGTGGATGGGCTGCACAGGAAAGCACCCTTTGAGATAAAGGAATAAACTTGTTTTCTGCAGGTTGATTTTCCTCAGGGCCTCTTATTTCCTCACTGAAACATGGAAGACCAAGTGAGAAAAACAAAAATTTATTTCCAAGAAAAAAATGATGGATGAATCGCTGGAAGTCTGGAACTTCTCTGGATATATTCCCATCAAACAAAATAGAAGATTGGATCGCCAAAGTAAGTTGATTCTGTGCAAACCAAAACAAAAGGGAAAGCAGAGATCAGCTCACTTGTAGTCTACACGGCACGTTGAGCTTGACTCGTCGGGAAGAACGAAGACACGCTCACATGCACGACCGGGAGGGAGATGAGTCGACGGTATCAGGAAGGTGAACAGACGCGAGTATTGTTTTGGGCTATCGGCTACGTATCAATAGGACTTAGGCCAAAAAATAGAGACCAGACTTATATACTATTGGACTGTACACAAGATATTGGGGGCCCCTGGAAATTGGGGGCCCTGTGCGGTCGCACGGGCCGCACTTGCCCAGGGACGGGCCTGCTGTGGAGCGCTTCTTCCGGAGGGACACGTGAGTGCGCGTCGTGGAGAAGTGGATGGCGTACATGCGTATGTGCGCTTGGAGACTCGGTCGAGTTGTTGCTCGCCGGTGTGCGTTGCTGGGCTTTAAAAGCCATGTACTCAGTTGCTTTCGTGTTAAGGGGTATACAGAAAAGCTGCAGGCGTTTGTTGCCGCAGGCGTTCGTCGCTGCAAAATTCCTGTGTGTCCACTCCAAATTGTTCTTGCGCGTGTGTTCGTTCACCATCTAGCTAACTTTTCGTGTGTTCAATTCCAGCCAGCCAACTCGTGTGTGTGTGAGAGAAGTGCAGCAGAGGGCAGCTCGTGTTGTTGCGTGAGCTGCTCCAACACATGAGCCCCATGGGGGGGGCCTTGCTGTTCAAGTCCTCTATGTACTCCTAATGTTGCTCGCGTACATCTCGAACCGGCGCAGCTTCTCCTCCACGGAGGAGTACGTAGGACTGCTTCTGCGCTGCCATCCACCGGATGAACCTCTTCATCAACACACACACATCGTTGGCGGTGGCGCCTGCTGCTCACTCACCGCCAGGGGGGTTCGCACCGGCCAACATCAGGCACACTACTACAAAAAGCCTCATAGTAGACGCCTCATCACAGACGGTTTTGTGAAACCGTCTCTGATTAACACTATTACAGACGGTTGTAATTTGGAGGCCGTCTCTGGTATTTGTGGCGGGAAAAAGGATTATCACAGACGTTCGGTCTATATTAAGAACCGTCTGTGACAATCCCAGATTATCACAGACGGTTTTTAATAAAAAGCCGTCTGTGATAAGCTGGTTATCACAGATGATTTTTAATAAAAAAACCGTCTGTGATAATGGCTCTAGGGCATTTATTGCGCTGCTCAGACCGCATCTGTCTTCATTTCGATCCAGATCTAGCCACTGCTGCGCACTTTTTCACTCGGGAGGAAGCTAGGCGATTTCAGGCCAGTTAATTTGGTGGGAAGGGGCAGAGATTGAGCTTTGAAGATTCAGACTTTCCTGGTTGCTCTAGATATGGTTTGTAATGAAATTTATTTTTTATTTAATTGCATTACAATTTAGGTCTAAGTAATCCATGAGTGTTATTGAATATGGTTAATTTGCAAAATTGTTGGTTATATAATAGCTGTTGTGTTTATTATATGAATTGAGCTAGCAAATTAAGTCTCAATATAATAAATGTGGCCGGTATATATGTAGTTATAATTAGTTAATCTAGATTTTAATACTAAGTTGTTATATATGTACGTAACGTAGGACCGAAGCTGGATGTATGCCGCGAGCCGTGTGAGTGAAGAGTACATTAATGGCGTGTCTGCTTTTATAAGAGCCGCCGAGGAGGATATGTTGAATAAGGGGGTGGAATATATGTGCTGTCCATGCACTGACTGCGAGAATTTGAAGATGTTTAATAACCGAGGGCAAATTGAAGCGCACTTGATTCGGAGGGGTTTCAAAAAGGATTATACGTGTTGGACCAGTCATGGCGAAGTGAATGATCATATGCCGCCGGATGACATCGCCAGTGAAGTGAACGATATGCCGCCGGATGACATCGCCGGTGAAGTGAATGACATGCCGCCGGCTGATGTCGATTGTGGCTCGGATTCGGATAGGTTGCACGATGATAATCTGGATCAGATGCTTCGCGATGTAGAAGAGAACTATGATGAGAGAGAGTATTTTAAATTCCGAGGCTTGATGGAGGACTCGGAGAAACCTTTGTACATGGGCTGCAAGTACACGAGGTTGTCGGCCGTGCTTGAACTGTTGAAATTGAAGGCAAGCAACGGTTGGTCCGACAAGAGTTTCACGACGCTACATATGTGAAAATGTGTGATGTAGTCAATTTTGAGATGTATATGTGAAAATGTGTGACAAAATGTATATGTGAAAATGTATGTGTATTGGCATTTATGTATATGTGATGTATATGTGTGATGTACATGTGAATTGGCATGCATTTATGTATAGAACAATGCTGCAGTGTGATGTATTTGAGAATGACAAAATGTATCAAGAAATACACTGTGTGAATGCAGCTGGTTGGTGTTGTATATGAATGTAGCTGTTTGGTGGTTGATATGAATGCAGCTGTGGTTATTAGTGTTGTCTTAATAACAGCAGTCGCAAAGGCTTATCACAGACGGTTCTGAACTTAGAATTGTCTGTGATATCAATATCACAAACGGTTCTAAGTTTAGAACCGTCTGTGATAACCTCCCTATATATACCCTCTGGCTAGGGTTTTTCGTGTGTGCTACGCAGTTATTCGATCTAGATCTAATTAAATCCCGAGCCCGTCGCCGCCCGCCTCCCCCAAGCCCCTCGTTGAGCCCGTCGCCGGTCGCGTCCGTGGAGCCCGTCGCCGGCCGCCTCCCCCGAGCCCCTCGCCGGTCGCCTCCCCCAAGCCCCACGTCGGCCGCCTCCCCCGAGCCCCTCACCGGCCACCTCCCCTCGATTACCGTCTGCATTGTGAGCACTTTCTGTGATGGACTAGGGTTTTGAGTATTGTGAGCAGTTTTTGTGATGGATTAGGGTTTTGAGTATTGTGAGCATTGTTTACTGCAGTAGCTTAATTAGTTTGCTATTTGGTACATATTACATTGGTACATTGTTTACTGTAGTAGCTTAGTTTAATTTGCTATTTGGTACATATTACGTTGGTACATTGTTTACTGCAGTAGCTTAGTTTAATTTGCTATTTGGTACATATTACATTGGTACATTGTTTACTGCAGTAGCTTAATTAGTTTGCTATTTGGTACATATTACATTGGTACATTGTTTACTGCAGTAGCTTAATTAGTTTGCTATTTGGTACATATTACATTGGTACATTATTTACTGCAGTAGCTTAGTTTAATTTGCTATTTGGTACATACTACATTGGTACATTGTTTACTGCAGTTGCTTAGTTTACATTGGTACATATTACATTGCTTGTTGTGTTAGTATATAGTATATAGTATATAGTATATAGTATATAGTATATAGTATATAGTATATAGTATAGGCA
Organism: Dendrocalamus latiflorus; assembly: GCA_017311315.1. NCBI lineage: Eukaryota > Viridiplantae > Streptophyta > Magnoliopsida > Poales > Poaceae > Dendrocalamus > Dendrocalamus latiflorus. Next base: position 3,981,840 of record CM029642.1, on the reverse strand, counting down.
CATAACCCCTCTCTCTGTCCACATCACCCCCTCCCTTCTCCCCTTTCCCTCTACTCCTCTCCTCTCCTCTCTTCCTAACATTGAGCATCATGTTTCACTTTTCTTGCTTCCTCATCTTTTCATGTTTCACTTTTCTTGCTTCCTCATTTAGTAGCGGGACGGCCAAGATTAATCTTGTGCAACCCTACAATTTGAGAGCACAAATTAACCAATCAAGGAAGAGTATATGATCAAAGGGCATGAAGCAAGTAACACATTCTAGTGTATCCGGATAAAGAAATCTTGCGATTGTTGCAAAAGATACATTGACCATTTGGGTGGAAAGATGAACTGTTTCGTCAGGCGCATGACTGCCAATTCGAAGCATAGCATAGCATCCGAGGCACATCCAAGGCCTGCTGCTGTGTCTTGAGGAATGCCAAGAGCTGGTCTTCAGATGTGACATTCCTCAAACTATAAATTATGAATCTTATTCTCATAACCCATCTGAAGACCAGCTCTTGGCATTCCTCAAGACACAGCAGCAAGCCTCAGATGTGCCTCGGATGCTATGCTATGCTTCGAATTGGCAGTCATGCACCTGACGAAACAGTTCATCTTTCCACCCAAATGCTCCATGTATCTAGCCAAAAAACAGCAAATGAAGCAAGTGACATACTCTAGTGTTCCCGTTCAATGAACCGGATACACTAGTTTGTGTCATTGCTTCATACACTAGTAGGTGCTAAGATAGACACATCACCCCCTCTTTAGTAGGTGTCAACGACGAGATCGTGACTCTAGGAAAGGCCATTGGAACATTCATCCAGTGGCCCAAAAGCGACATCTCCTTGGAGGCTTCTTCACCGGTGGTAGGACCAGAGCAACATGCACTGGTGCCATCTCCATTACAAGACTAGTCGGTTCCACCACCGGATACTGCACCGGTGCTATCTCCACGGGTCATACTCTCGCCAGAGCAACATGCACTGGTGCTATCTCCATTACAAGACCAGTCGGTTCCACTACCGGATACTGCACCGGTGCTATCTCCATGGGTCCTATTCTCGCCAGAGCAACTTGCACCGCTGCTACCTTCAAAGTCGACTGCCGTGAAGTCGACCTATAGCCGAGGAAGCAAGGCCAGCAAGGGCAAAGCAAAGAAGACCAATGATGATCTGCCGTATCTACCTTTGGCCCGCAAATTCGTGCTTAGCGAGCCGTTGCTCGAGCAAAAAGATCTCCAAAAGCTATCATATAGTTGCATGCAATTGCACACGTGGTATATGCAGCAGTCCAATAAGCTAGAGGGAGAACGGACTTCAAGTATCACTGTCAAATTCACGTCGGATGATTTATACCACAGTCTTCAAGAGTGTATGTTCGTGGTCGCCTTTGAGGATTATTCGATCTGTTCACGCTCAACGCTCTTGACGTCTCAATCATTCGATGCTGGACACTGTAAGTGTGTACAATCACAGTCTCCGTTAATGTCATACCGATAAATGCCATATCTAATTTATTGCTTTCGTGTGTATATATATAGACACATGCTGACTAGAGCTAGATTATCCAACTCATCAGCTGGTTTCTTGGACCCACACTTGGTCGCCAAGGATACCATCGACCGGGATACACCCCTCGTCGAGAGGTACATTTTAGCAGGACTGCTGGGTTGCCGCAATAAGGACTATGTACTTATGCCCTTCCATTAGAACTTTCATTGGATTTTAATAGTAATTGTACCAAAATGGAATAAGGTATATTACCTTGATTCCCTAAGTAAGAATAAAATGGACTTCACAGTTGTCAGCCAAGTAATCGATAGGTAAGCACATATTCCCCATACATATCTACATTGTACTCTTTCTTTCCTTCCGAATGACTAAGGTTAACTTTTTCGAATTACGTAGGGCGTTCGCGATGTACATTGAAATGGGAGGTGTCTTGAAGCGTGGGGCCAAAGGCCTGCTGACACATGTTCGAGATTTTAAGGTATTCGCTATTTCACATTAATTAATCCTATGCAACAGTTGGTACTAATGCCTCTTGAACTAACACATTCCATTTTTTGCAGTGCCACCAGCAGCAGCCGGGCAACACATGTGGATACTACGTTTGCCAACATATGGAACTACTCCTCGATTCCTCGAAGCTCACCAATCCCAAGGTTTGTCACTCTTCCCAAAATTACTTCATACTTATCACATTACATATATATGCACATTGATATTCCTATCGACAGGTTGCGTACATCCCGTCAACTGCATTGAAACAGTCTGATTTTGGAGGGATTCGAGGAGAGTTGGCGTTTTGGCTGACTCAAGTCATAAAGCCAGGAGGACGGTTCCACTGCGCACCATGATTTCTTATTGGTCGTCTTATCACTAAGTGCAAATGCAGTGTAGATCTTTTGTAACTGTGCTTTTGGTAATGGATATTTTATTTCAATTCAATTAATTGGTTTGCGAAATGGATGCATGCTTTATGTTTGTGAAATGAAGTGCGATGTCAATATTGGATGTTTTATGTTTGTGAAATGAATTGAGATGTGAAATGTATCTGAAAGGAAATGAGATGTGTGAATTGTATGTTTTTTGTCTGTGATTATCTGCTTGTTTCAGAGGGCATGGCTAGCATTTCCTGAGGCTAGCCAATAAAAAGAAATTGATTTTGATTTAGGAGGAAGGAATATCACAGACGTTTTTTTACTGAAAAACCGTCTGTGATATGTATCACAGACGGTTTTTCAGTAAAAACCGTCTGTGATTATCACATATCACAGACGGTTTTAATGAAAAACCGTCTGTGATATCTGATAATCACAGATTAAAAACCGTCTGTGATATCTAATAATCACAGATGGTTTGAAAACCGTCTGTGATAACATTCGATTATCACTGGCCCATAAATTCAGACGGTTCAGAAAACCGTCTGTGATGACGTTTCTGAACCGTCTGTAATGTGGATTTCTGTAGTAATGGCAGCTGCTCGAGTCGATAACAAGAAGCAGGCTGCAGCATGCCATTGCTAGCGGATAACTTAAAATAAGAGGGAGCAATCATCGTGTGGATTAATCAACTTACCGAGCAAATTAGATGATACATACGTGATGGCAACTCTTGATGTTAGCTACCTGCTGCTTATTTGTGTTCATATATATAGCCATCAGCTAGCGCGGCTGTTAATGGTACGCGAAGGATGCACTCCAAGTAAGGATCGTGAAGTCATAAAGTAGCTTTCCCCCGAATAAAAAAAGATCGTTTTTTACTTTTGAAAGTCAACAGGATGCCGCTTTGAAACGCTAAATTCTACTTCATCTATTTTCGAGAAAAATTATAAAAATATAGTGTTATAAAAGTATTTTTAATGACAAATTTTCTTATATTTTTCATATACCCAAAACTACATATTTGGATAATATCTTAGTCAAAATTAATACAGTCAACAGTTTGACTGTATGTATTCTAGGACAATTTCTTTTTTGACTACGTGGAGTAATCCATACTATGAGTATAAAAATATACAACTTGCACACTGTATGTTTAATTATATTCTTTTATACATCGAGGAGGTGAGGGTCACGTGTGTAATGTGGCACATGCAATAGCGAGTTAACCGAGATACTGGGAGGACACTGTGCTTAAATTAGCACGTCTAGGTTTCAGCTTTTGACTTTTTGTTTTTAACTTTTAGTTTTTTAATTTTACACTTTTATGGTTTTTGAATTTTCTGGGTTTTTTTTGTTTTTCTCTCTTTTTTCCGCATTCCTTTGTATTCTCCGTGATTAGATAACCTGTTTTTTCTATTTTTAATTTTTTAAATTTAATTACGCTGAAAAACTACCAGCAGCTACAGTACAAAAAATTCTCAAACAGTGAAAAAAAATCTAAAAGCCACAAATTTAAGCCAAAAATGAGCACATGTCCTACTACCTAACTGTTTAGGGCTTAGAATTTTATAGAGGTGAGGGGTCCAACTTCCATGGTTTATTAGGTGAAATTATTTGATCAATCGCATTTGCAAGATACAGAAAATTGAAACACTTAAGTAAAGGTGTGAAACCCCTCTGTTCACCACGGGGGCACAGCACATGCCCACACCTCCAGACCTCCTCGTGAATTACCTTCCTATTTTCAACTAGATAACCACCCAACACCTCTGCTAACAACAAATGCATAGCACTTTGTTTCGTCTTTTGTCCTCGCTTCATCCGAAAAGGTGAACCTCATCGAAAGTGCTACAATTTAAGTCATCATCTATTATATGCTAGTATAACTTAATATAAATTGGTAATGTGATATTAAAGATAGAGGTGATATATTGTGGTAGGATAATATAAGACTAATTAATATTATGGTTGCATTTGTTAGGGTTGTAGCTAGTTGATACGACGTGACGAATATTATATTTAAGTTTGAAAAGGTAAGCTAGTCAGAATTAGTTGTCCAATTAAGTTGATGCTACTGCCCCCCTCGAGTTATAGTGTGGTAGTATAATGTAAACCGCTAGAGGTCAGTATAGTGTGATGGCATAATACAAGACCAATGTTATAGTTGACTGTTGGGGTTGCAGGCCATTTGATGCAAAATGATGAAAGTTAGATTTAAGTTCAAAAAGGTGAGTCAAATTAGCTATGCAATTAAGTAAAGATCGCGTGAAAAGGATCGATTGGACTAGAAATAGGGTGCTAATGGGACAAACCCAACCCAAATCCAATGCTAACCCACGAGATGATGTAACAAGAATTCCCAAGCCAATCCAACCTACCAACAATCCCATAGAACCCAATCCAACACGCATGGCATTTCCAACCAACCCAACCCAATCCACTTTCCTCATGTGGGTTAATTTCCTCAACCCATGGCACAACCTCCTCCTTCCCTAGGATAATTGACCATATGCCCTAAAGTTGAGATGTTATTGTCAAAATACTCTCTATTATATGGTAACAAATAAAATGCCCCAAAGTTGATAGGGCAATTGACGATTTTCCCTTCTTCCATTTGGGTGTTATCTATCATACAATAAAAGTATATGATGGTTGATTATATCAGCTAACTGAAAAGAGAAAAATTATAGAAATTCTCTCAAAAATAAAAAGAAATATCTTGACTTTAATTTGGTGTACCCTAATTATGTATAGCAATCCATAATCGATGAATGTTACCTAATAAATGAGAATAATTGCTAGAAATTCTAAAAAAGTATCGAACTCTTAATTAGGTAGACTCTTCTTATGATTAACAAATTATAACCAGTAATTTTTCTTGATCTATGAAAGTGCGCATGAAATTGATCTACATCGTGATATGTATGCATGTATAGTTGAGGAACTCTTGTATGAAATTAAGATGTGAGATGCTAGAGATAGAATTGAACTCAAGCGATCACGTATAGGAACAAACTTGCCTATAACATCCATTATAATTTGAATTCTTTTAATTATATTAATATGGATACAACTATTATCTCTATTATTGGAGATGCTGATTAAAAATTATAAAGAACAAGTATTTCCTCCCAAAAATATAATCTATATCCTTTGTTGTAACATATACTACTATACATTAATATCATAAAAAAAACCAGTTATACAAATATGGAAATTAAATCAAATTGATAACGCTCTAAAACTCTAATATTTTAATTCTTTCATGTGATTTGCAATCTTTTATTTTTTGTATGTATTTTCTTCGTTATCATCACATATATATCACTAAACCAATTAAATATGCTATAAAAACGATGCCCGCACAGGTGTGCGGGCCACCATGCTAGTGTATCGAAAAAATAAAGTAGGACCAAGAATATTAAACATAATACTAATTTGATACTCCAATAATGCCTTGCATACACTTCTATATAAACACTCCATCTAGGGGCGGAGCTAGCTACCACCCAAACCTTGGGCTAGACCAGCTATTCTTGGATTGAATATGTATTTTTGGTAATTTTTTAAGAGAATTTTTATTTTAGATCTTAAGTTATAACCTATCTAACCCACGGCTTAGATCCACCATGGACTGCATCGGCAAGAGTGAAATTCACAATAACACATCAAAAGAGAAAACAACTAAAAGAAAGAGAAGGGCTAGCCTCTCCTCGACTCCTCGTGGCAATTCTCAAGCAAAAACACGATGGCCCTCTGCTCGGCGGCTCCAACGATCATGGCCCCTATTCTCTCGTCATGTGACGCGATAGGCTACGTTAATTACGTTATTCCTCTCTTAATTATCGTGGATACGTACGTATTCCATGCTTTTTGCCAGTACGCGTGTGCATGCATTAGGCGCATATACCCTTTTCTAATAGGCGCGAATACCCTTTTTTCAATACGACGTGATTGAAAATTTTTTATTGAAATCCTTTATATTTATTATATACCTATTTCATATTTAAAATAAGTATATACATAAATTATACTATAAAAAGTAGATTGTGATGAAATTTTTCATGGATCTCGTTTTAGAGTATCTTATAATCATTATTAGCAAATAGATAAAGAGGTATAGCAACACCATTTAAAAGGTATATAAGAAGTGGTAGAAAGCCTTTTTCGTATTCCAAGAGTAAATATTCTCATTTCTAATATACTATTTAAACGAATATTTTATATCTCTTTATCGCTCTCGCTGTACTTAACTGGCCTGCTGCAACAGGTTATGGGCTACGAGAATCTCGATGGATGCAAAGCCAAGAAGTGCATGGAAACTTTTTTTTTCAAAATTCTAATGTTTCATCGAAATTCAAATTTAAATTACCAAAATTTGACAGAAATCCAAACCGAAATGACTAAAATAACCTCCAAAAATTTTCTCCAAACGAAATTGTTAAACCCTGATAACGACCGCTTCCAAGCAGCAGGGAAGCAAGACCGTGGGTTACCGTACTATGTAGCGTTGGCTCATCTGACCTCGCGCTCATCGCCGTTGCCAGCGCCGGAGGAGAGCGACCACCTCATTGCCCAGCCTCGCCGACGCCGACAAGCAGGAGGGGGCAAGGGCTGGGGTTTGATGAGTTTTGGTGGTTGCGTCAGTGAGAAATCTGACATCTGGACGTGGATGAGGCTGTCGGGCGACTGGCTGGATTCCTCAAGTGGTATGCAGGCCTGCGATTCTACGTTCTTGTAGTTTTTTAGGAGGCAGCGGTGGGCAGATGAGATGAGCAGCTGCGTGTGGTGAGAACATAGAACTATTTAAGATGGATGCTGCTATTGCAGCTAATTATATGCAAGCATTTTTAAGCAAACATGTCTGACGCTGTCTCCCTGAAGAGAACATTCCTAGTTGAAAACTCTAGTACTCTTATTACAGGACACTGAATTAATAAACCGATCAGATCAGCTCACTGCATGCAGTGGCGGACCCGCCCTTCGTGCCAGGTAGGGCGGCTGCCCGAGGTCCGTCGCCGGCGGACCTCCCCCCCCCTCCCCCCCCCCCTCCTCCTCCAGAGCCAGCGCCACCATGGGTCCATCCGTGTGGCGTCAGGCGATGAGGCGACCAGTGCGTCATGCAGTCGTGCAGTGCGCGCGTGCCGCCAAGGAGCGAGTGGAGGCGTCCGGCCCACTGGGAAGCACTGAAGTGAAGCCTAACCCTCCTCTGATCCTCTCGCAAACCTGAAGCCCCCAAGTGGCCAAGTCGGCAGTCCCGTCTGTCCCCGAGAGGCGACTGGCCAGAGGAGAGCAGCCGACCCTAACCCTAGCCTTGCAAGGCGGCGCGGCACGGCGGCCAGCAGGCGGTCGCGGCGCGGTGGCCTGGTGGTGCTGGTGGCGCGGCGCGGCGTTCGGACATTCGTCGCATGTTCGTCTCGGTTGAGTCGGTTCTCGTCGAATTTATCTCTATTTGTGTTTGGCGGCTGGAGTGTTATGAATGGAGCGGCGATTTGTTTGGGTGCTTGATCTGGTGCTGATGGATGTTGCCAAGTGCCGTGCAGCGTTGAAGTGGCATTTGGTGCCTATCATTCCATGGCCTATTGGTATTTGCCAACACATTGCCATGAAGCCATCGGCATTTATTTGCATGCAGAGAGTCATTGGATGATTGGATCATTAGCTTTAGTCGCAACTTACAAGTAGCTAACTTGCAGTATGCTCGTATATGTAATGTTTAATTGTACAATTCTGTTTGTAATAATAAGCTATCATAGACAGTTCGCAGTAAAAACCGTTTGTAATTATAGTTATCACAGACGGTTCAAAAACCGTTTATAATATACTTAATTATTATTGAGCACAAATGGTTCAAAAAATCATCTACGGTGACGTTTTTGAACATCTATAATGAGTTTTTTTTTGTAGTAGTGTGTTGCCGCTAATGAACTTCCAGAAATTGTAGTTGAAGCTACAAAGGTACAAGTGAATGGAAATTTGTGCTTTTTGACCATAAAGTGATTCGCAAGCAAGCAATCCATCTTTTATCATACTATTTTGCAGTTCAAAAAAGAACAATCAAACTGAGCAGGAACTAATCACAGGGCCATAACCTCGGTTCTAGTTTCAAGCAGAAGCTTCATTTTTAAGGTATTTTTCTATGTTCTACTTTTATCTTCATATATTGGTATGCGGATTATGGTTATTGATTTCATTAGTATCATATGCTCTTATTAGTGTGATTGTATTATAATTTAGGTATGGATTATTTTGCTTTTGGTAATATTCATTGGTCCACGCTTGCTACTCCGGCACTCCGCCTTACCTAAATTTTTTGTCCTGGTCCGCTACTGACTGCATGCTTGTGAGCATTCCGTCGATCTCCAAGGCATTCGAACTACTTAAACCGACATGCTGAACAATGCTCCACATGAACAAGGGAATAAATGAAACAAAGAATAGCGGTACAAGTAAAAATGAAACTTCAGAAAATACAGGCTGAATGCGACCTTTAGTATACATATGTTGGTTTTGTAGAATTAATTAAAGCGGGCATGCATGCATGGCAAGTGTAGTGCTCTCGAGTCTTGGCTGTCTTGCTAATGGGAGGCAACAGGGAGCTAGGCTTGCACGATTGAGCCGATCGATGCCGACGAAATTACCACCTGCTCTGCTTGTCTAGCTGTAATGACATATGGCTTAATTAGTTTAAATGGTACCAGAAAACAGAGTTCATCTAACTAGCGGGCATCTCTAATGGTGTGAGTCAGCTAGCTATATGCATGTACACATCAGCATATATCCTATGTGGAGGAAAGAGAGTATGCAAAAAAAAAACCGAGCCAGCTCTTCCTTAAGCACTAGTCTATAACGCAAAACGAGGCAGCCTCTATAAATGATAGTTTTTTTTCTGTGTGCATGTAAGCATCAAATAGCTATCCTTAATTTATAGATCGTTCTTTAGAATGCTAGCTTTTAGTATGTACAGTTTTCTTCCATTGCCGCGTTTTGGTTCGCACGGAGTTCAGAGCACCCGACGAACCCGTTTTGGTGGAAAGTTTAACACTGGCTCGGAAGTTCACGAAACGCATGCCGGAGTGAGTTAGGGCGCATATGACGTCCATTGGGTGTGTTTGGGATGCGTCTTGCTCCGGTGCCGCGTTTTCGTTCGCACGGAGTTCAGAGCACCCAGCGAGCCCGTTTTGGTGGAAAGTTTAACACCGGCTCAGAAGTTCACGAAACGCATGCCAGAGTGAGTTAGGGCGCATATGATGTCCATTGGGGGTGTTTGGGATGCGTTTCGATCCGGTGCTGCGTTTTCGTTCGCACGGAGTTCAGAGCACCCGACGAGCCCGTTTCGGTGGAAAGTTTAACACCGGCTCGGAAGTTCACGAAACGCATGCCGGAGTGAGTTAGGGCGCATATGACGTCCATTGGCTGTGTTTGGGATGCGTTTCGTTCCGGTGCCGCTTTTCGTTCGCACGGAGTTCAGAGCACTCGACGAGCTCGTTTTGGTGGAAAGTTTAACTCCGGCTCGGAAGTTCACAAAACGCAAGCGGGAGTGAGTTAGAGCGCATATGAGGTCCATTGGGTGTGTTTGCGACACGTTTTCTTCGATTGCCGCGTTTTCGTTCGCACGGAGTTCAGAGCACCCGACGAACCCGTTTTGGTGGAAAGTTTAACACCGGCTCGGAAGTTCAGGAAACGCATGCCGGAGTGAGTTAGGGCGCATATGACGTCCATTGGGTGTGTTTGGGATGCGTCTTGCTCCGGTGCCGCGTTTTCGTTCGCACGGAGTTCAGAGCACCCAGCGAGCCCGTTTTGGTGGAAAGTTTAACACCGGCTCGGAAGTTCACGAAACGCATGCCGGAGTGAGTTAGGGCGCATATGATGTCCATTGGGGGTGTTTGGGACGCGTTTCGATCCGGTGCTGCGTTTTCGTTCGCACGGAGTTCAGAGCACCCGACGAGCCCGTTTCGGTGGAAAGTTTAACACCGGCTCGGAAGTTCACGAAACGCATGCCGGAGTGAGTTAGGGCGCATATGACGTCCATTGGCTGTGTTTGGGATGCGTTTCGTTCCGGTGCCGCTTTTCGTTCGCACGGAGTTCAGAGCACTCGACGAGCTCGTTTTGGTGGAAAGTTTAACTCCGGCTCGGAAGTTCACAAAACACAAGCGGGAGTGAGTTAGAGCGCATATGAGGTCCATTGGGTGTGTTTGCGACACGTTTTCTTCCATTGCCGCGTTTTCATTCGCACGGAGTTCAGAGCACCCGACGAACCCGTTTTGGTGGAAAGTTTAACACCGGCTCGGAAGTTCACGAAACGCATGCCGGAATGAGTTAGGGCGCATATGACGTCCATTGGGTGTGTTTGGGATGCGTCTTGCTCCGGTGCCGCGTTTTCGTTCGCACGGAGTTCAGAGCACCCAGCGAGCCCGTTTTGGTGGAAAGTTTAACACCGGCTCGGAAGTTCACGAAACGCAAGCCGGAGTGAGTTAGGGCGCATATGATGTCCATTGGGGGTGTTTGGGACGCGTTTCGATCCGGTGCTGCGTTTTCGTTCGCGCGGAGTTCAGAGCGCCCGACGAGCCCGTTTCGGTGGAAAGTTTAACACCGGCTCGGAAGTTCACGAAACGCATGCCGGAGTGAGTTAGGCCGCGTATGACGTCCATTGGCTGTGTTTGGGATGCGTTTCGTTCCGGTGCCGCTTTTCGTTCGCACGGAGTTCAGAGCACTCGACGAGCTCGTTTTGGTGGAAAGTTTAACACCGGCTCGGAAGTTCACAAAATGCATGCGGGAGTGAGTTAGAGCGCATATGAGGTCCATTGGGTGTGTTTGCGACACGTTTTCTTCCATTGCCGCGTTTTGGTTCGCACGGAGTTCAGAGCACCCGACGAACCCGTTTTGGTGGAAAGTTTAACACTGGCTCGGAAGTTCACGAAACGCATGCCGGAGTGAGTTAGGGCGCATATGACGTCCATTGGGTGTGTTTGGGATGCGTCTTGCTCCGGTGCCGCGTTTTCGTTCGCACGGAGTTCAGAGCACCCAGCGAGCCCGTTTTGGTGGAAAGTTTAACACCGGCTCGGAAGTTCACGAAACGCATGCCGGAGTGAGTTAGGGCGCATATGATGTCCATTGGGGGTGTTTGGGATGCGTTTCGATCCGGTGCTGCGTTTTCGTTCGCACGGAGTTCAGAGCACCCGACGAGCCCGTTTCGGTGGAAAGTTCAACACCGGCTCGGAAGTTCACGAAACGCATGCTGGAGTGAGTTAGGGCGCATATGACGTCCATTGGCTGTGTTTGGGATGCGTTTCGTTCCGGTGCCGCTTTTCGTTCGCACGGAGTTCAGAGCACTCGACGAGCTCGTTTTGGTGGAAAGTATAACACCGGCTCGGAAGTTCACAAAACGCAAGCGGGAGTGAGTTAGAGCGCATATGAGGTCCATTGGGTGTGTTTGCGACACGTTTTCTTCCATTGCCGCGTTTTCATTTGCACGGAGTTCAGAGCACCCGACGAACCCGTTTTGGTGGAAAGTTTAACACCGGCTCGGAAGTTCACGAAACGCATGCCGGAGTGAGTTAGGGCGCATATGACGTCCATTGGGTGTGTTTGGGATGCGTCTTGCTCCGGTGCCGCGTTTTCGTTCGCACGGAGTTCAGAGCACCCAGCGAGCCCGTTTTGGTGGAAAGTTTAACACCGGCTCGGAAGTTCACGAAACGCATGCCGGAGTGAGTTACGGGCGCATATGATGTCCATTGGGGGTGTTTGGGACGCGTTTCGATCCGGTGCTGCGTTTTCGTTCGCGCGGAGTTCAGAGCACCCGACGAGCTCGTTTCGGTGGAAAGTTTAACACCGGCTCGGAAGTTCACGAAACGCATGCCGGAGTGAGTTAGGGCGCATATGACGTCCATTGGCTGTGTTTGGGATGCGTTTCGTTCCGGTGCCGCTTTTCGTTCGCACGGAGTTCAGAGCACTCGACGAGCTCGTTTTGGTGGAAAGTTTAACACCGGCTCGGAAGTTCACAAAATGCATGCGGGAGTGAGTTAGAGCGCATATGAGGTCCATTGGGTGTGTTTGCGACACTGTTTTCTTCCATTGCCGCGTTTTGGTTCGCACGGAGTTCAGAGCACCCGACGAACCCGTTTTGGTGGAAAGTTTAACACTGGCTCGGAAGTTCACGAAACGCATGCCGGAGTGAGTTAGGGCGCATATGACGTCCATTGGGTGTGTTTGGGATGCGTCTTGCTCCGGTGCCGCGTTTTCGTTCGCACGGAGTTCAGAGCACCCAGCGAGCCCGTTTTGGTGGAAAGTTTAACACCGGCTCGGAAGTTCACGAAACGCATGCCGGAGTGAGTTAGGGCGCATATGATGTTCATTGGGGGTGTTTGGGATGCGTTTCGATCCGGTGCTGCGTTTTCGTTCGCACGGAGTTCAGAGCACCCGACGAGCCCGTTTCGGCGGAAAGTTTAACACCGGCTCGGAAGTTCACGAAACGCATGCCGGAGTGAGTTAGGGCGCATATGACGTCCATTGGCTGTGTTTGGGATGCGTTTCGTTCCGGTGCCGCTTTTCGTTCGCACGGAGTTCAGAGCACTCGACGAGCTCGTTTTGGTGGAAAGTATAACACCGGCTCGGAAGTTCACAAAACGCAAGCGGGAGTGAGTTAGAGCGCATATGAGGTCCATTGGGTGTGTTTGCGACACGTTTTCTTCCATTGCCGCGTTTTCGTTCGCACGGAGTTCAGAGCACCCGACGAACCCGTTTTGGTGGAAAGTTTAACACCGGCTCGGAAGTTCAGGAAACGCATGCCGGAGTGAGTTAGGGCGCATATGACGTCCATTGGGTGTGTTTGGGATGCGTCTTGCTCCGGTGCCCGCGTTTTCGTTCGCACGGAGTTCAGAGCACCCAGCGAGCCCGTTTTGGTGGAAAGTTTAACACCGGCTCGGAAGTTCACGAAACGCATGCCGGAGTGAGTTAGGGCGCATATGATGTCCATTGGGGGTGTTTGGGACGCGTTTCGATCCGGTGCTGCGTTTTC